>CAAKHD010013431.1:33134-52180 GCA_901007705.1 Fistularia tabacaria | reverse complement strand
TTCTTCTTACATTTTTTTTTAATTGAAAGTCCGAGGACCCCCCCCCCCCCCCCCCGATTCATGTGTATTCTCCGCATGCTAATCTTCAATTCTTCCGCATGCAAAGCTGTTCTCATTTATATTCCACACAGGGATTAGCACTGGGAGTAATGTAAAGCTGCTAAATGTGCCGTTGATTCCTTACAAAGATTTCAGTTTTCACGTGAAAACCTACCGACGGTCACGCCTGCTTTGTCCTCCGTTTTGGTGTTGTCACTGGAAACTAAATGGTTAAAGGCGTGGAGAATTCGTTCCGCTCGGTGAGCAATGCAAAATGTCGCATTTATACAAATTATTTGGACCTTTTCATCTCGGCCGCGGAGACGTCCAGCTGTAACGTACGTTCAATGGCCCAAAATTATGTTTTAATCACAGAAAAAAGAAGTCCATAGGTTAACGATAAGTCTGCAAAAGCAGAACTATCGCAATGACTGCCGACCAGTTTCCCTCTCTATTCGGGTCTGTCTGGACTCACTGAGTAAAAGCTTGAACTTTCTAAAGGCACAGCAGCATGAATCGCGGGCCATCGAGATTTTTAAAAATTGCTCCAGTAGTGCACGACAAATTGCCATTGATAGTGTTCATCTAGAAACAACCACCTCTGTGAAATCAGACCAGCCTCAATCTTTGATCACCACGTTGTAATCAGGTCAACCAAGAGTCCACATGGAGGTTGTTTTGTTTCCTGAGACTGGTTACTCACAGGGACGGGTGGCAAATGTGACATCAGTGTAAAATTGAACCTCCAGACTTTCCTCAGGTCTCGTAGGACTTTCAGGCTGATGTGGCCAAGCCCAAAAAAACCTCAGCTTACGTTCTTAGTAACTCACGACCAAAGAAACAACCACGTCACACCTTCTCCTGTTCAACTCATGCAAGGCCCTATATATGGACCTACATTTACACATACATGCATATATATAGATCGATAAGGCACGGTCAAGTGAAATGGTGAGTCATGTCATAGGAAGGAACCAATGGTTGAGGAAATAGCTGGAACAAAACCATGTGGTAAAATTTGTTTTTTTAACCCCAAACCTAATGAAACTCAATTACTAAAAAAAGAGTAAGAATAGATAATGACATAGTCCAAATTAATGTACATGGAGGATTTAAACAAAGGCCTTTATCAATTGTGCAGACAGCACAGCATATGTGCGTCTTATACCCCCATCCCCAACCAACCTAGGTTAATGATAAACTTTTGAAACATGCATCTGCAGAGAAGCAGCTACAGTTGCATGTAGAACCATTTTTTTTTTGATGTTTCAACCCTTCCTCTCCCCCGCCCTGATAAAACCACAGTTTATATCACACATCGCTTGGCTGCTTTGTCAGTTGGGCGTACGACTGTTTGAAATCTCCCAAGTGACATGAACAGAACCAGTTTCATCACATGAGCAGACAGTGAATACAATATTGGCTTAAAAAGGGAAGAAAACCCCCTAAATTTAACATAATCCCAATTCAGGAAGTGTAAATTTACTTCATCGGTATTTGTTACAAGCTCCCCGGCTTTGCTTGCGATCACTTTGTGATCTTAAATCCAAACGTTGCTTGAGAAAGCAGTCATACTTACTAAGTATTAAATATTTGATTTTCATATTCTGATATTTCAAGCGGTTCAGTGAGTACTGGAGTGTTCGAGCACCGTCCACAGGTGCAGGTGGGTCAGGGCGGCGTTCATCCACGCCGAGGAGCGAGTCGCTTCCCCTTTTGCTGACAACGGTTTTCAAGATGATTTGAACTCAACCTGCTTTTCAGAGCTTGTGAGTTAAAGTGTGCTAGAACGAGGATCATTTTCAGATGATCCCTTATTGGTCCGCAGAAGACGAAACTTCAGAGTCCCGCTCGTGAAACCCTCCTTTGATTGGGCATCACAATGGAGCGTCAGAGTGAGAAGCTCCCCGGTTCAATTCCAACAGCAAGCCTTTTCTGTTTGCACGTTGGCTGCTGGTGTCTCAGTGGGTTTCCTCCAGTTTCCTCCAACAGTCCAAGAACATGCAGGAGGTCCATTGGAGATGCTAACTTGTCCAGACGTCCTGAATGGAGACATTCGCGGCTGTGTGTTTCTATCTGACACGGTTGTGTGTCTCTATGTGGCTGATGACAGCTGGGATAGAATCCAGCAGAACAAGCGGTACGGACAGTGAATGAACCAATACTCCTTAAATTAACTCAATGTTTCACTGGTCTTTCGTTTTCCTATTCTCTGTCACAATGCTGGGGAAAACAGCGTTAAATACCGCCTTCGGTGGCCAATTCTAACGTCATTTGGTCGAAACTGCGCTGGCAATGTCAGTAATAATCTTTAAAATCAGTAATGTCAGCAGAAAGGTGCGGTGCTGTGATAAATAAACAACCAAATACATTCATCATGGACCATAAAAGATTAACTGGGATTAATTTGCATCACGGTTACTTTAAATTCACTAACCAAGTCAACATTAACGTTCGCAGGTCGCAAGATGCCACCGAGCTTCTTCACGAAGACCTGGTTTTGGTGAGAAAAAGTGTTTATGTGATGTCATGATAACATAAATCACACTGTAGTTTTGGATTTAAATTGTACTCTCGATCATTCTGTGTTCACTCGTCGAAGTTGATTTGACAGATAAACGTCCCCGTCAGGGCAAAACAGGGTAGAATTTGCTAAATCCCAATTCCCGAAAAAACGGAAAAGGCCTAACCTCTGTGCATTTCTGCCACTGAATGAAGGTGGAGCAGCGGGTGGAACCGGCCAAGAGGGCGGCTCAGGTGCTGCACAAGAAGCTGCTGGGCTGCATGCAGAGTCAGGCTGGCTTGGAGGCTGAGAAACGAATGGTACGGAGGCTTGAAGATTTTTTTAAAGTCATTGAAATCATTTTTAATAATTGATTTTCTTTTTTTCAATCAATTGAATAATTTAGAAATACAAATTCATTCCTCAGTGATTGTACAGCATTATCTTGCCAGTTTGGGGGGGGGGAAATAATTGCAATTGTGTTTACCTTTCCTGTCAATCTTAAGATTTCTTGAAGACCTTTTTCCTGGCAATTATTTTTCAGTTTTAGATGATTTATTTATATATATTATATATTTTTGTCTATTTGATATACATATATACTCAATACATACATATGTACACTTAGATATATTTTCTTATTCTGATTCTGGAAAAAAAAAAATTATATACATAACAACCTGAATGAAATTTAGATTCACTTTACAGGATTTTCCAAATGTAAAATGTACACAGGAATTTGTGTATAAACACCAGACAGCATTTAACATGATAATTACTTATCTGAAGACCGTCAGGGATTACATATTGAAATTTCAAGCAAATGTATTCAGACATATCAAAGAACTTGGGGATTACTGATATCTCAGTGTTCAATGAATGTGCGATGGGGAGCTTTGAAAGCCTCACTGAGATCCGCTTGTCTCTCCACAGAAAAAGCTCCCTCTGATGCTGCTTTCCATCAGCATGGCCGAAAGTCTGAAAGACCTTGACAGGGAGTCTTCTATCAGGTGACAGGTTTGATCCTCAGCATCCATCCATCCATCCATCCATCCATCCATCCATCATCCATCCATCCATCCATCCATCCATCCATCCATCCATCCATCCATCAATCCCTAAATCCACTTTGTTTCACGACAGAAATGATAATTTCAAAAGTACCTTCCTGCAAACCCCTTTAAAGAAAAAAAAAAAAAGAAAAAGGAATCCAAACTAGAGTGTGTCTTTGAGACGGGGCCGTGCGTCCGCTTGCAGGAGAGTGTTGGAGATGTGCTGCTTCATGGAGAATAGTCTCGCCGCCATGCTTGCCGACTTCGAGATGAAAGTGGAGAAGGAGGTCCTGGAGCCGCTCAGCAAGCTCAGCGAGGTGAGGCGCACTCCTTCCTCCTGTTTTGTTTTTGTTTTTTCTTCTTCACTTTTGGTTTGACTGGAGCTGCACCGCATCGGATCAATTACCTCTAAACAGAGAGCATCGAATTCTCCGTTTGAGGAGCGAATGGAAATATTCTGCAGGTAGTAGCAACATTTTCAGCATTTGTTTTTGGGTAAGCTACATGTATGACAAAAGGGTTAAGAGGGTTTTGGGTGGAGATTTAAAAGCATGATCACATTCAGTCTCTAGTCCAGCTCTGCTGACATCCAGGCTAGTATTATTTGTAGGTTGTCATAAATTATTCGGAAAACTCTTAATATTCCGGTATCATCCCATAAAGGTCAACAGTGTGTCTCGGATAAATCACTCGGTTAATGTAGCTGAAGGCAGTGAGGTAAACCAGGAATGTGGGGTTTCATTTCGGTGAATCAGTAAAAGGATAAAAATGTCAAAATAAGAAAAGCGATATTTCACAAAGGATAACAAAGATCAGATTGTACTAAACCAGCGTCGGTTCAAGGACGATGCCCTTTATCTGCGGTCTCAATGTATTTTGATCCAGGAATGATGAAAGGGTTGAGTGTGCAGATGTAATATCTGACGAGCGGTTGGATCGATAGCAAGTTCGTATCCCAATATTGCTGAGGTTCCCTTGTCATTTTTCCCGGAGGATGATTTGCCTGAGATCCTGAGGAACAAGAAGCTGTTTGCCAAGCTCACTACAGACTGGATCAGTGCAAAAATCAGGTGCGTCCAGCACGTTTTCCGCGCTGTTTTATAACCATCCGCCTGCCGCACGTGTTGACAACCCTCCTCCGCCTCCCCAGGAGTCAGGCGAGCACGGGTCCTCAGACCAAGCAGGATGGGTTAAGAGAGGAAGTAGAAGAGGCCTGGAGGAAGCTGGAGAGCATCAAAGTACCCGGTTTCGCTCTTCGACACCGAAGCCCAGCATTGTTGCTCAGGTCGGCCTCTAACTGGATCCCTGTCTCCGCAGGACCAGTATTCAGCCGATCTCTATCACTTTGCCACCAAAGAGGATGATTATGCAAATTACTTCATTCGTGTGAGTTGACACCGCAAGGGCTCGTTCGTCTGTCGTTTCTTTTCGGCAAGTTCAAAAGAAAAAAAAAAAAAGGTCCCAGGATTTGTCCAGCATGATCCCGCATTTTCCCTTCTCCTTAAACGCAGCTTCTGGAGCTGCAAGCCGAACACCATAAAAACTCACACGCCTTTCTGGATAAAAACATCAGCGAGCTCAAAGAGAGTCACAATCGAAAAGGTGAATTAATCGCCGTCAAAATCGGGGCCGTTTGACGCCGGATCACTGTTAAAATTCACACGCTGTTGCTTCCAGAACGGTAAATCGTGTGATTTTGCAGGACTGCCGCTGAGCTCCTCGAGCCACAAGGTGTACGGGGAGCCTCTGCTCTCGCACCTCTCCGAAAGCGAGAGGGAAATCGCTGCTCCCATTGAGGAGTGTATTCACATGCTGCTGAGGACCGGCATGAGGGAGGAGGTGAGACTGCAGGAGAGACCTCTTGGCGAAAAGGAAGCAAATCCTGCCGCCACATCGAGGCCGCTCTTATCAAGAGTGTTTTTTTGTGATCTAATCCGACCTCCCCCCACGTCCAGCTATCGCTAAATGCTAGCATTTCCCAAATACAAAAAAAATGTGCACACCAATTGACGTATTCTAAGTACATGTTACGTACAATGCAGCTTTGTATGGAGATTTCCAGTAAGTCTATGCATCATTATGTCTTTATTATGAAATCAAAATTTACAAATCAAAATCTTTATTTCTGTGTCCCCGGGTTTTTATTATGTCAAATATTCAGAGCCTCATCAATGTTTCCAACTATATGATAATCAATAGCAATGCAGTTATGTATCTCATCATCTAGCATCTAGCATGCTTACAATGCATGCATGTGCGTCCGCGGAAACGATCCCTGATGCTCTCCTTTGAATGTCCCCGTTAATGCAAAGGGTCTGTTCAGACTGGCGGCGGCAGCTTCCGTAGTGAAGAGGCTGAAGACGTGTTTGGATCAGGGGACGGTGGATCAAAGCGAGTTCAACATGGACCCTCACGCCGTGGCTGGTAAACACACCGCCATCCCCTTGTATTCGCTCCATGGAGGCTTCTCCCGTACACATGGCTGCTGTGTAATTTCATTTAGATGAAGTTTTATCAATTTTTCTTTTTCATTCACTCCAACGTCCAACAACACCTGAAATGTTGAGAAGAATTATTATCAATAAATAATCAAGTCCTTTTCTTTGTTTTGAGACGCCGTCGCGGGATCTAATCTGGATCCAAGGAGCGATTTTGTTTTGCGGAGATTGTTTGTGGGAGGACTTTCTTGCTTTCTCGAAGTAGCACGAGCGGCCCTCGAAGCAAATGCCGCCCCCTGCGCCGTGCACTCCAGACCGTGCGCTTTCGATTGTTAGGACAGAACGTTGAGTATCACGAGTGCTCCTCGGGGGGATTTCTCTGTCTGTCATAACTACCTAGTTCCTCTTGTTTATCCCGAAAACTGCGGCCTCCAATGATGTAAGAAGCATCATGACCTTTTTTATGACTTTTTTTTCGAGACGTGATTGTCAGAAAGAAACGGCACGTCACGACAAAAATATTTTTTCTATGCACTAAACTGCACACAAAAAAAAACCCACCTCCGCTGCTACTCTCTCATGCCGTCAAATATCAATCTGTATCTGCTTGCGCTTTAAATTTCATACCTCATTGTTTAATGTAAAATGTAACAATGCACTTTACTGTTAATTTGCACTCTGGTATTATAATTGTTATTTGGTTAATTTCATGTCACCGTTGGATTGTGAGAAACGTCTTCTCGATTCCTCCGTATGTCCAGTACATGCGGAGAAATTGATTAAAAAGCTGACTTCTGCGTTCATCCGTATGTTTTGTGACAGGTGCTCTGAAGTGTTACCTGAGAGAACTTCCCGAACCTCTCATGACCTTTGACCTCTACAACGACTGGTTTAAAGTAGCGGGGTGGGTATAACCTCCTGTCCGATGTCGCTGTGATCTCACGTGCATCTTGAGGGTCGTGGGCTGTTTTTTTTTCTTTCCTACAGAGAAAAAGACTTGGAGGAGAAGCTGAAGCAGTTCAGAATCCTGCTGAAGAAACTTCCACCAGAAAACTACAACAACCTCAGGTTTTGATATTTACTCCTTTTGCAACATGGAAACGCTCCTCTCTTGTTGCTGAATAAATATGAATTCATATTTAAAGTGTCCTAATGGTGGTATTACCTGTTAATTCAATAATATTATACACACACGTTTTTTTTGTGATGCACGTTAAACGATGAAGGTCTCGGGACCAAATTTTTGCGAGAAAATTGAGGATTTTCAAGTGTTCTTCTTCTCTATCAGATACCTGGTCCAGTTCTTGTCTCTTTTGTCGGAGCAACGGGCCGTAAACAAGATGACGGCAAGTAACATCGCCATTGTTTTGGGGCCAAATCTGCTCTGGCCAAGAGCCGAAGGGTGTGTAGCTTCGCAAATTTCACTCTCAGTGGTTCAAACATTAGCTTGAGTTGACAAATGAACCAGTTCGGTCTCACTCAAGTTGTTCCCCAAGCTCGGCACTTGAAATTTATATCACCGGGCTGAGCTGCTGGAGTCCTTTCGAGTGCTACTGCCTGTGTCTTCTGTGCTCCTCCAGGGAGCATGTTCTCTTCGACATGGCGTCCGCGTCTTCCGTCCAAGTGGTCACGGTCATCGAGCCTCTCATTCAGTACAGCACTAGCCTCTTCTCGGAAGGTACAAACGCTGAACACGTCATCGCCCCGTCCGCCTCTGAGTGTTTATTGAGTTGATTTAACGACGCCTCGCTTTGTTTTGCTCAGCGGCGTCATTCGAGATCCCGGACCTCTCCAAAGACGTGCCCCTGGACTTTCCTCTGATCACAGCCAAGGAGGAAATAACCAGAAGCGCCTCCTCCTCCTCGGCCTCCTCCTGCTCCTCGCATATCCCTCTCTCAAAGACCAGCAGGTACTGAGTCACGGTGGAGTCGTTGCGATAACAAGTAAACACAATCATAATTTAGACATTTCAAGCTAGACGCTGGTATACAAATTGATGGATGGAAGGATTGAAGGACAGATAGTCACACAGGCAGATGCCAACATCCTAAGTAATGCATTTCCGATCACGATTTCGGGCGGACGTGCTCAGGCTGCTGGAAGGAGTACTTCTACGAGTAAATAACAATCGTGCACTAACTTTACACAGCAGATGGTGCTATAGATGCATTCCAAAATGCAAGTGTGAAGGCTTTTGGAATAACCTAGCTCTACATCTATACCTTATAGAGATATCTACTGAGTGACAGTGGACCCTCCTCTGCATCGACCTGATGTTTGGTTCCATTCCCCGTGTCCTATTGTTGACCAACTGTTATGTAAATCTCGTCCAATCAGCACAACCTCCCAGGACAACAGCGTTTTCCCCTCGGTGAAGCCCGGCTCTGTGAATTGCAGCGGCGCCGCCACGAAGCCCGGTCCTGCGCCCGAGACGGCGGCGCCCGCCCAGCGTAAAGCCGCGCCACAAAGTTTCGCCACGCAGTGTCCCATCCCGGCGCCGCGCTGCAAATTAACCACGGACCAGGCACCGGCCCCGTTTCAACCGACGACGGGATCGCAGTGCGTGCCAGGTCAGTCCGGGGGTCAGCGCCCGGATCAGCCGGCGGCAACTTACATCTCATCAGGAGCAGGAGGATCTTCGAACAAGCAACTGCCGTACAAACGTGAGTCCAAGCCCTCTGAGATCGGTGTGTCATAGGGCATCGGGTAAAAAAGCTCATTTGACATTTAGAACTATTAATCAAAGCTTAAACCCAAGCAACCCATTAGTCCCAACCAAAGAGCAGCTGCAGGTCTGTCAACGTATTCAGCAGCACTTGAATGACCCGACACTGTGTCCAACAGAAGCAGCAACTCCCGTTAACAATCTCCTTTTCTGCCCGTTTTCTCCCACAGACTTGAAGATGTGAGATTTCGAAAGGAAAAATAAATAAACCTTTTTTATTTTTCAACAAGGATGTTCACAGGAAACAGGAAGTGTCACACCACTGACCAAAATACCAACGGCTCTGCTCATGAGTCATCTACCACATTGTCGTGGTCCCTTCACCCGGGCCCAAATACTTTCCTTCATTAAGTCACCACTTCCTGACATTTACCGCGCTTGTTGCCAGTCAACAAATAGTTTCTCGCTAACGCCGCCGTCACATCTCACTGTATTAAGTCTTAAAAAGTCAAGTTCAATGAGTGATTAATTCCACGAGTAACTTGGACCTGCCTTTTTAACTCTATTATATTGAGAAAAATATCAGAAAATATTGCAAGATATTAAGTGTAAGATGGATGTGAGCACATTATTGGCGCTGTAGTACAGATGAAACTACCGTTATCGCTGTGCTGGTCAGATTAAATATAAGACCGAATTTAGATTCAAAATGCCATTGCTTTTATGGCAAAATAACAGAATATTACCTTCCTTAACGGCTGATCCATTTCTATCAAAAACTCTATCAAATCATGGATACTTTTTATCTCCGACATTGTGTTACATTCAGTTAAATGATGTCAAAACTGGAATTAATCGTCTTCAAGACTCAGAGAGCAACTATGTGACGATACTGTGGCGCTAGGTTCATTGGAGAGCGTAAATGGCCCAGACGTGTGAATGAGAGAGCGAATGGTTGTATGTCTCACCACAGGGCTCTGTGATTGACCGGCCTCTCGGCCAATGAGAGCGGGTCTTGGGCCCCTCCATGACCCTGAATGCAGGAAAAGTGGTAGATATAGTGAATGAATGCATGAATGAATGAATGAATGAGAGACAGGTTTAGATTTAAGTGTGAGTCGACTTTGGCCTGGAAGCTCACTGTGAACACCAGTTTTGTAAGTTAGATCAGAAATGGCTTCCAATGTATGACGCTGATGGATAGCATTGACATTTACGGAGTGGCCGTGTTTGATAATCACACAGTCGTGCACTCTGGATGACTTCATCGCCGTACTTTGTTCGTAAGAGTCGCCCTTCATCCTCAGAATAACACGATGGTCGTATTTGCCTCTCTACAGCCCAGCGGTGCCTCGTCAGAAAAGCCAATCAAGCGAGCGAAACGGCGACGGTTGATCCCCCCCAGCACAAAGCTCCGATACCTCCGAGGCCGCTGGTCGCCCCTCCCCCGCCGACCACCAAGGCGACAGCTGCGGCTCCGGCGCAGCCTTACTTGGTCAAAAGACCTCCACCCAAAAAACCTGGAATCAAAGCTCCCAGATGCCCTCCGCCGCTTCCCCCTCCCTCACAGGCCAAGGACGTCCCCTCTAGAGAACAGTGAGAAAAGAAATCGCAAATATACTCTTAATTTAATTACGATGTACTTGTTGAAGATGTTAAACGTAACCATAGCGGCGTCGTTTATTTTGGTTACATTCAACCGAAACGCGTAATCTGTGCCGCGTGCTACTTTCCCGGATGTGTTTTGAGAAAGAACTGCAGTTGTAATTTACATTTTTCTGGTCCATCGACTACGCACAATTGTCATTTATTTATTTTCCAATGACTGCGACCCCTACGTTTTCCCAGAATACCAAGCAGGAGCAGTAAATTCAGGGAGCCATGGTGGTTGGGGGGAGAGGGAGGGGGAGCCATTCCAAACAAATTGACTTTTTATACTTCTGTTGTACTTGTTGACGGTTTTTACTGTAGCCCTTTTCTTTTCATGGATAGTTTCTTAAAAGCCTCAAAGCTCAGTTCAGAAACCCCACTCCCCCCAAACTCTGCTGGAAGGATCTGTCTAAATAAACTCATGTTCAACCTATTTAGAAGCATTTTTATTATAATTTTCATTACATCATTTTATATCACTGATATTGACTGCAGCGTATGGATGTGAACTGCGCTATGTACTGAAGGTGCTTGTAAGTACATATTAATAGGAGGTCAGACGATAGCTTCATGTACATGTGTATAAAAGAAAATTTAAATGATAGCTCTTCTATAAAAAAAACATACAGGAGTAAAGACTTCATTATCATAAAAGGTGCACAGAGTATTCATACAAAGAGTCAGCGAAATAAATGAACAATTATATGGTTCTGCCTTTGGTTTCATTCAACAAAAACAAGAATGACTCGTCATATTCCTCTCACGGGAATTTCTATAACTGAGATGCTAATATTTTTCATTGTCTTTTGTAGTTATTCATAATCCTGAGGTCCTCTGACTCGCTATTTCCATCCCTTCGACTTTCCTGGTAATGTATTCCTGAGAGAAAAAGTTGCGGAGATTGTTGTGACGCCAGCAGTTTGGAATAAGTTCACGTATACTTTTTTTTAAAATCCCCACGTTCTCCTCTCAAACGGCCGGAACCGAGAATGCATAAAATGAACTTCATCGAGTAATATTGTTATATTCTCCGTGTCCTTTTGACGAAGGAAAAAAAAAAAAAAAAAAGGCGGATCGTTTGGGGAAAATGGAAAGCATCCAGTCTCTCATTCCATTTCGATACATTCAGCAACAGAGTTGCAACATAATTGTATCCCTGCAGCGTCACTGCGTAGAACTAAAGGAATCCAACATTCCACGCTCTCATTTATTTTAAGACGACTGGATTTGGTTTGCAGCTTTAAAGTAACTCTTCTTCAGTCTCGCTGAACGCTCTGTGGTATAAGATGAGCGATTCAGCTGGAATTACACAGCCCTCTTACATCCGGTAAAAGGTTCCCAGCTTCCCGACTCAGACTTTGATTTCGTCCTCATCGTCCATATAACTGTAGGACAGTTTCTTCCTCGGCTGGCTGATCATCTCCGCGTCGGCAGCCTCCATCCTGCTGTGTCCCTTCGAGAAGCCGTAATGGCGAGCGAGCACGTCGGTGGCACTCTGGAAGCGCTCGCTCTCCATCCCCACCCCTATCCTCGCCCGTTGCGGAGACTCTCTGACCACCTCCGGGGGTTTAACAGAAACCTCCGTCGCGTTCCCCTCCTCTTCGTCCCACTCGGGGCCGTGAGGGCTCTTCCTGCCCCCGCAGTCCTCCTTCAGCAAGGAATCTACGTACGAGATGGTGGCCGAGCCCATCTCCGATCCTTCGGTGGTCATCCCGCACGCCGACCCCGTCTCGTCTTTCTCCCAGGTGTAGCTGTGCTCCTCCGAGTGACCGTCGATCAGGCCGAACACCTCGCTCATGAGGGACGGGCCCAGGTCGAAGTTAAAGGTGTCCAGTGAGGTGAGGGAGGGGAGGGAGTCTGAAAAGGCAGCGGTAGCGGCGGCGGTGGTGTTGGTGTTGGTGACGGTTTGGGGGTTGGAGGTCACCATGGAGCCGGAGCAGGAGGATAAGATGGCATCGGTGGGGTCGGTCAGAGAGCCGCGGTGGATGTTCGGGGAGCAGGCGGTGGGGACGGAGACGGACGGCTGCTGCCGCTCGGCACGAGACAGTCGGGGCAAAGTGACGAAGCCGGACTCCAGTCCTGCAGGGACGGATGGAGGCAAGAAAACACGTCAGAAAATACGTCTCTTTTTCCTCTGAAACAACCTCATTCTTAGATTTAACTTTAATCCTTAATGACGGTAAAATTGCAAACACTCCTCCCACTTTCATATCACATGTATCGATGTGTATGTTCGACATCAATCCCGATTTAGGTATTATTCTACAGCTACTTCCACGGCAGATGTTTTCCTATTTCATTGGGTTTTCATTGAAAAAAAAAGAATTTTGCATGATCCTGCTGACGGACAAACAGGCAGCAGCTTCACTGCTTCAGGTATTGACAAATATTTCACATGAATAACAGAAATTCAAAGAATCATTCATTTGCATCAAATCTCCGACCCTTCGTCCTTCAAACGACATTAGGTAGTATTATTAATTTCCTGAATTTTCACCCAGATCTGATCCCTTAAAGTCCATATTCAGACGCGCTGGTCGTCGTATTCTTAGCAGGAGTAGCGATGCCTGTGCAACATTTCCAGCAGGGGGCGCTGTAAACCTGTCTCTGTTTTAGAGCGACAAAGCCCGCAAAGACCTCCGTCTGCTCAACGCCGAGGCCTGAATCCTTCTCCCACTGCTGCCTTCCAACATTCCAGTTGTAGTTAATTTTAAAATCATATGGTGACGAGAGCCATCAGAATTGAATCGCTGCCCCCGTTCAATCGAGCATTGAACGAAAAAGGCCGAAACCCCTCTCTGTGTGTTATAATTAAAGCTTGAACCCAGTTTCTCTAAGCCTATCTTAGCTTAGCCTGGTTTTAGTCGATGTAAGAAAAACAATTTAAAAAAAAAGGCATCCCTTGAGATTTAAACGATTGTTACATGCAAAGTGTTTAAAGGCACCTTAGGCGAGGTTTCACAGGTATGTCCGGTCTTAAAAATGACATTCTGTAGCACTTCGTAGCTCACATTCCATGTCTGCGTGATGAAAGTACGCTCCAAGAGACAAGTAGAGTTCTTTGAACATGAAAATGACAAGTTGATTAATTTAAAAAAAAGAAAAAAAAAAAATGTCAACGATCGGCTGCGTTCACAAGACCGAAAGAATGGCATTCGCCAAACGCGCTGGCATAAGGAAGTTTCCCCATCAGGTGAACCGCGCTTCTGCTTCCCGTTTGCAAGGTTGATTTACGATTCACGCCCCTGCATCGGCCTGGTGCGGACCCTTTCGAGGAGCCGGGGCAGATCGTATGGGGGCGTTTCAGATTCGGAGCAGTTGCGCAACTGAAACACGAACTTGGCTGTTTTTGGACATTCTCCGCAAGGGAGTCGGATGGACGAATTTTAAAGAAGGCAAACGTGATCGCAAATCAGTGAATTCCAGACAGGGTTGAAGTATTGGAAGGGCCCACCTTCGCACATAAGGTGTTGGTAGTACATTTTCACGGGAGCTAAGCCTGTAGCATTGGTATGAATGACTCTTAAGACTCTTCATATGGTGTTTTGGTGTTCTGTCAGACGTGAAGAATCCTGGAATGTCTTATTATTGCTGATTCTCTATCGATTCCCATGTCGATACCTCGATCGCCTCTCCTCCATTAGCATTTATGTTTACATAGAAATTGCAAAGTGTAAGAGTCCCAATGGTCCTATCTGAGAAAGAAAAAAATGAGAGAAACACCAGGTGAGATGTTCACGACGTACCATGAGGGCAAGCAGGGCTGCGGCTCTTCCCTGATTCATGTACAGTGGTGTTACAAAACAAGGCCAGCTAAACTTGCACGGGCAAGTTTATCCAAGCGAAGATACAAGTCTCCTTCCTGAATATATTATTCAAAATGTTCCTTTCAACATGAGATGCTGAGGTAAACAAACACGCCTGGCGATGCAGCGAAGCAGCGATATGAGCTTTTCACATCCTTTCAGACGTACGCGCCGATACACACACTGGGGGTTACCAGGGGTGGAGGGCGGTTAGAGGGAGGGGGTGGTGGTGGTGGGGGTTCCAGACATGAGCCATGAGTCTGGTGTTAATGCGGGTCATTCAAACAGCCTGTCTGACAGCTTGTTGTCAGCTCTGTCCGGATCTGTGTGCGTTATCAGCGCGAGAGCTGCTGATTAGGAGCCGAGGTGATTCGTAAAGACATCTGGGGCAAATCTATCCGAAATCGCCGGGTAAAAAGCTGATGGATGAGGTTTAACTGACTCTCCGCGGCGCTGCCAAATTTCTACAGTTTCCAGTTAACTCAGGTTAACTCATTTGACCTTTCCCCGCGTGCCTCACTTTGTTTGGCAACGGCGACTTTGAATGTAGAGGAAGATATATATCCTTAATCTTTGAGAGCATTTGAGGATTTGATGCTATGCTTTCCTTAATCCTTGAACAACAAAAATATTTGAAATGACATCATGTCTGGAAAATTCCAGTTAAGACATATCAGCGTTTTTTTTTTCTCAGCCATCCAAAATAATGACCCTTGATAGAGCGACTATTCCTTTTTTTTTGCTGAAAGCAGCCCTTCTATGAGGATTCACAGTAATTAGCTGACATTGATTATCACCTAGATTTTTCAATACAAGTAAATCATTGTCACAAAAGAGTATAGATTACGCTTGAAATATTAATTTTCTGTACCGCTTATCCTGCGCTCAGGGTCCGGGGGGGTGGAGCCTATCCCTGCTGTCATTGGGCGAGAGGCAGGGTTCGCCCTGGACTGGTCACCGGTCACATTACAGACCTTCAACCTGGGCAACCAGTCTGCACAGTTCACTGTCTGCAATGCATGCTTTTCGGACTGCGTGAGGAAGCCGGAGAACCTGGAAGGGAACATGCCTTCTTACCGTGAGGCGGATCTATTTGAATACTCTTTGAAAGTAATAGTTCCCCCTGTATTTGCTTGTAACTTGTATTAACACCGTCACGAAATGCCTGAAGCCAAGTACTCTGAATCAATTTAGGCGATATCGGATAACCACTGCATTTGTGCAGCTTTGTCAGGGCTTCTTCATTTTGCCAAAAGTCCCTGGCAAGCATATCTTTCCACAACAAGTCTTTCAAGCCGACGACGATTGGTGATGACTCCCCCGCTCCTCCTGTTGCATCTCTACCAAAAGTAGTGCAACGACAAGAGGATTTTATCTCTGATGTTTGCCGGCAACATCCGATAATGTCCTGCTTGAATGCGTGAGACGCGTCTCGAGTCCGACTCCCGTGCAATCACTTCCCAAAAGATAAAATCATTTTAAGCCGGTGGTGTGATTTTATATCTGGCAACAGCGAAGGTCGTCATGTAAATGAAACAGCCCACAAAAACGGTTGATTCTTAAATGGTACTCTAATAGTTCCCAGTGAGTGTTCCATGTGACGATGTAACCATACTCACCGTAAGAGCTTTTCTTCTCCTCTGGCGTGTTTTGAGAACTTGGAAAAAGCACTTTGGTGGTGGGTGTTCCATTATGCATGTCCACATCCAGCCTTGGCAAGGAGACGGCGTTCTTGATGATGGGAGAAATGGCCGGAGGCGGCGGTGACAGTTCCTTGGACGCTTCTCTGGGTCGGTTGTCCGAGCTCCTCCTGATTTGCCGGAGGGTCCTGGTGAAGAACGCTCCCAGCTTGTTGTCGGGGGTGGAGATGGAATCGGTTTCCCCGTTGCTACCATTGGCTGTCCCGCCGTGGTTGCTGAGGAAGGAGGTATCCCCGAACACGTCACCGCCGCGGCCGACGTGCATGGTGTGGCGAAAGTCGCCCAGGGGCGGGCTGATCATGTCCACTGTGAGGTCAGCTTTGAAACGGCGTTTGCTGTGGGAGTGTGACACCAGACCTTTGAGGCCCGAGAGCTTTTCCTGAAGATTCATGGTCACAAAAAGGTGACTGACTTGATATTTGATGAATTTCTTTTTCCAAAAAAAAGGGGAAAAATCACTTGCTTCAATCCTGCTGGATAGAGATTCTGAGCTAGTTCAACTTTTGCACCTCTGGGAATTCCAACAATCCAAAGTTTAAAAATAGCTCTCAAATGTTATTCCAAGACCTGAGCTTGTAATTTTAAACGTCAGAAAACGCGAGGGTTCCGCAGCGAACAGTTCACCAAAGTATTATCTATGTTTATCATGTGCAAGCCGAATTGTGTCCCATTCTCTGCAGGCCGCTGCTATGCATAGCTGGCCGAATTCAACAGGCATAAATGGAGAGGAACACAAGGCAGTCGCGTTCCGGGAAGCGGCCGGGCCAGTTGGAGCGTCGTCAAGTCGCCTGGTTTCCCCCTCTCGCTTCGGGCTTTGCCTGTGTCGACATCAGTTCAGAAATAGGTTCCAGTCCAGCTGCAAATGGCTCTGTGGCCGCACAATGGAACCATCTACGGAGAATAAAAACAGGGAGAAAAAAAACATCTATCTTTAAAATGCGGACCGGGATGTATGAAAAACGGCCGGGAATTTGAAAGAGGTGAATGACAGCAGTTTATTCTGCGGTCGATGGGAAGCTCGGAGACTCTGAAAACTGTATTTAGCTGAAAAGCGAAGAGCTCTGTCTTTCCTCAGGTTTTTAGGATTTCACGTTGTGAAGGTCCACCGGTCTGGAACCGCCTAAATTTAGACCGCAGTCGCTCCTCGATGCAACGGGCCAATGTCTGCTTCTTATCCATTAGAACGGGCGGACTTGGAGGGAATTCCTGCGTCATTATGTCCCGTTTTGTCCGGCGTGAGGGTTACTCGAAGTTCGTTTTGCATCTTGACGAAAAGATTTTTTAAATTTTTTTTTAATTTGAAAAAAGAGAGCGGCGGTTTGTTTATAAACATGCAAAGTATGCGGAGGAAGATACGACAGGATCATAAACACATGCTGATAAGAGCATCGCCGCCAAGCTGCCGGTGTGTGAGAGGACCCAGACAAAAAACAGGCCTTGTTATCAGGGAAGCCAGAATAATGAGGGAAATGTTATTATTTTTGCCTTTCCTAAAAGTCTGCAGATTAATTCAACATTCATTACGTCGTGTCCCCCCCCGCAACATTCACAGCCATCACAATCCTCCCTCGATACTAAAATCCGAATCTGTTCGACAACTATTTTTTTTTGCGTCTTGTTTTTTTTTTCCCAGTTGCGATCAGTTATACAGGTAGACCAAAACACGAAGCTAATAGCCGATGAAAAGTCAAAAGTTAGCAAATTCTGGATGTGATTAGCATTCATTCATTTTTCTATAGCATCGATCGAATTCATTGACAAAACTCCATATGTTAAAAAAACCTTGTGGGAATCAAACAAGCAAAATATGGACATCAAAAATCACTTCTTCTCACCAGTATATTTATTTTTGGCTGTCCTCCCAAGGGGGCCCAGTACTACACTTTGGGAATCCCGGGGACAAAAGCACTGAGGAATGTTTGGCTGCTAGTTTACATGAAAACACAGGTAACCGGATCCATGCGGCGTAAAGAATTCGTGAGAGACGGCTCAACTTGCATTTCTACAACAACCAAAATAAATGACTGTAGTAGATTATAACGTGAGTAGCAGTGATTCATGACAAGCTTTGGGACTGGATCAATTCCACCCACTGCTGATCTCAGCAAAGAGATGAACTGCAGGAACGATAACAAATTGGCAGTGAGTGTGGATCCAAGTCACCGTGTGCTTTTGTAATTTATGCGTGTTTTGTGATTTATGTCATCTGCTGCTACAAGGCTGCAATTTCCCCCCGTGGGGAGTAAAACACAATTTCTATCCGTCTGACTTTTCCTACGCTTAACTCAGACAAAAATCACAGCGGTGTCCGGAGTAGTAGCTTTATTAGAGCTGGAAAATTGAGACGGAGGTTAGTGTTTTGTTCGCTCGTCCATTTCCCCCGTTCACCTCGCATCCCATTTCCACATATAGCCTATTTTTACACGAAAAATTAACTCGCAAGTCTTTGCTTAATTTGAAACAAATTTATTTATTACAAGCATTTCTCCAAGATGGAGAACTTCCTGCTGAGCATGAATCCGCTCTTGCAAAAACAAACGCTTTGCAGCGAGTTTGTTTTTCCTTTTCTTTTTCTTTTTCTTTTTTTTTTTGCAGCTTATATTCACAGCTGAACTTGCACTAATAAGCCCCTCTCTGTAATATCAGCTCGCGTCGGCCTGGCCTGTTTTTCGAGCAAAACATCTCCCAGAATGTCGCTTTCATGATGATTAATATCTAACTATATTTGAGCTTGTCTGATAACTTTGCTGTCTTTCGCTGCTCTCTGAGCCCCATGTTGAAGTCTGCAATAAACTGAATGAAAACTAGAGTTTCCTCGCCTCACTCGCTGCCAGCGGAGTAATGGATATCTTATTCTAAAATATTTTGATAGCATAAGGCAGCTCTGACAAGGCCCTCTGGTTCTCTTTAAAAGCTTTCCACTGCAGAAACTAAATGTCGGCGGGCCTCCCACACATGCACAGCCCTGTCTGCTTTCATTAATGACTTGCTATGGTTCACGAGATGGGGATTGCGTCAGGTCCAAGGCAGTCCTTGTAATTTGCAGCTGACCACAGTCCCAGGCCCTCCACTCCACTTCCCTCAGGCTGGCTTTTTTTTTTTTTTTTTTTTTTTTTTTTTTTTTATAAAGGGGGGCTTTGGGGGGGGGGGGGGGGGAAACACCCCGCCTACCAGCACCGAGCAGAGCCGTGTC
>CAAKHD010013431.1:0-26848 GCA_901007705.1 Fistularia tabacaria | reverse complement strand
CCTTAAAGTAACTTGCCCCTCGCCCGTATGCCCCCCCCCCCCCCCCCCCCCCCCCCCCCGGGTCTGATAACGGGAAGACTTTAACTTTGTCAACATTTTAGCACACTGAAATGTTATCACCTTATCACAAAGAAAACTGCCTCACCCTTTCAGCAGGAGGATTCCATACAAAGTGCTTATTAATAGTCATGATTACCATTAATAAGATATAATAAGTCAATAATGCAAAAGTAAAGAAAGACACTGGATTTTTACTTCTCCACTGAAAGAGCCGCTAATCTTATAATCATGGAAAAGGCCGTTGAAATTAAGTCTTTTGCCTTTTGTTGCATACAGAAAATAATATCATTAGATTAAAAAAATAGAAATAATGAGTCTTTTCCCGCAAATGAAACTTACATAAATAAATGCATCACTGGACTGAGCATGTACGCGCACACGCTCATGAATAAAGGACTGAAATTTAGGGATTTAATCCCACATTACATTTTTCCAGTGGCTCCTCTCATAGTCTGACTCCTCTAATCTAATCCGGAGATGAGATTATTAGATTATTAAGGTTATTATAAAGCGGACTGATCACTCACCCGGAGAAAAGCGCGACTCGAAGAGGGACTCTTTTTTTTTTTTTTCTTTTTCTCTTTTTTTTCTCGTCTTTCCAGCAGGAGCTGAGCAGCGGGGAGCTGGCGGAGGCGGTGGCGCCGGACTGAGCCGCTCGGTGCGCCTGGTGCGCGGAGCGGCGCCGCGCGGAGGGACGGGGAGAAGGGGCGGGGCTCGGATCAAATACCAATGAAAGGAAGGCGCGGAGGGTGGAGGGCGGAGGAGCGGGGTACGGGTGGGGGGTCCCACGCAAACCCCGACTAACTCCTAATTGATGTCTCTGTCTCTCTTCTACAATTTGCCATTTGGACTCGTGGACACATTTGCAAACTAGAGGGCACTCTCAGGTATTTTTCCCCTTTTTCCCTTTTTTATTTGACTTTCTCAGTCGCAGACTTAAAACTGAACGTCGGAAGGAAATGCGAAAGAGTCTCGCGTTCCTGTCATCTCGGTCGTTAGAAGCGAGGCGGTAATCTTAGTCTCACAGCGGTCTTTTCCTCGCCTTGCGCTTAAGACGATATCAAACATGTTTGACACTATCTTTCAGTCTTTACAGTGACGTATCACAACCAACAACCGATAGATGAGCTCCAACGAAACAGGAAAAAACGGAAACTTTGTAGACAAACAATCATCAGAGCGGTATTGACGACGGGGATGGCATGTCTTTGAGGTATGGATGAAAGCGAAAGGCGAAGGGTGTCCCGATCAAGACGGGGCGTCCGGAAAGAGGAGCGGATAGTGGAGCCGTGGGCGGAACGGCCCGGCTTGTGCGACGTCAACTCTCCGACGTATCACAACCGAGCGGAGAAGGAAAAGTGATGGACGGAAATAGCAGAGGCTCCGCAAATACCCGCTGAAAACATTGCACGGTGGGAAAAAAAAAAATTCTGATGTAATCGAGTTGAAGTTCAACTTGAGTCTTTTCCAAATCTTTACAAAATCTTGACACGTAAAAGCCACAGTCTTTGTAAAATCTCAGTCTCGGACTAGGCTGAGACTTAAAGCTCTAAAAAATCTAGTCTTTCGATGTGAGCAGATGTGAGATGATAGTATTTACACGACTCCTTTCCATGACTTCGAATGCATGGGTGGAATTTAAGTGTGTAGTGGCGCTTTTCTCTGTGCGAGTTTTGAGAAGCGCTCGGATCAAATGCACAAATCATCAAACGTATCAGCTGATGATCAGCTGACTTGGAAATAAAAAAAATGGGGAAACACCTTCATGAAACAACTCCTGATGCGACATCTGTCCTCATTGTCTCGGCGACTCCCTCCTCCATCGAACCCTATTCTCGGTGACCTCTTCTCCAACATCAACTCACTTCATGTCTGATTTCACTCCATCCATAAATCTTCCCTTCGGTCTTCCTTGAGGCCTCCTGCCTGCCAGTTGTAGCCTCAGTATCCTTCTACCAATTCATCCACAATCCCAACTCATAATGCAACATAAGGCCTTAAAAGGATCCCCTGCTACCGAGATGTTCTTGTCCTGTTTGACCAGCTACATAAAAACCATAATAAAATCGCAAAAGTCGCTGGTGAGCAAGGCTATGCCAATAGAAAGAGCGCTTCTGTCGTGAGTAGCTCCACTTTTTGTCATCAGCTGTTCGCTTTAGAATTATGGCCTGCTGCTTTGACTGACTGGGTGACTCATTGCCAGCTTCTGCCTGCAGCGTTCACGGCGTGCTTCACTCTTTTCCCGACGGCCTTTTGTCGGCTTGTGAAAGAAAACTGGAAGCGTTTGTCTTTAGCCTCCGTTTAAAACCAGCAGCACCCGGTTCGCTCATTCAGCAGCTTAGCTCGGCTACATGCATCAAATACGACGGGGGAGAAGTGGTTGAGAAAACAGCCGCGGTTCCTCAGGAAGTTTTGAACATCCATTAGTAATTTCCCATTTCTTTCTTCTCTTCTTGTCCCTTGGAAAGCTGCGTAGACCAGCATCAGTCCCTTTGTCTCCCTCGGACTGGAAATGGCACCCAAAAGCAGTACAATGTGGCATTATTACCGTATTCTGCATAGCGAACGTTAACAATGGCGGAAAGCGAAAGTTACCGCATCGCAATCAATTTACGTCATCAAACCCAGCATGCATTGCGCTAGTAAACAATGGCTGCGCTCGTGGGTTAGAATATGTGCTGTAAATCACGAATTTTAAAGAAATAACTCTTCGTGCTTTTTTTTTTAACAACACATTCTAGTATTCTCAAACCGCATGGACTTTGCTCGCTGCTAACCAGCAAAACTACTTGCTTATTTTCGGCGTCGGACTATAATTTCATCTCACGTGAACGCAAACCAGCACAAAACCGAAGCGGCTGAACTTGTCACAACACGAGCTTTTCGGGACCTTTATAACCTCATTATCATCTACATTTCAGCAGTGCCGGGTAGAGCCAAAGGTACCAGCAGCCTCCAACTGGTAGCCCACATATTTTGCGCCTTTGTGGAAATAATTTTCACTCCGTCTAAGTCTGTATTCATCATTCAAAAAAGGGGGAAACCGTAAAAAAAAAAAAAAAAGTGGTATTTGCCGAGGATTTGCAGACCACGCTCTCATTATGCAGCTACTTGTGGTGGAGAGAATGTCTGATAAAACCTCTCAAATGGTTCTGGTGGTGAGAACATTTCACACATATGTAGAAGCCATGAATACATAATGTCAACCTCTTTCAATCAAAGTATGGAAGGAATTCGAAGTGAAATTCACCGCCAACAAAGTGAACTTTTGCATGAAATCACGATATGAAAAGAATCCAAAAGCGAGCTACAGTTAAAGCCTGGCTGTTTTTGGAACCGTCACAATTTTCCAGATCATCATGTAGACGTCCTTGGATTTTTGCACTGCATCACTTAAAACGATCTCGAAAAGGGAAAGGAGAGGAGAGATTTTTGTTTTTTGTTTTTGCTGATGACCCCCGATTATTGTTTTTTAAAGAGCCAGGAGGAGTCAGGTGTAAAAGCCCAGAGAGGGGATGGGCTTGCCTTTAAAAATCACATTGCATGAGCCGTTGGAGGACGAAACGCTGCACAGCTTCACCCGGCACTCGGCGAGCAACAGGCGTCAGAGGTCTAGCGCCATAAAGAGCTCACGTCAGCTGTCCCACGCTGACCTGTCCGACAGGAAACCGAACCTTATCAACAGGAACAGAAGTATCCTCACCCCGTCCTCAAAGGCTCGAAGCAGGCTGGGGATCACTGCAGTGCAGAGATGACCTGCAAAGTCTGTCAAAGTGAACCAGAGGCGATGACGCCGCGACCACATGCCACTTCTATTTAGCGATAGCACTTCCCCGCTGTACACACACACACACACACACAGCCCCCGGTGACACACTCACACAGACACACTCATGCACAGCTTACAGGCAGGCAGACGGAAGTAAACACAATCACAAAGTCTGAAAAACAGCCATCTTCCCCTGCTTCAGACAACACCCTTCCTCATTTCATTTGTCCTATGTTTACATAATTTATGATATTTGTATGTTTTTCTTTTTGTATTTTTGGCTTAAGATGGACTTGTTTCAAGAATTTTGATCGCATTCGGAGCCTCCGGTACCTTAACTCTTAAGTATGTTGAAAAAAAAAAAGAAAATACCCAGTCTTATGGTTAATTGGTGGGTTAAGTTTAGGTTTAAAAAAAATCTCGGGTTGGGGGGCGTGCATACCTCCTCCTGCTGGTTAGCTTTAGCCACAAATCATATGAGCTTGAAGCTTAGGAAGTCAACCCCGGCAGGGGCAACAAAATGCAGGTCACTACCAGCAGACACCGGCCCCTCACATGATCACAAGCCTGAGTGAATCTTCTTGCATTTGTTTTTTTTGTTTGGATTCAATCCTTCCATCAGGGCACGTTGTCCTCTCTCTTCCAAGTCCAGACTTCAGGCTTCAGGACTCATTTACTTGTTAGCTTTACCTCCTCGGGGGGGGGGGGGTCTGCGTTCACTATAAGAAGTTGGATTCATTGAGTTTATAATCCAGGTTTATGTGATACGAGATCATATGTTCAGGTAACGGTCAGCGGCATTACCTAGCTCCTCCAAGCTATCAGTCAGTGCCACATCTGTTACTATTATTACTTGTCTTTTAGAGTGTGCTGCTAATTTTTTCCCAAATATTATCAATGGTTATTGCGTATGACATGGTATCTATATGATGAGATAACGGATATCAGCAAGAAAACTCATTTCATTATTCTTAGGCTGTGTGTTTGTTCTTTATTTTTAGATTCCATACATAGGATAAGATAAGATAGTACTTTATTGATCCCCATAGGCCCTATGGGGTCAGGGGTGACAAACTAATTTACCCCGAGGGCCACATCAGCATAATGGTTGCCCTCAAAGGGGCCACATGTAACGGTAGCAGTATAAATGTAACCAAATGTAATGCAAAAATAAATGTAAGTACTCCTTCATGTTAAATAACTGAATGTATTACTCATTAAAATCCAAAATGTTACATATGCATTTGCATAGATGTAAAAAAAATTGTGTTTACTAGTTGCTCTGTTCCAACATCCATCCTTTTATATTGTCAGGTTAAGAAACCCACATTACTCAGTCAATCAATGAAAAAAATTAAAATAAAGAAAAAATATCCATCTGCATCAACTATTCTCTTCCTGGACATTTAGGGATTATTTGTATTTCTCTGTTCCACTTATTGAAAATCGCTTTGACGTGGATACGCTGCAATCTAATGGCGGGTGCCATCACTTCGTGGGGAACGTGATCGGCTTGAATTGTGGGAAATGTAGTTTATGGTCAATGCATGCCTTTGACTTATTTCTTTTAAGACAATCGAACCTTTTGAGAGGTTCTCCCGGGCCACATGAAATGACGTGGCGGGCCACATTTGGCCCGCAGACCTTGAATTCGACACATATGCCATCGGGGAAATTGGTTTGTCACAGTACCGCAACGATAACAATAAATATGAATATAAATATGAAGAGGAGAGGCAATTGAAAGGACGAAGACAACACCAAGGAAAAAAATAGATAAACAGGATGAGAATGGAATAGTAGCGAGGGTGTTATTCTCTAGCTCGAGTAAGAAAATTCTGACAAGGCTTTATCAATCCCCGCATCCAATTCTCATTCCAGTTTGCAGTTTGATCACACAGAAGGTGATGTGTTTCCACCATGATGGTGATCAAACACCCCAGGGGCTCCGATGAATGACGTGTGTGTGTGTGTGTGTGTGTGTGTGTGTGTGTGTGTGTGTGTGTGTGTGTGTGTGTGTGTCTGTGTGTTTGTTTGCGTTCCATCGTCATTAACGGCACGCAACAGCGTGTCTGTATTCGGCCTGTCCGGTCTCCCTCTGCCGCCTCTGCGGAGGGTCGGCGCGTTCGACCTCGAGAACTCTTCTTTTTTACCATTCTGATATATTCACGTGCTTTTAAGTTGTGTCTGGAAGGGTGGAGCTGAAAACGTGTAATTACCGTCTGCAATGCCAACTAGGAATTACACACCTACTATGAATTGCACTGAATGATATGTTTGGATGTTTTGTGAGACAAACTTTATTTTGATAGCAGTTCATTTACTTTTTGAAAAATGTAAACTATTGATAAATCTTGGCCACACTTGTGCTTTGTGAGGCAATATTAATCTTGGTCTTAGAAATTTTAATCAACTTCTGAAAAGCTCTGGATTCATTCCGAAAAGCGAAAATATATTTACTGATACTGACTTTTCATGTTGTTGTGGCAGCCGAGTCCTATTAAGTTTATTTTTTACAAAGACTCTCATTTCGGCTTAAGGGCGACAAATGCCATCTTTATTCATGAAAATAAATAATTGCATTTCATACCTGTTTTCCATCAAAGACCTTTTTAATACCTCACATTTTAATGTTTACTGTTTAAAGCAACCGTGCACTTTATTTATTTTGCCAATTTGCTCTCTATTATCACTATTATTATTATTTTGTTAATTTCGTGTCACTGCGGGATTGTGAGAAACGTCTCCTCGATTCTTCTGTATGTCCAATGCATGCGGAGAAATTGACCGTAAAGCTGATTTTTGAAACTTTCTGACTTTGATACTTAACATTTAGAAGAGAGCAGTTATGATGTTTCGCACAACATGCAAACGTTTGGAGGATGATACATTTGACGGGAATGAGGCAAGAAGCAAAATGAGATCTGTGGATGGAGAATCCATTTCCTTGATTTTCATATAACAGAGTGAAATAGCGTGACGTTTTCTTCGGATAGGTTGTGTTTGCAGGCCTGCAGGTGTCGACAGTTCTGTATCAAATGCAGACGATCCCCTCTGACTCCATACTTTGTGTTCGTCTGCCTTCTGAGCGGTTCCTCTGGCCAGCCGAATTCTCCTCCTCAGATGATACGCTAGCTGTGCCGCCCTGTTGCCTTCGGCCTCATCGGTTCTGGTCGTGCAGCCGGCGGCTGCTGTGTCTAAACTTCTGAAAAGGTCCGTTTTCGCCCAGTTAGAGTTTGTTGGCTGAGGTTTCACTTCCAATTCTCCGTTGGAGTCCAGTTGGTCTGATTCATGGACTTACTTAATTTTTATACTGAAAAGTTCCAAGATTACAAATTCTGTCCTGCTGTTCTGTTTGTGCTCAAACCTGTTGCAATAATCGCTGTTTGCACTTTTATTGCGGACGGAGGTTTGTTTTCAGTCAATGTTCTCGGTTTAAGAAAAAAAAAAACCATCTTGAATATTTCTCATGTGCTTTTATGGACAGTTTGTTTTGGCTCCAAAGACGGGGCTGTTTGGATAAAGGGGTGAAAACAAACATGCAAAATTCGCTGGACATTGAGGATATAAATAAAACCCAGCTGATAATCGAGAATGCAAAAATTAGCCCACAGGGAAGCGAAGCTAAAAAAAAAACACGCATATTTTGCATGTTTTCGAACAGGCCGAGTAACGCATTAGCTCTCGAACAGAACAATCGCAAAAGACATCTGCGCCGTCACAGTTACACTAAAAAACAAAATCTTACCAATGCACACCTGGTCGGGAATAGCAGGAAACTGAACCTAAGGAGCTGCTTCAAATGCAACTCTTGCACATCCCGAAACATCAGATGTAGATCATTATTATGATTGTTTGTAAAATGCATTAAGTCATATAACTTGCCGTCATGTGAGTGCTTTAACGTGGTCTCTCCGGTGTCGTATACTTTCCTCATAATACTCCAAGCCATGCTGGGATGACTTTCAATTGTGTTTGAAGGTCTCGGTCCGCCCGCCCGTCTTGGGGTTTCAGGCTCTGCACGACTTTGAGCCTCTGAGTCTGAGAGGCAAAATATTTTTGCAGATTGACCGAAACTGTCATTTGTTTTTTATAGGCCGGTTTCCCAAGCAGCTCGTCTCTCTTCTGCCTCCCGCCTATTTCTTTTGCACAATCTCAAATCCTTCTGTCCATCTCCTCCTTCCTGTATTTGCCTCCTCTCGCTCTCTCCCAGGCCTTCCTTGCATCCCTTCGCTCAGTCACATTCACCCCAACCCAAGATAAACAACCTCCGCTCAGAGGCACGTCAGCTATTTCTTCAAAAAAAAAAAAAGCTCACGAGTTTTTGGACGGTGTTCAGAGCTGAGTCCCTGAAGGGAGGCAGGATCACAAATTTAGTGCTTTTTCTCAATCCCCCCCCCCCCCGTTTTTCATTTGTCTTGGTCGTAGCCGCTCTTATTTTTTTCCACACTCTCTCACGGCATCGAACGTCTCTCAGTGGTCCGCCAAGAAACTTGGTTATCCCCAGATTTGTGAGTTTTGACACTCCTCTGCTTTGCGTTTGACCTTATTCTTCTCTGCTTATTTTAACCATAAAGAGTATTTTAATCCCTCAGTGTTTGTTAAACGCCGTTTTATTTGACGTCAATGTCTTTCATCACTCCTCGCTGACGAGCACATGGAGGCAAACACCAGTTCTCATGGCTTCGGGCTGCTTCGGTCAAGTGCTTTTGTGAGAACGCACATATGACATCACACTTGAGTCACTTTGCCACAAAACCCAGCCAATTTGGCATTTTGCTTATCGTGAAAGTTGTTGGTTTTTTTTGTTGTTTTTTTTTCAAGCAATGACCCGGAGTGGACATTTCACTGATGACGAGTAAGTGCGTGCGTGCGTGTGTGTGTGTGTGTGTGTGTGTGTGTGTGTGTGTGTGTGTGTGTGTGTGTGTGTGTGTGTGTGTGTGAGGTGGGAGTCAGAACTTGGTGTTCTGGGACAAGATAAGACCTGAGATGCCTATTAGTTCCAGCAGATATTCCCATTGCATTTTGGGGAATTTGGTGCCAGATCCCATCTATTTCTGCCTGACAGATCATTTAAAATGCAAGTTTGTTTGTTTTTTCTCCTAATTGGCAAAGCATCTTTGTCCTTTTTATGGCATTTTGACAGTTCAAATATCTCCATTTCGTAATGTGCTATATTTTGGGTTTCCTTTTGGGGTTTTTTTTGCATACCAAAACGGCATTATGGGTGAACAAAAAAGGGTAGAATGTGATATATATACAGATCACATTCTACCTTTTTATCGTAGAATGTGTATATACATGAATGAATGTATATATGATGAATATATATATATATGTATATACATACACATTTTTTTATCGACTTTGTGTAAAAGCTTTTTATTTATCTTTATGCATTCATTCCTTATCTACACTGCTTGTCCTGCACTTTGAGATGCTGCAAGTTTGCTTCAAATTAGTTGTATGTGTTTGTAAGGTTTTGCATGTCTCATGCAAATCCAACCTCTTGAAAGTGTGTCGTTGGCACGGGTGCCGGAGCTATCCCAGCTTTCATTGGGCGAGAAGCGAGGCTCACCCTCAACAGGTCGCCAGTCGATCACATGGCCACATATAGACATGTCATTAAGAGACATATTCACACATTTAGGGTGTCCAATGAATCTACTGCATGTTTTTGGACAGGTGGAGGAAACCAGAGAATCTGGATTAAACCCGCACGTGCACGGGGTGAACATATAGACTCCACTCAGAAAGGCCACCCCTGTTAAAATTGAACCAGCGACCGACTTGTTCTGAGGCAGGAAGCGCTAACCAGAGCACCGCCACTTATTCACCCAGTTTGCTGTCAGCTGCGAGTTGCAATTTATTTTCAAAAAGCACAAAAAAAAACAATTTCTGTGTGTCCTCGTAAGTACGAAACTATGCTGAGAAGCGTCGAAAACAAAGCCAAGTTCAGAATCGGTGGTGATTACATCCGAGGGGATGTTGCAGGGCAATGCCAAAGTAAGCAGTGTGAAAAATGCCTTTCCAATGGGAGTGATTAAATCTTTCTCTCCCTCTTTTTCTATCTCGCACACACACGGTGCTCTACGAGCCGGTGCTAGCAATCTCAGATCTGCTTCTTTTTATATCTCAGTGGACATGTGTGCACGCATGCACGCACACACACACACACACAGTATGTACAATGTCTATGTTTAGGCTAGGCTACCATTTCTATCTGGAGATACGGATCAGTGTTTTGCTTTCCTGAGCATGATGAAGGGGTAATTGTATCTAACCAGAGAGAAAACAACGGAGGAAGAAATTCAGAGAGAAAGAGAAGGATGAAGAAGGGAAGGGGGGGACCTTTCATCCAAAAGACCCTGAGAGTTTTCTCCCAGGCCATCAGTCAGGGTGTTGATGAAGATGTACATCCAGAAGGTGGCAAAGAACATCAAACCTGTCGTATGTGGTGTCTATCGACAGCAGCCGCCATGTTTTTTTTAACTGTTTTTAACAGTTTTAACTGTTTAACTGTCCTGGCTTTTGCCGTGTCCGTGTGTGAGGTTTGCAGCCTCGGTGAGCGCCGAATAGAAGAGAGACAATAAACCTCTGACAATCGGCTGGTGAGAACGTTGTCATGTGATGCATCTTAGTTGCCTCGCTTTGGGAAAACATATAGATTATAAGCCAATTTTTTAAACACCGGTATCAGATCAGCGCAGACGCCAGAAACAGAATCATGAGGGGAAGAAAATGGTATCTTTAAATCTTTACTTCCAAGGCACAACATGATTGTCATTACAGCACATTCACCGCCTTTTGTTTTCTCATTGTGACCGTGAAGCGGGTCAGGAATATGTTATGCAGCTGCTTCATAAATAGATATTAGACCGTCTCAAGCCTGGAACCAGGCCAGTCTTGTGCCTGGAGTTGTTCATGTTAAGCTGTCAAATGACTGTTGCCAAGTTACGCCATTGGGGTATTCAAGGGTTAAAGGGCATTTTTCTTTGCAGAGAGTCACGTCTCAGACTTGGACATGCAGAAGCCCTCGTGTAATTCGACCTTCGGTGATGATCTTCTGTGAAAGGCCGATACTTGCGTGGCCGCGAGACGACAGATTTCGATTCCTGGTTCTTCCTAGTGTGTCGTTGAGCAAGACGTTGAACCCCGAGCTGCTCCCCTGGCGCTGACAGATGGCAGCCATCTGCTCACGGTTCATCCATGATAGGTTAAATGCAGAGAAGGAATTTCCCCCACGAGGGCTTAATAAAGTATTAATTATTATTGTAAACCCCGGCCTCATGTTTGAAAAAAAGTCAAAGTCAGCTTTATTGTCAATTTCTCCGCATGTACTGGGCATAAGGAGGAATTGAGAAGACGTTTCTCACAATCCCACGGCGACATGAAAATAACAAAATGAAATAATGATATTAGAGTGCACATTTACGGGGACGTAAACTGTTATATTAAACAGTAACCATTAAGCTATGAGATATGAAGTATAAAGTGCACGCAGATACAAACTGATATTTGATGGCATGAGAGAGTCGCAGCAGAGGGTTTTTTAGTTTTTGTTACTTTTTTTTGCAGTTTGGTGACAAGGTCAGAGTAAGTAGTACCGTAATGGTATACGGTGCAATAGCAGCAACACTGTCAGACCTCGGAACCGAACAACTAACATCGCCAGCATCGACTGGTAAGAATGGAATCGGAGGTCTTTGTTTGGACTCTCGTATCGTTATGCCTGCTTTTGGACTCGAGGTCTACGTCTATGGGATGACTTTCACAAGCTAACCTAGGCTTGTTCTCTGTTTGTGCAGCACAGCCCTTCCGCTGAAAGGGCTTCATCCTTTAAGCTGACATTAGATGTGACCGAAGCCATTTTATTCAGAGAATACTTTAATTCTAATGTTGAACTGTGGTCTGGCCTAAAACCTCAGTGTTTTTCTAATAGGGTGGCTCTGGATGCCATTGTTCGGTTTTAGCGGGAGGCTCCGTTGTGCCGCTTTGATTTCTTTTTATTTAGTTTGCTTTGTTTTGTGTAGTTGTGCATTAAATTGCTCTCTGTCTCTCAAACATGTTATCATGGATTCGGCCCTAAATAGCTTTGCAGGGAGCCCTTTTAAAACAGCATTTAGAAACATAGAAACGTCAGCCAAAGATGGAGAGCATATCAATTGTCTCAATGTCCCGCGATTTTCTACCCTCCAAACCCAACACTGGATAATAATGTGCTTTATTGAGCCGGTAACTTTAGACCCTGTGTTCATAGGACCCTTTGTAATGTTCCCATTATGTGCAAAACAAACCCAGGACCCTGGAAACCTCGGGAAGAGCTCCTAAAGGCTGCTTGCAGCCAGCCGACTGTAAATATGCAGACAGCTACAGTTTATGAAATCACCCTGTAATAAACCACGATCCTGTCGGTGAAATATATCGCATCTGGATGCTCTTGTCTTCCACTTATGACGTGAATCCAAGGTGAACCCCGCCTTTTCGCCCAAAGACAGACGGGATGGGTTGCGGCACTCCAACAACCTCGAGTGCAGGATGAGCGTTATAGAAAATGAATGAATGAATGAATGTGTGATCGGGCAGAAGTGATCGAAACACTTTCAAAGAAATCAGCCTGAGATATGCAAAACTTTGAAGCGAACACCTTGAAGCACCTTGCAGTATCTCAAAGTTATATCCAGTCGTTGCGAGATGGCGATGGAGGAATAATAGGTTGTAAAGAGGGGAGGGGAAGTCTCTGAGTAGGAAAACATACAGAGTAGAGAATAGGGGAGACTGGAACAGGAAAAAGTGATGGGAATGAGGTCTTTCCTGGAAGTTAACTTTCGCATATTGCAAATTTCTGGCAGATCCAGTGAAACCATTTGCAACAGCACGGGTTCAAAAAAGTGCAACAATTACCAAAGTCGTTTCCAAAGAGCTGGTTGTGAACTATTACATATTTCCAACTGAGGCCCGAGGCATTTTCAGGTAATGAACAACAGCCCGCTGAAATTATGAGCAATGGTTTGGAAAAATCTCCTTCTGAAATTCAGCAATAACATTACGGGTTTGTGTATTTGTATAATGAGAGTACTTATAGCAATGGTTCTATTTTGGGGGATTATGCCTTTAGACGTGGAGTCTGGAGATTTCGGGAAAGATTGTTGACATTTGAACCCAACAGCCAAACAATTACACTTCTTTCCATCCCCAGAACTCAGGGTCACACTTTAAGACCAAAAGAGAATTACAATGGAAGTGTCGGAGGAAGCTTCTTTTTTTTCTTTTTGCTTTAAAAATTCATGTTCGTTCGATTTTGTGGTTGCCATTTCATACGAATCGAAGTCAAGTTAAAGTCCAATCAGTGGCCTAAGAATTGGTAATATTGTTGCCCGTAAACTGAGAAATTCACGGGAGCTTATGCTTATTGCAGATACCAGAAATACAAGTAAGAAAATGTGGGTTTCAAATTTCTCAGTATGCGCTTTCCTTCCCAGTGTGTACTGTAATTCCGAAGAAGAGTACACCGAGTAACATCACCGAGGCAAGACGTGTAATTCCAGGAAAGAATGTGAGGTCTGCAGCGTAAGGTGAAATTTATTTGAACAAAGTTGGCAAAATGATATCTCAGATGTTATTTCCATTTTATAGCTATCCTGACGCGGCTCTGCCGAGGACACGCAGGGGAGTGAGTAGCAAGAAGCGGGGAAAGTGTAGAAACACGCTGATTGGCTGGAACCATCTGGTCAGTTGGGGTTCCGTACCAAATTATCTCCTGAGCCCTGAGTTTAAACTCTTTACGTGCATGAAATGATTGACATTGGATAAAGTTTGGAGAAGCTAGCCTCTGCTCTAGCCATGATGCAGTTTTATTGATGTTGATAAATGAGACGATCTTCAACCTGTTTATTTTCAGCTATTTCAAAATGCTAGCCAGGCATCATGTTCTTCATATCACAGATGTGCCGTCAGAGCCAGCAAGGCCTTCTCTGCAGGCCTAAACATACTCTATTCTCCATAGTCTCTTCTATTCATGTCATTTTACAGCCACTCGGTTGCGCTTCTTCCGGTGTTGTGCATGTTATGGTAGAGATTTTATCCGATCACATTTCAGCCAGCTTGCTTCTGTTATCAGGTTCTATGAAATCTGCCTGAGGCCTTCACAATCAACGGAACAGGCTCCAGTGCGCTGGAGGCGAACGGACAATGACGGTTGCGATAGCCAATCAGATGTTGAGTCTGCGACACCAAGGCCAGCTAGAGGGTGTCACTTGACAAGAACGCGTCCTTTGATCGGATAGGTGCTCGTGGGAGCCTGAAAGGCGGCACTTTGCGAAATATCTGAACTACAACCGTTATCCATCTGTTGCGAATGCAAATAATCCGTTTACTTTCATTTTCAATGACTGGTTCATCTCATTATTTTCTCATTTACTTTTATTTTCAATGACTGGTTCACCTCATTATTTTCTTGTTGGTGACATATATGAAACAGCAACAATGCGCAGTTTACTGGACAAATTTGTTTAAGCTCACATATTAAAACTTTGCTTAGTCTCCCACACTGATTTGTGAATGCGAGCTCATTGATTTTAAATGCTTCGGGAATTAAGTGTTGCTGGACTAGGCTAGATTGAGGCAATGTGTAAGTGTGATTCTGTGTGGATTCTCGAGTCGTGGCGTCATATTAATGGTTTTATGAGGTGTATTTATTTAGGTGTGTCACCTCTGAAGGACGAGGTGTGAAATTCACGGCCCGCAACTGCTTTATATAGCTGACCGTGAGGCCGAGGTAAACAGAAGTCCGCCGTCTTGGTTCTGGTTTGAAATCAGTGAGTGTGCAGGACGCATAGAGCTGAAATGTGCACCCGGCAGCTTGAACAGTTGTTCATATCGCCCACTAATTTATTTGCAAGTGTTACGTGTCCCGGTCCAAGCCCGTTTACGGTCCAGAACAGGAAGCGCGGGGGCAGTTGGGAGAACTGAGCTGAGTCAAAACCGAGGTGCAGTGGATTCGAACTAATTCATGCCGTCTTTGAGAATCACATCGTCCTTCGCTATGGGCCTTGAAAGGCACAAAAGACACGTTTTACAAACAGCTACTTCCCAATTAGCGAACAAATCCTAAAAGGGAACCTAAAATAAGAGTTGAAACACAGTGAGTGGACTGTACTTGCGCTCCTCAGCAGCCAGACTGCTTTAATTTAGGCCTCTCCGACCTTCGGTGGCCCAGCTGCTAATTTGACTCCTAGAATAACAGCAGCTACTGTGTTTTCCAGGAGTCTGGAACCAAATGTCCATCTTGGGAGCTTGTAGTGAATACAGGTGCTCTCTCTCGCTCTCCCTCTCTCTCTCTCTTCCCGTCCCTGGGGAATTGTGCTTTGAATGATATGTTCGGCAGGGGCTCCCTTAAAATGTCTTGTTTTCATCAGGTCTATTTCCTGATCGGATCGTTACTCTCCTGGCCTCTGCTGAATAGGCTTCGTATTTGAGAGGGAGCGTGAGTTCATGTGTGTGTGTGTGTGTGTGTGTGTGTGTGTGTGTGTGTGTGTGTCTGTTTGTCTGTGTGTGTGCATGCACGTGTGTGTGTGTGTGTAGTCCACGTGTGCTAATGAGATACATGAGTGGATGTTTGTGGTGGACACGAGCAATTTAATCCTGTTAAGATACCATCTTCCAACTGGAAACAGCAGTTTCTGTTACCTTTTAAAACCTTTTTTTTAAATCATGGAAAGGATGTCAAGAAAATCAAGAAAAAATCCTTATTAACATAATTACAACTGTAATAAAATAATGCTCACACCCAAATTCTGGCTTTATAAATGCTTTTTCATCGGTAGAAAAATGCACATGAACAGCCAGAGGGTATACTGTACTTATAGATCCAGTTAATATGAGCTTAATAGATACCGGGTGAATATGGAACAGGCCAGCTTTCTCCATCCCTTTCACGGCGAAAATAACATTTCAGCATATCTTCATATTTAGGGAGAACATTGATCTTCATAAGGGCATGAAATGAAATCAGCCTTTTCTCCCCCAGATGTAACTCCATGCATAATCACCAGCTCAACTTTTCAGAAAAGCGGGAGTGACATGGTTGAATTTATATTATATCTATTGATTTTTATTAAAAAGGATATTGCTGAATTACAATCATTTTGACTAAAAGCACCCTAAATTAAAAAGGTATAGCTTCCGCTTTATCACAATTAAACCCTGTGTCATTGAAAGCCTAAATGATAACTGCAGGGCCTCAAGCTACTTTAAGTTAGTGCTCCGAATAGATTTGAATTGAGAATTATTTTCAAAACATATCTTTAATAGTCAGATCAGTGATGCTATAGTCATCTGAAAATTAGCAAGAGCAAAATAAAAAAAAACTAAAAAATATGAAAAAATACATGAAGAGTTCATCCGCAAAAAACGATATCCGCCATTTTGAAGAAAAAGTGAGCTGACAGTTGAATATCGCTGCTTTTATACCGTTTTTTAAAAACCCTATTTCTATTATCTCAAAACCTGATATGTCCAATTTAAAACCCAGTCAAACTTCCTGTTTTGTGACAAAAGCCGATAAACGCTGCGGCTCTTTGAAAGCGGAAACCAATATCTCCGTTCAGCGAATCAGCGAATCGCATGTTCAACAGGTGACTTACCACGATGTCAGCGTGAGTTTCACAGCAGCAACCACAACAAGCGGATGTTCAGCAAACTGTTTGGGGAATTTATGATCCTAATCCATGGCTGGATTTGACGAAGCGGAGGAGGCTGCTCTTGGGTCACCTCGCGGACGCAAAAGAAAGGGAAAGCCAGAGGAGCACGACCATAATCAGGCCAAAAATACGCGGCACAGTGGTGGCGGGACCGCAAATGTTTGTCAGGCGGCTGATATTCCCAGAAGACATCGAATACATACACCGCACCTTGTATGCCTCTACAGACAAGTACATCTCTAAATATCTGTACATCTATACAATGAGTATCCAGATAAATGCACATCTTTATAATGCAATGCGCAAAGTTGATCTAAAGATGTGACAGAGGCCAAAATGGAATGGCATGTGAAAACTGGTGATGGAATTTTGTTACATAGTTATTTTTTTGTGGTTACAAAGCTGTCTTATGGCACACATTCCAATTAAATAAAATGAGAGCAGGAAGAGTCAAACACTCAAAGTAGCACTTGACACACATCACTTTTGACTGTTGAATGTCTTATCCTTCATAATCCATGTCGTTTTATATCATTTCTTGCATTTTTTTTTTCTGATTATAAATGAACAGTGCAAAATGCACTAAAATGAGAGTTGTGAAATAATTATTCCTTCGTTGAAACCGTTAAACATTACTAACACAAGTATTACCAGAAGCTTGAAATTAAAAACTGTCTTTATTGACATTTTATAATAACTGAGATATCTGCTTCTGCAAATGAACTCTTCATATGTTTACATATATATGTGTGTGTGTGTGTGTGCGTGTGTGTGTGTGTGTGTGTGTGTGTGTGTGTGTGTGAGTGTGTGTGTGTATTTCCCTACATTTCACAAACAAATCTGGAAAGGATTACATTGAAATCTTTAAAATGAGAAAAAGGAAAGTACTGCAAAGCGTGGCAATGCGCGGGAAATTGTAAGTCACAATTAAATGACAAACTTATTTGAAAAACAATGTTTCCAGTTACGTCTTTAGGGGTCGGATCAGACCGGTGGAGCTCTGATGTAAGGTATATGTTTCCATGTAAACCATGATTATCCTCGTCACCGATGCTGTAAATCTTGGCCCAAACGTCAGGGTATATATTGGAAATCCCCGGCACTGATTTACTTTTTCACACCCCGATTTGTCTCCGCCCCACATCTCAACACCTCGTGCCTGGGTCGCAGCCACTCCACATTCACATGTAGCACTCGCGCGGCTTTTCTCGTGCTGGGATGGGATACTGATTAGCTTCCTGGCAGGAACGCTACCACCCACCCCCCGAGCCGAAGCGGGGTTCCTCCTCGAGGGCCCGACGCTGGGTGGAGAGCTCAAGCCGCCGCTGTTTGTTTGCACTGTGTCCTTATTTCCGTGAATTCTGACCTGGCAGGAAGAGCGGAGGGGAGACGGGACAATGGGCTATTGTAAGGCCGAACTTTATGTCCATGTGAGGCTAAAACAGGAAAATGCACCAAGACAGGCGTACAGCCCACTTACAAAGACAATCCCTTTTCCTATACCATCCCTTAATCACGCACGCTCGTAGGAAGCTGTTCCACTGATACACTCCTTTACCATAACTTTTTACATATACTTTACACATACTATTTTTTAAATGATCATAGGAGGAAAATGGGTTAAATTTGGTTTTATTTTGCTTCATGCTTTCTACTGATGGCATCGTTCTGTGAAACATCGATGAGAACTGAGGATTCGTACGTTCACCCACAACAAGCGCACGCACAAATACACAAGGGACACACACACAGCGCCGTCCCTCGATTTAAAAATGAAGTCCCAGCTAGGGAAATATAGTTGTGCAAACTCAATATTTGTCTACCCCCCCCCCATCTGCAAGCACGTATATATTTAATTCAGATTAGTTTAGGACTTTTTATTTTATTTTATTTTATTTTTTTAATTTTGTTTTTATTCAAATGAATATATATGCTCAAAAAAATTAATGGAACACTTAAACAACACAATGTAACTCCAATCTTCCCTTTATTTTTTTGAATAATTTTGTTTCAATTTATTTTAATGGTGTTCAATTTACATAGAATCGGCTTTTGTCTGAAGCTGCTGCTGGTCTTTGTAAAAGTAGTTGTGTTTTTGTTATTTAATTCATATTTTGAGTTCAATCCAGAGCTCATATTTTATTTTTTTATTCTTTGTAAAGAGTTCCTCCCTCTCCTTTTTACCAGCATCCATTTTTACATAAGCATGTATCCTTCATTTAAAATTCAAAGGGATGCTTTTACAATTTTTCCATATCTGGCAACAGTAACGAGCAACATCTGATTTTTCTGTTTGATGGAAAAATTGAAAAGATTAAGTTATTCTACATACTACGGCCTTTGTCCCACACACAAAGAGGGTCCTCCAACGCGTCCACATCACTGCCAGTGACCCGGACCGCGTCACCTTCCAGGTCGGCTGGGTGATCCGGTCTCTGAAGCTGGATGATCTATGGATTCACACCGGCTGTCAAAAAAAAAAAAAAGGCAAAGGAAAGATGTAGAGGAAGGGAAGCTATTTACAGACATGGAGGTATGTGGCAGAGTAGTGCTGTTTTCCATGCCAGTTGTGTGTGTGTGTGTGTGTGTATGAGAGAGTTTAGATCTTCCCGCCAAAGCCTGTGAATCTGAAGGTGTGATAAGAGAGACGCTTATACAAGCCGCAGAGCGTGTTTACTCAGTTAATCCATTGGTTATCCACGTCCGTGGCCCCGACAGCAGAAAGGTCAGGGCAAGGAGTGTGTGTGAGTGTGTGTGAGTGTGTCCTTTTGTGTATTGAGGAATGTAAATGTCTGACCTTTGCGTTTTTTTTGCGTATGGACGAGTGACCCGAGAGACTCACCCCATGTGTGTCTCTACACACACACACACACACACACACACACACACACACACACACACACACACATGCACACACACACACACACACACACACACACACATGCACACACCAAAGAAATGTGCTTCAGATGAGTGTCATTGAGAAATGGACTCTGGAATTTTTGTTTTTAAAAGTATATTGCATACTTTTTTGAATACTCAAAGCTCTAATTGGGCAAGATCAAGCTTTAGTCTTCAATATCACAATATCAAAATAGATGGTATCAGAATTTTAAAATTCTGGTCTCTATCGACCCAAGGATCTGGAGTCAGGCAGTCCCTCTGTGAGTTGTTATCATCCAAGAAAGAGCTGTTGGAAGTGGCATAAGAAAAGTGACCTGAAAGCTTGGCTGAGTGTTGTTCTACCCAGACCAGACATAAAGAGCTCTTCATCATCCATTCCTTTTTAGTTGTTTAAAGTTTGGGTCAAATAATGCTGATAACTATTATATTAGTATTATCTCTAACAACAGATCAGTTGTAATGTGATCATCATGAAGACTTAAGTCGATACATCCATCCATCCATCCATCTTCCGCCGCTTATCCGTGGTCAGGTCGCGGGGTCAGCAACCGGAGCAGGGAGGCCCAGACTTCCCTCTCCCCAGCGACATGGTCCAGCGTTTCTGGGGGGACCCCAAGGCGCTCCGAGGCCAGCCTGGAGACATAGTCTTTCCAGCATGTCCTGGGTCTTCCCCGTGGTCTCCTCCCAGTTGGACATGCCCGGAATACCTCCCCAGGGAGGCGTCCAGGAGGCATCCTGACCAGATGTCCGAGCCACCTCATCTAACTCCTCTCTATGCAGAGGAGCAGCAGCTCTACTCAGAGTTCCTCTCAAGACTCCGAGGAGTCTTGAGAAGAGCCTTCTCAACCTATCTCTAAGGGAGAGTCCAACTGCCCTATGGAGAAAACTCATTTCGGCCACTTGTATTTGTGATCTCGTTCTTTCGGTCACTACCGACAGCTCGTGACCATAGGTGAGGTAAGGAACGTAGATCAACTGGTAAATTGAGAGCTTCGCCTTACAGCTCAGCTATTTCTTCACCACAACAGACCGGTACAGAGTGCGCATCACTGCAGACACTGCACCAATCCGCCTGTCGATCTCCCACTCCATCCTTCCCTCACTCGTAAACAAGACGCTGAAATACTAGAACTCCTCCACTTGGGGCAGGCCCTCTTTTCCAAGTCGGAGTGGGCACTCCACCCATTTCTGGTTGATCACCGTTGTCTCAGATTTGGATGTGCTGATCCTCATCCCGGCCGCTTCACATTTGGCTGCGAACCGCTCCAGTGAGAGCTTGAGATCATGGCCTGACGGAGCCAACGGATCACGTCATCTGCAAGAAGCACAGACTTGATCCTGTGGCCACCAAACCAGATCCCCTCGACGGCTTGGCTGCGCCTAGAAATTCTGTCCATAAAAGTATGAAAAGAATCGGTGACAAAGGGCAGCCCTAGCGGACTCCAACTCTCACCGGCAACGAGCCCAACTTACAACCGGCAATGCGGTACAGACTCTGACTCTGGGCATAACGGGACCGAACAGCCCGTATAACGGGGGTCGGTACCCAATACTCCCGGAGCACCCCCTACAGGACTGCCCATGGGACACGGTTGAATGCCTTCTCCAAGTCCACAAAACACATGTAGACTGGTTGGGTAAACTCCAATGCCGACTCAAGAACCCTGCTGAGGGTGTAGAGCTGGTCCACTGTTCCACGACCAGGACGAAAACCACACTGCTCCTCCTGAATCCAAGATTCCACGACCTGGCGGACCCTCCTCTCCAGCACCACTGAATAGACTTTGCCAGGGAGGCTGAGGAGTGTGATCCCTCTTTAGTTGGAGCACACCCTCCAATCCCCCTTTTCAAAAAGGGGAATCACCACCTCGGTCTGCCAGTCCAGCGGGCAGTGTCCCCGACGTCCATGCAATACTGCAGAGGGGTGTCAGCCAGGATAGCCCTACGTCATCCAGAGCCTTGAGGAACCGAGGGCGGACCTCATCCATCCCCGGGGCCCCGCCACTGAAGAACTTTTTGACTACTTCAGCAACTTCAGCCCCAGAGATAGGTGGACCCCCCCCAGGGCCTTCTGGCTCTGATTCCTTATTGGATGGCGTTTCGACGGGATTGAGAAGGCCTGAGAAGTATTCCTGCCCCCGATCCACGACATCTCACATTGAGGTCAGCAGCACCCCGCTCCCACTCTACACAGTGTTGACAGAGTACTGCTTGCCCCCCCGAGACGCCGTATGGTGGACCAGAATCTTGTCAAAGCCCAGCAGAAGTCATTCTCCATGGCCTCCTTGAACTCCTCACACGCCCGAGTTTTAGCTTCGGCGACCGCTGTAGCAGCATCCCGCCTGGCCTGCCGGTACCTGTCAGCTGCCTTCGGAGTCCCGCAGGCCAAAAAGGCCCAATAGGACTCCTTCTTCAGTTTGACAGCATCCCTCACCACTTGGGTCCACCAGCGGGTTTGAGGGTTGCCGCCCCGACAGGCGCCGACTGCCTTACGGCCGCAACTCTGGGCTGCCACTTCGACAATGGAATCACGGAACATGGCCAGACGTTCCCAGTAGACCCTCCCATTACGCTTGGGTCTGCCAGGTCTGACCGGCATCCTCCCCCACCATCAGAGCACACTCACCACTAGGTGGTGATCAGTTGACAACTCCACCCCTCTCTTCACCCGATTGTCCAGGACATGCGGCTGTAAGTCTGATGATATGATAGGTCAATCAAAGAACTGTAGCTTAAGGTGTGTTGGTGCAAAGCGCACATATGGACACCTTTATGCCTGAACGTGTTTTTTGTTATGGACAATCCGTAGCGGGCACAGAAGTCCAATAGCAAAACACCACTCGGGTTCAGATCAGGGGGGCCACTCCTCCCAATCACGCCCCTCCAAGTCGCACTGTCGTTGCCCCTGTGAGCGTTGAAGTCTCCCAGTAGAACAAGGGAGTTCCCAGAGGGAGCACTCTCTAGCAGCCCCTATAAGCACCCCAAGAAGGGTGGGTATACTGAGCTGCTGCTGTTGGGTGCATAGCCACAAACAACAGTTAGAATCCGTCCCCCCACCCGAAGGTGGAGGGAGGCTACCCTCTCGTCCACCAGGTTTAACCCCAACGTGCATGCACCTAGTCGGGGGGCTATCAATATGCCAACTCCTGCTCGCCATCTCTCACCGGGGGAAACTCCAGAGTAAAAAAGAGTCCAACCCCTCTTAAGAGGCCTGGTTCTAGACCCCACGCTCTGCGTCAAGGTGAGTCCAACTATGCTTAGTTGGAATCTCTCAGCCTCGTGCACTAGCTTGGGCTCTTTCCCTGCCAGAGAGGTGACATTTCATGTCCCTAGAGCCAGCTTCTGCAGCCAAGGGTCGAACCCACACACTGCCCCCTTCTCCCTTGGCCCTTCCTGTGGGTGGTGAGCCCAGGGGGAGGGGGTCCCATGTGGTCTTTTCTGGCTATGACCGGCCAAGCTCCATGGATGCAGGCCCGGCCACCAGTCGCTCGCCATCGAGCCCCACCCCCAGGCCTGGCTCCGGGGGGGGGCCCGGTGAGCTGCGTCCGGGCAGGGGAAAACTAGGTCCCAAGTTGTCCCTCGTCATGGAAGTCTTTTAGCCACGCTATGTCTGGCCCCTCAACTGGGACCTGTTTGCCTTGGGTAACCCTTCTGGGGGCATGAGGTCCCCGACAACATAGCTCCCAGGATCATCGGGACACGCAAACCCCTCCACCAGGTTAAGGTGGCAGCTCAAGGAGGGGAGTCGATACAACCCTTCTGAATTAGATATTTGAACGAGTAAGTCATTGTTAATTGTGCAGAAAGGACAACCTTGTTCAGTAAAAGCAAAGTCAACTGAGTATGTGAATTGATTTTGAATGTCCAGCTGTGACATACGGGTCATTTCATTATGCTGAGGGAAGTTTGTGCAAGCTTAATAACTGCTGTTTACACATCACTGAATTTTAATGGTAACATTACCTTAGCGGAATAAATGACCATATCTACTTTTTAGTAAAACTTCATAAACATTGACATTCACAGCTTTGTCTTTTTACATGTTTTGCTTCTACCTCTGATATTGTTCAATTTTTGACCTGAAAGTCCATAGTTCAAACACCTATATTACTTCTTGAAGCACATTGAAAAGTTATCATAATTAAACTAATTTCATAAATAATAAAAAAAACATGTTGTGTGAAAATCTGTTTGTTTTCAAATGAGCAAAACTTGATTGTTTACTGGGCAGCATGGAGGCACAGTGGTTAGCGCATCAACCTCACAGCACGAAGGAACCTGGTTCCATTCCAACAAGTGGACCTTTCTGTGTGAAGTTTGCATGTTCTCCCCGTGTCTGTGTGGGTTTCCGCCGGTTCTCCAGTTTGCTCCTATAGTCCAAAAACATGCAGCAGGTTAAGTTAAAAAATTAGGAAAATTGCCCCGAATGACAGAGTGAACTGTTGTTGACTCTATATGTGTCCCTGCGAATGACTGGCAACCAGTCCAGGGTGTACCCCGCCTCTCGCCTGATGACAGCTGGGGATAGGCCCCAAGATCCCCCATGACCCTGAGTAGGATAAGCGACAGACGATGGATGGATGGATTGTTTACCAATTCATTGAATGTTTTCATGTTATTCTAGATTTTGTTTAATAGATTTTTATTGGATTTTGATTCAAGTATCCGTAGGATTCATGTTTTTACTTTTGAGCTGGATGAGGTCAGAGAATTATTATTTAGCACATTTGCCAGAGTCCCTTGGTAGGCTTAATATCAAGTTATTGAGTTTGATAGACAATCTTGAATACTGTACAAATGCAAGTTGAACAAATTGAACCATTATATAAATATCTGTGCTTGTGAGACTTGAAGTAATGTTACGTTACAATGTGTTTACCTATCACAAGCAGGAGTGGCATCTATTCAAACAACCTCCACAGGCTATGATTGTATAAATTGTTTCTATGTTTGTGTGGAGCGGGCACGTGTGTGCATATGTGTGTGGGTGGGTGTTGTGTGTGTGGGTGTGTGTGCAAGCAGCGTTTGGCCTTATCTGGCTGCAGAGTGAGCTATGAGAGCTCACTGTGTAATTGAAATGTCACGCGTACAAGGGAAGAGTTTGACTGAACGGGGAGCCTTTAGCCATGCCCCATCGAGCCTATGACAGATGAGCAACAGCTTCCCCAATGAGAACTGGCATTCCCCGAACCCATTCTCCTCCTCTTCCTCCTCCTCCTCCTTCTCCTCTCCGTACTCCACCTTCTCCTCCTCTTTACCCATCTGTCTTCCCATCTACTCTTCCCTCCAGTTTGGCTTTCCATGAGTCTACGCTGCCCACCTGCAAGCTAACATTGATAAATGACAGAGGCCAGTGATTCTAAAATTTGAAAATAAATGTTTTGCTTAACCAGAGTTTGAAGGGATACGAGTGCATTCATCATTTTTATTTGGGTTGGGATGAAACTACATATATTAACAAACAGGGGCATCACAGTATTATTAATATACATATAAATTATTGTAATTACTAAGGCTTCAAAAGAGAAATTATATATTTATATGATGTATATATAATGATGTTTATATATATGTATGTGTGTGTGTGTGTGTGTGTGTGTGTGTGTGTGTGTGTGTGTGTGTGTGTGTATAATGGTGGATACTTTTTTCCAGAAAAGGCAGGAACATCGGGTATCTTGTAAGAGCGCGGAGGTTGCAGTATGCAGGTGTACTACATCTCATATAAACAATGCAGTCTGGAGGAGATGAGTGACTGCAAAGCAGTGGTGTAGTCAGACAGCATAGGCTGGAGGTTTGTAGAAGGGCCTTGGTGTCAATAAAGATAAAGGCAGAGCAGAGGACAAATTGGTGGAAGCTGAAAATAAAAGAGTGTTGTATGGTTTTCTGGGAGGAGTTGAGAAAAGCTGTGGGTGGTCAGGGAGAGCTTCCAGATGAATGGACAACTACAGCTACTGTTTTCAGGGGGACAGGTAGGAGAGCACTTGGTGTGTCCTCTGGAGGGAAGGTAGACAAGGCGACTCGGTGGTGGAATGAGGAAGTGCAGGACTATATATAGAGAAGGCGGCTGGCTGTACCAACACGGCCTCTTGCCCAGGCTATTCACTGTCTATGAGTATCCCATGAACAACATTGAGGTAATTGAGAGGAAGACCAACAAACACTTACTGAGGTGGCTGGGCATCCCCCCAAGTTTCTCTTCAGTGGGCCTTCAGTGGTCCTGCCAACTGCAACTCCCCCTTATATCAGTTGTTGAAGAGTGTAAGGTGGAAAAATGCAGTGCTGTGTTAAGCCTGAGGGATTCAAACAACGACCCAGTAAAACAAGCTGGCGTGCCCGCTACGGATTGTCCATAACAAACACCATGTTCAGGCATAAAGGTGTCCATATGTGCACTTGGCACAAACGCACCTTAGGCTACAGTTCTTTGATCGACCTTGTGGTCGTATCGTCAGACTTACGGCCGCATGTCCTGGACACTCGGGTGAAGAGAGGGGTGGAGTTGTCAACTGATCACCACCTGGTGGTGAGTGTGCTCCAATGGTCGGGGAGGATGCCGGTCAGACCTGGCAGACCCAAGCGTAATGTAAGGGTCTGCTGGGAACATCAGGCAGAGTCCCCTGTCAGAAGATGTTTCAACACCCACCTCTGGCAGAGCAATAACCACGTCCCAAGGGAGGCGGGGGACATTGAGTCTGAATGGGCCATTTTCCGTGCTTCCATTGTCGAAGTGGCAGCCCAGAGTTGCGGCCGTAAGGCAGTCGGCGCCTGTCGGGGCGGCAACCCTCAAACCCGCTAGTGGACCCAAGCGGTGAGGGATGCTGTCAAACCTTGTCCTTGCCAACCCGAGTCCTATTGGGCCTTTTTGGCAGCTGACAGGTACCGGCAGGCCAGACGGGATACTGCTACAGCGGTCGCTAAAGCTAAAACTCAGGCGTGTGAGGAGTTTAGGGAGGCCATGGAGAATGACTTCTGCTGGGCTTTGACAAGATTCTGGTCCACCATACGACGTCTCGGGGGGGAAGTAGTGCTCTGTCAACACTGTGTAGAGTGGGAGCGGGGCGCTGCTGACCTCAATGTGAGATGTCGTAGATCGGTGGCAGGAATACTTCTCAGGCCTCCTCAATCCCGTCGAAATGCCTTCCAATGAGGAATCAGAGCCAGAAGGCCTCTGGGGGGGGTCCGCCTATCTCTGGGGCTGAAGTTGCTGAAGTAGTCAAAAAGCTCTTCAGTACCGGGGCCCAGGGGATGGATGAGGTCCGCTCTTGGTTCCTCGAGGCTCTGGATGCCGTAGGGCTATCCTGGCTGACACCCCTCTGCAGTATTGCATGGACGTCGGGGACACTGCCCGCTGGACTGGCACACCGAGGTGGTGATTCCCCTTTTTGAAAAGGGGATTGGAGGGTGTGCTCCAACT
>CAAKHD010013430.1:95171-113420 GCA_901007705.1 Fistularia tabacaria | reverse complement strand
GTTAAGTGTGTGTGTGTGTGTGTGTGCGCGTGTAGTGTGTCTGTGTGTTTGTGTGTGGGGGTGGTGCGTCTGTGTGTGTGTGGTGTGTGTGTGTGTGTGTGTGTGTGGTGTGTGTGTGTGTGTGTGTGTGTGTGTGTGTGTGTGTGTGTGTGTGTGTGGGCGGGGGGGTTCCAAGGATTTTGCCTGAATAGATTGTACAGTTTTGAAGCAGTGTTTTAAAGGTGTGGCTGTCTCCGTCAACCGGTGTCCACATTAATTTACAGCTGCTAATTTTCTGTTTTGCAAAAAATGGCAACATGATTCGAATGAAACTTCAATTTTTTGAAAAACAATTTACACCGGCAGGAGACAACAACATTCAACCCATTTTCCTGAATGTATCATGGCGCTGCAGATGGCGGTAAATTCGGGTATGACCCACATTTTTCTACGAATTATCGAATTCCTTTCTGTCTGTCTTAGCTGAGTATTCTGTCACAAATTACCAGATATAGGATAGTCTCCAAACTACGCCTGTTGTGTGTCAAATGTGTTGACCACAAGGGATTGGCTCATTCCAAGTTCGGCTCTGGCTAAAAGGCTAACGTAAACCTAGCCGACAGGTTAACGAGTGGATGTCAACACCGTTATCTTAGTTAGTTGACACATAATGTTTAAATTTAAATTCATCTAGTTTTCACGGTAGAAATACGCTGTACTAATGACCTGCCGTCTATCTCTTAAGTTGTTTTATTTATTTATTTATTTATTCTTTTTATAGTTAGGTTGTCAGGAAAGGAAACCGAAACTGTCTTGAATCAGTGTTATGATCACTAAACAGCATCTCTTGGCTTTTTTAAAACACCATTTTAAATGTTAATATTCTTAAATTACGAAGGAGTGATGATGAAGTATTATGTAAACTTTGTGTATGCGCAAAGAACACATAGCCACACATGCTTATATAAAATGTGCTGGTGCATGTGATGTGATGAGATGTCTTCAAACCTTAACCTACCGTCCCTTTCCTCAGGAGCCAGTCTGTGGGGCCCACTGAAGGAACTATGGGAGACAGTGCATGGGGCTGTGATGAGGAGACAGCCAGAGAGCGTCCACATCCTCGACCTGCAGCTCAAGAAACACAAACCACACTTTCTATCTCTGTTTAAAAACCCGGTGAGATATCGTTCATACTGTTTACACACACTCCCTTTAAAGTGTTGAATGTAATTTCCTATTAATCCAATTCTTGAACACGTCCCCTCTGGAACATGTGTTTTTCTGGTCTTTTTATTATTTCTAGCCAAAGAGTGCAGAGCAGAGAGAGAAGGTGCGTAAAGCCAGCACAGAAGGTATTGCTATCCAAGGTCAGCAAGGGTCACGACTTCTTCCAGAGCAACTCCTGGCAGAGGCCTTCATCCTTAGTGATTTATTTGACATTGGAGAACTGGCAGCGCTCGAGCTTCTTTTGGCAGGTAAGATGAAAACATGAGATGTAACTAATCTATAATGATTGCTTATAGTTTTTGTTTTCTTGCACACAGACAGAAACTAGCATGATTTTCAGAAATATATATATATAAAAGGTTATGTAAGAGTATAAAAATTAAGGAAAGGTTTGAATGTTTTTTTTATCTCTAGGCGAGCAGCAGCAGTCACATTTTCCGGGGTTGACCCGGGGGCTAGTGGCTGTGCTGCTCTACTGGGATGGGAAACTTTGTGTGGCAAACTCTTTGCGTACACTAATCCAGTCACGCCATGGAAAGACCTTCACACTTGAACTAAGGTCAGGATTCTGAAATGTCTGTGAATGTACTGTTTTCTGTTTTCACTTGTGTGACATGGTGTGTATGTGTGTTGTTTTTTTCCAAATTCAGTGGAGAGCTCGTTGCTTTGACAACACATTTTACAGATGACCTGATGAGTCAAGGTTTGACCAAACGCATTTTGACCCTGGTATCAGAGACTAGTGTAACACGAGAGTTTGAAAGACTGCAGAAGGAGCGAGGCTTGGGTGATGAAAAACATAGAAAGGAGGTAAGAGCAGATTTTTTTTTTTGTTTGTGTAAAGTTCACATATGTTTACTATTAATTGGCAGCAATGTCAAAGTTGTTACTGAAGAGGAGATAATGTGCCATGCATTGCTTTTGGCCACAGGTTTCTGATTTAATCAAAGATTGCAGACAGGCCCTTGCAGACAGCTTGTTTTCATGGACCTGCCAATCTCCTTTGAGTAAAGAGGATACCCTGGCTCTCATCAGCCACCTAGAGACACTGACAGCTCAAGCTGATGGCTCACTGGACAGTGTGAACCTGGCCTTGGTCATGGCATTGCTGTACTGTTTAGATGTTAGCTTCATTGAGCAGGGGACCGAAGATAGAGAAGGTGAGAACATGCTCAAAATCCCATTGAAATTTAGATGTAAGTGTCTTGCTCATGATAAAATTATAAGACTTTTTAGTTTGAGTCTCTTTATAGATTCAAGTGTCTTTTGTTTCATACATTGTTTGTCATTTGTCAGTTGTCATTTGTGTGTTGTTTCTGCAGATCTCCTACAGGCGCTGCCCCTCCTGACAGAGAAACAGTATGTGTCTGCTGTTCACGGTCGACTGATGGACAGCACATCATGGAAGCTTCCTGGTCTGCAGGCCGTATGCCGGCTCTCTTGGGCTCTGTCTCTGAGGGTCCTTTCGCAATTACCACAAGGCTCAGGTTAGGCCATTCATTAAGCTGTGGTCCTAAACCTGCTTTGTGCCACAGACTTGTTTAATGTCAGACGATATTTTCATGAACTGCCCTTCAAGGTGTGGCTGACTCACAGAGCTATATAAAATATCACCGGTATGAAAACAAATAAAAAGTGCTTGAGCAATCCAAAACATTGTAGTGCTGAATAAGTTAAAACTCTTGAGATTTTATGATTACTGATATTTGTTTTTTACTCTAGATCTTTGGCTGTAATTTTGAGATAACGTGTCATGTGACACAGACAAGCACCTTGAAACGTGCCAATAGGCACAGATGGATGTAATTGGGTGGGAATCCAGTCATTCATCAAAGGGATACATTACAGGCAATTCAATGAAAAAGAAACATGATTTATTCTTTCTTTCTTGACCCACAACCCTGTGTTGGTCAGTGGCCTTTTGGTTGGGGAACTCTGCATTAAATGAAGGGGTTTTCATGCCTCATGATAATCTAGACAACCTTGATAGCAGTTGAATAAGTTACTTGACATGGACAATACATGGATAGTGGAAGAATTAGCAGGTAATTTTCTATCTAATAATGGTAATGGTGATAATGGGATGTTCTACATGATTTCCGATTAAATAGGACACTAACACTCGGAATTGTTGGAGTTCAGAAGGGGGAAGATCATAGAGTACTTCAAAGCTGATGAGTTCCCAAATAGCCAATCAGTCTTTCAAATCATGGTCAGTGTATTATGTTCATTTTGGAAATAATAGCGATATTTTTGACTAAATATGATGTAAAGCAAGATAAGGTAACAATCTTATATACACATGATAATGTTTTAGACAATAACTGTTTAAATAATTTTACGAAAGCCATTATTTTTGGGGGGATTATCTATTAAAAAAACACTATTTTAAAAAGTCTATTAATCTATTCATCAAAAAATAATTTATCAAATCCTTTTTTAGTTTAATCGATTTAGTAGGTTAACAGTTTATAGTGGATGTGTCTAAAGCTGCTGGGCCATCTTGACTGTTGCTGAAAATGTTGTGTGGAATGATTGATTCAAAAATGGCGAGCCATGAGTAGGATGTATGCTGTTTTAAGCAATAACAAACATAATGTCTGAAAGTTGTTTTTTTTTTTTGTTTGCAGCCCTTGTTGAGTTCACTGAGGCAGATGAAGCTCTGGCTGACCAGGCTGTCAACGGTGATGTCTTCTTATTCATGAAGGAGGGCATGCTGGGCTGTGAGAGTTTTGCCCAGGAAGAATTTTATGTCCGCCGCCTCCATTCACTTATCACGGACTTCCTGGCACTAATGCCAATGAAGGTGAGTGATGGCACAGCTGCCATTATAACATCAATTTGAATCAATTGTGTTATGTTTTGAAAAAATTTATATTTATTATCATTTTACTTTTAAGGTACTTTTCCCCTCATGTTCATGCTATATTTGCAGGTGAAACATTTACGTAACCGGGCCGATGAGGATGCCCGACTGGTGCACATGTCTCTACAGATGGAAAATGAGCCCCCAACATCATTGCGCAAGGATCTAGACCACCTCATGATGCTTGTCAGTCTCCATTGTGTTCATTTTCTGTCTTACATTATACAAAACAGTCTTTGTCAAATATAGTAGTTTAATGATGATAAGTGTTAAAGCTGTCAGATTCTCTCCTTGTTACCCAGATTGGAGAGTTTTACAGTAAAGACCTTTTTGGACTGGAGCTTGCCCTGGAGTACTGGTGCCCCACAGAGTCTCTTCAGCACACCTCTCTGCAGGGATCCTACCTTGGAATGGCTCTACAAAGGCCTCCACATAAACAGGTAAGAACAGTGTTCTCTCAGTTATACTATATTGACTATTATTTATTAACTATTTCCTCAACTAGTAGCCGGGGACTTTATGTCCCTTAGCTGCAGAGGGCACTGGAGCTTTATCTCAGACAGGCAATTATTCCTAATGCTTTGCTTTGATCGGGGAACATTATTTTAAAGTGACGCCTCCTTTCTCAACAATTTTTTGATCGGTCACACTGAAATGCGTTTTGTTGGAAAGCCTCACCTTCCTATGGACATTTCCTTTTCAAATCTGGAGACTTTTGCTTTTTTATTGTTCATGTTCTAAATTTGTTCCCCTGAGAAGGTTTCTCTTCAAAACCACATACAGTCAATTCATTTGATCCAATTCTCATTTGTGAAAGTGAGAATAATTGTGTATTACAGCAGACCATGAAACTCATTACACACACTGCCTACCCCCTTCTTCTAATGTGCTAAAAGATGTCAATGTGACATGTTAATATTAAGGATGTTTTCACATGTCTGAAAGAAATTATAAACTAAGCTATATAATCTGTTAAAATAAACTATATTGTGAAAAGGTTATGTCTTTCCACTTTATCTTGATATTCATGAATTTCATGGGCTTTGACCTTTTTTGCACTGCTGAGACAGTAGAGAGGGTGTGAGGTTGTGTAGTAGTGTAATTTATTCAAAGAACAAATTGCATATGTAAGCCAGTGCCACAGAATTAAGAAGAATGGATCAGCTAAGAAAACTCTTCGCATCATCCGGAACCTGGCACTTTAAGAAAGGAAATTAATATGTATACATGGTTGTACACTGAGTTTTTCCTTTTCCTTTGCTTTGATACAGGTGGTTTTGTCAAAGTTTGTGCGTCAGATGGGAGACCTTTTGCCCTCTACCCTCTATATCCCCTATCTCCGCATGCTGAAAGGTCTGGCTAATGGTCCTCAGTGTGCCCACTATTGCTTCAGCCTGCTTAAAACCAATGGAGCCACACACAGTAAGATAAAGAATGTTTCCAGTGCATGACGTAACCCTTTTGGGGGATTCAGTGCAAATGTCAGTGCTTGTATCTCATATCCAAATGAAGACAAAGCAACCTTACCTACATGTAGGTGACAACATCCAAGGAGTATCTGGCAGCCCGGTGTCTTGGGAACATTTGTTCCACTCCCTCATGCTTTATCATGAGAACCTACGAAGGGACCTTCCAAATCCGGATGCAGCACAGTACCGCCACCCACCCCTACGAGGAATCACCCCAAAAGAGCTGGAAGGACTCACCTCATTTCTGCAATTACTCACCAACATTATTATATGGGTAATTCACATATAACTGTGATTGTGATGCTGTTAAAATTTAATAACGAGGTGATTGATTGCTCCCTATGTCCAGCTTCTATGGAGTCTGTAACATGTTCAGATTGCGAACAATGTTTCAGGACATTCATATCCTTTCTCTTTAGATGTTTTCATATTCTTTTTCCAGAGTGAAAATGCTCGCCTGGCGCTGTGTGAACATCCCCAGTGGACTCCAGTAGTAGTCATGCTGGGGTTACTTCAGTGCAGCGTTCCACCTGTTCTTAAAGCGGAGCTGCTGCACTGCTTGGCTGCCTTTGGAAAATCTCCAGAGATTGCTGCCTCACTCTGGCAGTCAATGGAGTACACACAGGTTTGCCTTCATGAACTAATGAAATAATTTTTAGTATTTTTTAAATGAATAATAGATCCCTCAGTAATGATTGAAATGCAGTCTATGAAGAAATATAATTTTTTATCAAAATCCTACTTAAATATAAACATCTAGTCTTCATCTTTGATCCCTTTATTGCAATGGCAGTTTATGTACAGCCAGATACTGATGTTGTGTGGTTGTTTAAAGCAGAGTAACTCTTATATCTTCTACTATCTATCTGCCATAGATCCTCCAGACAGTGCGTGCCCCTGGACAGAGGCAGGCGGCTGGGATTGAAGTGAGTGAATGTTTTTTTGCTAGATTCTTATATATCATTCCATGATGATTGGGTGAATATGACTTTTGTTATCGTCACCTTCACTATGGTGGATATGTATTGAATACAGAATTAATTAAAGGGGGATTTGTATGAAAGTTGTTTTTTTTCGCATTTGTATATTGTACTTTAAAGTGCTTAATGGACAGTAGATTTGGCTAACTTTTCATACAAAAAAGTGCACTTCAAAAGAAATCAAAATTTTACCTTGTTTTTACTTTTTACTTTGGCATGGTATGCATAACAACATAAATCAAAACTACCTGTCAGTTGTTATACATCAGTCAAGAGTTAACATCACTCTGATGTTGAGTTTTTGGTCAACTGGTGTCAAAGCAAACATTCAACAAAACATGGTTTGTGGCCAGCTATGTAACCTAAAGGCCTTTCTTGGTTGTAAATCCTGAGTTTGATTAATCTGCTAAGTGGCTTTCCTGTTCTCTCAGGTCGAGCTGAATGAGATTGAGTCAAGCTGCGAGGAATACCCTCTGACACAAGGCTTCTGCCATCTGATCAGCGTGTTGGTTGAGAGCAGCCTCCCCCTGAATTTAGGTGCAGGGCTACGCGTGCCAGGTTTCCAGCCCTACCTGAACTTTCTGCGCGACTCCGTGTTCCTTGCCTTTCCAACCAGAGCGTATCGACGTCCAGCTGAAAAGGTAAGACTTGAATATAAGTAGCTCTGGCTGGTCTACTATGTTTGCTTTTGTATCTACACACGCAAAACGTTTGAGTTACTCTTGTCCTCAGTGGGAGGTTGCGGACTGCACCTTGGAAGTGTTCCACAAGCTGCTGCGGGACTATGAGCCACAGCCCTCAGACTTTGTGCAGGAGGTGGTGGAGCTACAGGGCGAGCAGTTCCCAGCTGACAAGCCACCAGGTCACAACATCCTGTTTCACTTGCTCAATGACTCTCCCATGTTGTCACTCTGCCTCAGCCTGCTGGAGGAGGGCATACGCCAGCTCGATGCGTACGCACCCTTCCCAGGTGAGAAGACCCTTGTTTATATTCTCAGTGACAGAAAGGCTCAGTGTCAGTGAATTTGTTTGTTCACCCACACACACAAATTCACCCACATTTTTATATCTGCTCCCCTGCAGGAAAAGAGCACATGGAGTCTGCAGTGTTGCACTGCCTGTGCCTGCTTGACTTGGCTCTGCAGAAAGAGCAGGTGTTTATGGATCTCCTCAGAGAGAGCCAGTCATCATTGCTGGTTTCCCCGTTAGAGCAGCTTCTACAGGGTGTCAGTCCGCAAACCCGTCGTGCAGACCACATTGTTAATATTGCCAGGTATGAGCCCCAAGATCAAGCCGCATACTATGAATTTCACCCAGGAGTCTGGTTTTTCTCATAAATCTCATGTTTCGAGTAAGAAATTATTTGATGGCTTGGAGTAATTTTATATTTAATCTTGCGGGCAGGTATCTGTGCCACAGCAGTTCCAACCCAGAGGCTGCTTTTCAGAGTGCAAAGATCTTGCGTCGCATCTCCAACTACCCCAATATTCAAATGAGGCTGGTGGGAGATTTCACACATGATCAGGTACACTTAGGTCTGGAAAAGCTACACAGGATTTTATAACATGACGTACAGCCATAATCCCAACAAAATCACAGAATGAGAAAAAGTTAGACTACATAGTGAAAAGCGAGACCATATTAGATTTTTACTCATACCCATTGAGCCTACCTATTGAGAACATATGTAGCATATTGAGCACCCTTGGACATGTGGATTCGAATCAGAAAAAGTTTTATCAACAGCTAATCGACAAAAAAATTCCTAATAGCAAAAATTGTTTTAAATAAATGTATCATTGCTTTGTAAAATCATTGATAAATGAAAAAGCTAAAGTGAACAAAAATAGACTATCAGCATCAGTGGTTGGCTAATTTGTTAGTGTTGAAATACCCTCCTATGTATTTTCTTGCTGTGCTTTTGCTAAAAATCTAGCTGTACATTCAGGAATTATTAGAAACATTTTGGATTTACAAGTTATGCAATCTTACCAAGCATTGTTTAGTCATTAAAATGAGGTGGAAACTTTTGTCTTTGCCCCTTAGATTATCAGTGAGAAGCTGATGGCAGGCTTTGTGGAATGTCTGGAAAATGAAGATGCAGAGGAAGTTACGGAGAAAGAAGATGGTGATTGTCTATTGCTTTTTGAAATATTTGCCTTGCTCAAAACTCTCAAGCTCTAATTCAATGCCATAACCTGTTACTTTTCAGACTCTGACTCACAAAAGAAGGTGTCAAGAATCCGTCATGAGACCCAGATTCATATCCTGAACCTTCTCATCACTTCCTTGGAGCTAAAAACTCCAAATCTGGCTCTTTATCTGCTGGGCTATGAAGTCAAGAAGCCTGTGTCCTCCACCAACCTTCAGGATCCAGGTCAGACCACTAGCTCAGCCACAGACTTATGTATACGGAAGGCTCTCGAGACACTCATTTGGCGTCTGTCGGACAGAGAGGGTCCAGATAGAACAGTGGCAGTTGCTTACTTTTCACTTTTGGCTGTATGTTGCAGGCGTGTTAGGATGTCCACGAAGCTGCTTGCATGCCATCTTGAGCCTACTTCAGAGAGGCACTGAGAAGAGATCAGGACCTTTGCTCACATGCCAGGCCCCACACCTGGCGGAGCTCTGCTACCAGGTCTGCTGCCTTGTCTTTCAAGTTTGAATGTCATGCTTTACAACACTAAGAGTGTTTAGAGTGATTGTGAACCCCAAATATATATATTTTTTTGTCCTTGTGTCTGGCAAAGGTTATCTATCAGTTGTGTGCCTGCTCAGACACATCGGGACCCACCATGCGCTATTTGAGGACCAGTGAAGATTTCCTGTTCTCTCATCTGCAGCACCTGCCCTTTATGTTGCCTGGTAGGCCTACAAATGACGGAAAATATGACATTGAGAACAAGATGATGAAATACATTATCTTCTCCTCAGGAAACCAGATGGCTGCTCTCTCACAGATGTCCTGGCTTATGAAAACAGCAGCAATTGAGCTGAGGGTGACATCGCTGAACCGTCAGCATTCACATACGCAGCGCCTTGTCAACCTGCTGCTGGATGACCAGCCACACACCCAGCATAGTATGTTTCAGGTCTAAAGGTGTTTCATGTAGCTCCTTAAGAAGGCCAAGATCTGACCATTTGAATCAAAGTTTAATCTGTCCCTGAATTTTTGTGCTGAAATCAGAAACCCCGAGTGTGAAATGTGAAGCTTGCTCTGAGATTTGAAAAGCAGACTCTGCCAGTAACATTATTTTTTTTCTACACCTTATTAATCCATTGCGAAAAATGTTCTCCGCATTAATGAAAGCATAAAGTAGCCACACAGCAGCGCTGTAGGAGTACCTCGATTTCCATTTTCACACGCTATGAACACTGCGGCTAATTTATGGATTTTGGGGTCGAGCGAGCTTCTGAGGCTGTTCAATTCAGACTCTGAAGAAGACGACTTTCATGGTTTTAATGCGCATGAGGAAGACGAAGATAGCGATACCGTTATTTTTAGCTGGTGCAGCTTATGTTCAGGTGCGCTCAATAGTCCGGAAATTAAGGTAGTAAGAAGTTGAATACTTGGACAGGCAAGTAGGAGCTTGGAAATCAAACCAGGGACTTACTACACTGTCCCCATTTGTCTGTGGTTTTCAAGTCCCATTCCTTGAAAGAGCAACCTCCCTGAAAATCTTGATGGATCTTCATTTTCTTCGCGAAAAAAGTATTTGACTCAAGGATTAATTCATTGGCTTTCAAAGCAATAGTTGAAGAATACAATAATGTAGTTAGGGAAGAACCTTTCACTCATAACTAATAGTCATCAGAGTAAAACTTATAACTTATTGATGCGTTTAGCTCAAAACCATTCAACCTTTTATTCATTTGCTTTTAATCTGCACAATGCCCTGTGTCAAGATGAAAATACAACAAACTCCAAAGGTTCTGTTGTGGGGAGGAGTTTTCTATCTTTAAGGCATCATCAAAAATGCTCCTTTAGAGAACAGAACATCATACTTATTTATTAATGGGTGTTATAACAGTCATTGTTTGCAGAAGCACCCCAGCACTGTACCTTTCATGCCCAAATTAAAGACACATTGTTTTATATCTCTTTTTCTTAGTTGATGGGGAATCAGGTATGGAAGAAGAGACCCGATCGGTCAGCGGTTTCCTACATTTTGATGCTGTTTCAAAAGGTTTGAATCATCATTTCAAAAAATTCTTGATAATCTACTACCATCAGTGTTGGCCATTTTGCATTTTTTTTCCTTTTCTGTTTCTTTGAAAGCTGTAAATAATGTTTCCTTTACTCATCTTCCATGTTGCCATCAGTGCGCAGGAAGTTGCTAAGCGTGCTCGATGCCATAGATTTCAGTCAGGATATGCCAGAGCTGCTGCAGCTGGACTTTTTTGAGCGTACTCAGATAGAACAGGTCATCTCCAATTGCGAGCATGTTAATGAGCAAGGACACACCGTGTGCAATGTTAAGGTAGGTTTTAGGGTTCACTTTTAAGTTGTATTTTTTTCCCCTCTCTTTTCAAAGCAGACCCATATACTTTGATAGACTTTTTTGCTTTCAGTTGCTTCATCGAGTATTGGTTGCTGAGGTGAATGCACTGCAAGGAATGGCAGCCATTGGACAAAGACCCCTTTTGATGGAGGTGAACTGGAGCTAATGAATCTGGTTTTATGTATTATCCCCTTTCCAGCATACATTTTAGGTCTGGAATAAGCATCATGCTTTGAAAAATTATTTTCCTGGTCTCTTCTGACTCATGACGTATATTTGTAGGAGGTGAACTCAATCCTGCAGCAGGTGGTGGAGCGTAACCGCGTCCGTCGCAGCCTAAATGCGAAGAGACATGCGCTGCAGTCGTGGAGGAGTCTGGTGGAGACACTGCTAACTGCCTGCCCTGCTGATCTCATACCTGTTGATGATAGACAGCTTATCATCAGGGACTTGCTGCTAGACCTCTATGATAAGGTTAATAACTGGATTTAACTTAACATGCCTTTTTGATCGATTATGAGCTACAAGATCATTTTAATCATCAAGATTTTCGAGTGTTACAAATTGATTTAAAGTTTTTTTGTAAATGAAATCCAACCATAAAAGCATTATCTGGAATTAAGCAGACGTTTAACATCTTTATCTAGGTGTTATCTCAGGATGCAGCAGAAGAACTGATGCCCATCGTCGCTGGGGCTGTATTTACACTCACTGCCCACCTCAGCCAATCAGTAATGACTGAGCAGCAACAAAGTCAAGGATTAGAAGCCTCATCCGGTTTTGCCTCCATAGCCAACTCTGCCTTGCACTTGATACTTCGTAAGCTGTTGGACTTCATCCTTTGCACTGGTATGTCATATTGTCCAACTATCTCATTCATAAACTGACATTGTCATGGTTAGTTTCTTTTCATTCAAAATGGCTTTAAATGTTTGATTCACTTTTGAGGCGCCTGAGCATGTGTTATTTGCCAAGGAACCCACAAAAACTAATGTTTCTGGAATAACCAGGAGTTATTGAGTATTAAGAATATCTCTGATACAAATTGTGTAAATGGTTTTAGTGGTACCAATAAGAAGATGAAATACGTTGAAAATGTAAGAAATATTTTTTGTGATCTCTTCTGACAAAATTCATATGCTCTTTTTCTCTTAAAATTTTTGCCTGTCTAGTTTTGTTTACTGAAGCTGGCCAAAGAAAAAGAGCAACTATTGAGTTTTCCGGGGGGGGGGGGCAGCTAACTCTTCAAAAATGTGACCATTTATTTGCTCTGAATGACTAATCTCAGAACATCATTGACAATCTCAAACTCTTGTCTGATGAAGACCGTCTGCAATGTGTCTTTGCCTACTGTGTTTTTAGGAGGTGGATACCAGCGTCTACGTGCACACCTGTATGGCTCTCTGCTTTACTACCTTCAAATTGCCCAGAAGCCTGAGGAACCTGACACTCTTCAGACAGGTACAACATGGAAACGATAGGAAGAAATAAATGTCCTTGGCTGTGACAATGCAAAGCAATACTAAACAATACTTTCTGATTTTATCATTTTTACAGTGACATTTTTAACTTTAAAGGGATGCACCCATTGTCTGGCCTGATGATAAACTTCTCTTGCTCTTTCTCTCTGGTACAACAGCAGGAAAGGCTATGTGGGAGCGTCTCACAGTCCCTGAAGATGGGTTTTCCAAACTGCAGAGAGAGAACCTTACCATAATTGAAAGCTATGGTAAGGCGCTCATGGAAGTGGTGTGCAGGGACGCCTGTGACGGCCATGAAATAAGCAGGGTAAGAGGAAATGTGTTTATCACTGAGACTGGGTTTTACTCTCAGGACGTGGTTTGTCATTCTGCTTTTACCTCTGATGACAGATGCTAGCCCTGGCTGTGCTGGACAGAATTATGTCCATAGATCATCAGAACCAGTGGCTGCTGTACGTCTGCAACAGTGGCTACCTACGGTCCATTGTGGACAGCCTGAGACAGGATGACAGGGCCCTACAGAGCCTGCTCACACCTCAGCCTCCCCTCCTCAAACCACTCTACAGCTATGAGAGCAAGATGGTTGGGAGCCTTTAATGTTGACAGTTGACCTGTTCTGTTCACATGTTTCAAAGACCAAAAATAGAATCCCAGCAGAAGCAATAGTGTGCTCGCTCTTTGGATTTTTTTTCAGGCTTTGCTGACACGTGTGGCTAAGACAGGCCAAGGAGCGGTGGAGCTACTACGCTGCGGACTGGTTACTCAGCTGATTGAGTGTCAGGTCTTTGACATGGTGCCAGACAATGATGCCCACAGGTACTGGCATACAGAAAAGAGGGAAGGGGAAAACACAGGTTAAGTGCCTTGATTCATTTGATAATGTTTCTCATGTGTTTGTCTCCTTGTGGTCTACAGGATGATGCGCGACCCGTCAGGTTTCATCCCCAGCCCTATGGAACGCTACAGGCAGATTCTTCTCCCTGCCCTGAGGCTCTTCCAGGTCATCTTGACCTCTAGCACTGTGAATCACCAGCAGGGGGCAGCACAGGTAAAAACACAAACTCGGGGAACATGTTTTTTTCATTTTTTTTCCCCAATGTATATTTTTAAAATGATTTACATGTCCATAAGGCATCCTCCCCTGTAATTAATTCAAAACTTTGAAAATTCAACTGTCACTGTTAGTCATGCATCAATTGGGGTTATGCAGGTATGATATTTTTTGACTACTTGCTGCTGAAGGGGGATGCATTGAAAACAGAAAGCTGTGAACTAGTGTTTTTACCTTGATTCTCTGAATACTCTTGATTTATCAAACTATCAGTGTTTAGGGAAGGGGACAATGCTGCTCTCTTGATGTTTTTTTTTTTTTTTTTTTAAATATTTTTTTAATGATAATCCCTGTCTGTTTAGGTCCTCCAGTGGCTAATTGTCCATGGAGACACCATTCAGACCCTACTGCGCTGTCAGGAGCTCAGCATGGGAGCTCTGCAGGAGCTCTCTTTTCTCACTGGTATAATAAGCAAGACAGCTTTGCCAGGTACAAAACTAGTCAAATCTTCAATTTTTGTTTTGATTTTACTCTTTGCCTCAAAGCTTTCTCTTCCGTGAATCACATATCAGCACACCTGACTGAATGAATGTGTCTTTCAGGGGCCCTAGAGATGGGTGGGGAGATTAATGGTGCTGCTCTCATGGAGTTCCAGGGTCATATTAACAGATTCCAGGTTTGATAACTTTTTAGCCTTTGTGTGTGACTCAACCACTGACAACCAAATCTAGATTTAGCACCATTCACCACATACACAATTACCGTCAGATGCATATCAAAACGTACATATCCTTTATTAACTGTTGCCTGTATCTGTCTTTATCCATTATCAATTTCCCAGCCGAATCGTCACCCCTCTACTCTTTTTGTGACAATTGCATGTGTTTTTTTTCCTAGCGTCTTTGTATGTCCCTGCTTAGCCGTCTAGCAGGGAGTGAACGTGAGAGGTTGCTGAAACAGGCAGAGTTTGCAGCACCTGAAGACTCCGCAGAGCGGCGGGAGGAGATGGAAGTGGCAATGCAACAGGTTATTGACTTTTTATAAGCACTAAAAAAACAAACAAACAAAACAAAGCTAAACACTGTAAGCTCTACTGTAATTTGAATGTTCTCTCCACGATTTCTGATCTTTTCCAAAATTGAAAACAAGACATGCCTCTTTGAAAGATGGCTGGAATCAGATCAGCTCTCTCTCTTTTGGATTCCTGAGACCCTGATCGCTATCACTCCTTGCTTCCTGTTTTGAGTTTATCTCAGCTAGTTCTCAGATTTATTAGCTGTCAGCCTCCAGCTAAACAAAATGTGGGACTATGATCCTTTCTTTCCAAGTGACCCCAGAGAGAGAACTAAGAAGAGGATAGTCTCCCACTGTTAATCCTGAAAGTCAGTCAGTATTGCTCAGGTCAGGTATTTAAGTGAATGTTAACATTAAAAAAAGCATTGTGAGTTGAGAGGACTGTAAATCACAACGATACAACACCAATTCAGGTCAAGCAATGCATTTTTTCAGATATGTCGTCATTGTAATTTATCAGAGAGTTGTGTGCTCTGTCCGCAGGTCTGCGCCAACATTATGGAGTACTGCCAGACTCTGCTGCTACAGAGCTCTGCCCAGGCACAGTTCAGCATCTGCCTCTTCAGCCCTTCCGGCAGCGAGCCAGCTGGCCGGGACGGAGGCCGGTCAGGTGGGTCATACTCTACCTGTCTTTAAGACAGAGGAAAATACGTTGGACACCTCATTAGTGTTTATGGTCTTTGAAAATGTACAGTATACTGTAAATCAAGGACCTCCTGAGGCACTTAGCTGTCACCAGTAACTCCTCTGTGACCAAACTGTTGCCCTGATTTCATTTATATCTTTTTAGAGTTGTCATCCACTGTGCCATTGATGGCTTACTCCCGGGCTCCCAGCCTGGGCCTGATTCTGTACCTGCTGAAGAACAGTGCTGCTGACTTCCACCACTTTCATCAGATTCATAGACAGAACCTGGGCAAACTGCAGAGCCTGGATCAGCTGCCACCAGAAGAGCTCAAAGAGGTAATGCTGTCAGAAGAGGTCCAACAATTTGCTACCTTTTTACTGTTCCTCATCTTCCCTCTCCCACTGTTTATCCAGAGCTGGCAGAGTAGGTTTCACCCTCTAGTTTCTGGAGAAATCAATTCTGTGGATAATTTTAGAGTACTGAAAAATAATGAACACAAATTATCTTTTTATTTAAAGGGATTCCTTGTAACCAAGATTTTATTCTCCTATTTGTTCCATATTGGTATGTAGATCAGCTGGTATATTTGTACCAGCTACATAAAAACAATAATAAAATCTCTCAACATGTCTTAGATTGTATAAAATTGTAAAAGACTTTTCACTTGTAGGGCGCCATTATTGTTTACGTCACAACGCTGTCTTGGTAATGACATCACAAGGTTGACCTGGGCTGAGTCCCATTCATTTTACTCGTCATCACCTTCCTCCACGATAGTGCTGGTGCCCGGTCTTTAGTCATCAAATGCTAGTTGTACAGTAGCAGGTTGTTGACATCCTTGCAGGAGAACCCGCCTTTGGTGTTTCTTCGAGGAACCTTTTGTATGCTTGTGAAAGAAAACTTTAGTGTCTGTTTAAAACTAGCAGCACCCGTGAACTCTTTCAGCAACTGTAGAAAGGAGTCGAGAACACAGCAGCAGATCCTAAGGAAGTTGTGGAAAGCTGTGTAGATTAGCATTTGCCCTTTTGTTTCCCTTGGACTGGAAATTGCACCGGAAAAGCAGCAAAAGGTGGCATCATACCATATACCATACCGAGCGAAAGTTAACACGAGCAACCTCTAGATGTCATCAACTTTGCATTTATTGCGCTAGTAAAACAATAGCAGCACCCCTGGGATAAAATATGTTTTAAGTTATGATTTTTAAAGAAACAACAATACCATGTGTTTTTTTTTTTAACAAAATTCTAGTATGAGACAAATAGTAAAGCATATTTATGCCTTTTAGTCCTCCCAGGCAGGGTTCCCTTTAAGCTCTTTAATAGCTCATATGTGTAGCCATCTTTGTTTATAGTTGTGCCAAGGCTTGGTAACCGGCCCGGGAGGGGTGGAGAAACTCTCATCAGTCCAGAGGAGCCTCCTGTCAAAGAGGCGACTGATCCAGCTCATTAACAACAGAGCCAAGTTGCTTGCCCTCTGCTTTTGTATCCTTCGGTGATGGTCACAGAACTGTCCGCCTCAGAATTTCTCATTTTTAAGTCAAAATCACTCACATTCTATTCTGCAGCATGTCCTGCCAGCTTGTCTCTTTAACCAAATGGCTGCCAAATACCTTGACCCACCCCCCCAGATATCATTGAAACTTGTTTGTTTGTTTTGTGGCGCCATCTGGAGTACTACCTGTTGCACTGCACACCCACTGACCCCAAGGAATCGTTGCTGCCTTTGGACAATCTACACAGATCACACCTCACAGATGGTGAGCAGATGTGAAAATACCTAAGTCGTTATTATGTTGTTACTGTAGATTTTTGATTTACCTTATTACTAATTTCCTTGTTTTGCACACAAAAAGTAGGCCCACTAAACAGGTTTTTAGCTTGAGACACACCGTTAAATTTTCAATCAGGTTTTCTAAGCCAGGAGCACTGAACCTGAAAAACAACCCGACTCTGAAGCCACTCACGCACCGTTATAGACTTTATGGAAAATCCTGTTTTTTTTCATTCATTCACTTTTTATTGTGTTTGCTCTTATCACACAAACGCTGCAGATACAGATATTTAGAGACCTTAAAAAGCCACAACATCTTATATGATACAGCCATATATTGTGAGGGTTCCTGAAGAGCAAAATCTACACACAGAAGTTTCATTCATCAGAGATACAAAATATAACGGCAATTGAATGAGTGACCTTGCATTCAGCTGTTAATCTTGTAAATCATTCATGATTCAGTATTTCTTTGAAATTTAAAGGTTATGTTTGCTCCTCCAGACTCTTTTGGAGGTTTGCAGGCAAGTGGAGGCCGTGGACTCGTTCTGTCCCGGGTCAGTCAGCAAGACTTGGACCTGGTAGGAAACCGCTGTTGACCGGCAACCAGAAACTTTATTTTGCACTATTAGATGCGACTGTGGTTGTCATTTATTTGTCAATTTTCCTTCCTCTGATCGTCACACCTGTTTTTCATTTTTCAACCTTTGCTTCAGCTAAAAAAAAAAAAAGTTTAAATATTTGAATATTTTTTGCCAAAACTACAGCAATTGTGCTTCTTTGTTGTCCTTAATGGGTCAGACATTTCAAGGATAAATTAAGATTAAGAAGTAAATAGCTCCAGCCTCAAGAAGGTATTATAGTCGCAGCTTTACTTGATGTTATGGAATATTTGACCCTGAGGGGGAAAACATTTTTCTCTTTGCTTTCAAAGAGTCACTTGAACTTTGTTTGATTTTTTTTATTTATTTATTTATTTATTTTTGTCTTGCAGCTGAGAAGTGACATGGCAGCCGGTTTTGGGGAGGGCCTGCAGAGGAAGCTGGTAGAGGTCGAAGGCCTGTACAGCCAAGTTCGCTCCCGCTTCACGTTTATCCAGGCTCTGGTCCGCCGGATCCGTGGCCTGCTCCGACAACCCAAAAGCTGAGGTTAAGCAATCAAATTCCTCCTCCTTTTTTTTTTTTTTTTTTTTTTTTTTTTTTTTTTTAGCCAAGCTTCC
>CAAKHD010013430.1:78230-94964 GCA_901007705.1 Fistularia tabacaria | reverse complement strand
GAGGGTTATAGGGGGTGTGGTCCGGCGGCCCCGGGGCCCGCCCCGCCCCCCCAAAAGGTGGGGTTTAGGAATCAAATTCCCCCCCCTTTTTTTTTTTTTTTTTTTTTTGTAGACCAAATCGTCACTCAAAAATGTGTCAGAAACGGAACCCTCAGTCAGTTCACCTCACCTTGCAACGCCAATTGGTTTCTTTTATCGAAATCTTATATATTATGGATTCAATCATCATTTCAACATGTGATTTCCACTGTGCAAGAACCATTCCTTAGACAAGTGAGAAGACGCAGAACACTTTTAATATTTTCTAGATGAGAATTCTTGTCTTGTTTGATTTGTATTTTTGTTCTTTAGTACAAATAAACGTTTTTCTAAAACTGTCAAAAATACTTGTCTACTTTGCACACCGACAAACGATATAAAGTGCATCAATAAATATAGTTGTCTGTGACTTTTTTGATAATTTCTTTATGTTTTGGTTGCTCTGACTTCCAGATCACATACTGACAGTTTTTTGTAGCATTCATCATGTACAGTTTGGAACAGCAATGTCTGACAGCTTTTTCAGCTTTTTCTTTAATATGCAAGCAGGAATGAGTCATGAGAAATGCATTACCAGAGGCGAAAGTAGGAATCGACGCATGACCTTTCAATGTGAAAGTAGCATCACAATGTCTGACAGAAAAGCCTTGCCTGTTTTCACTCATGATACAGGCAAGTTGCTGATACAGTCCAATGTTCATTAACAAACTTACAATAACAAACCTTTTTATTTTTTTAATTGAAACTTTTTAAAATGGGGGATGAGCATGGGTTGACTCCAAAAATGGGACAACAGGAGTGAACACATTGGAAAAGTATAGGCACATAAAACCCTCTGTGCTATAGTCTGTGCAGCATGACTAACACTGGAGAACCACTGTGACATGTTTGATGAGTCATTGGAAAACTTTTTTAGAAAACATATTTCCCACTCCACATCTTATCTGATAGCAAGGGAAAAAATAACTGCTACTTCAATGGATCATGCTCGCCATACTCATGGGTCACACTATAAATTAGCTTAAATAAAACTTAATTACAGCATTAAAATCACATATACATTTCTTGCACCAGTTTGCAATGTCTGATTGTGCATTTGCATAAAAAACACCCCCCACTCGGGCAGCAAACTTGTCTCACCATGGCAACACGACCGCCCTGAACTCATAGTCCTCAGTCCTGCATGTGGACTGATGCTGGATTAGAACCCACACAGTCCAGTATAGGTGACAGATTTAGCCGGACTGCGATATACAGTTTCTACGAAATTGTAGTTAACTGTTGCCTAATGGTCTGTTTCATTTATTTTTACATGTATGATTCAATTTACTTATGGAGAATGCTACTCAGTCTTTTAAACCAATTTGATACTGTCTGCTGTGACTACGGGAAGCTTTCCTGGGGATTAATCTTGGGGACGTGGTGAATTGAATTATATTAAATACTGTATACAGTACATAGGCAATTTTGATAGAACAGTGAATATCGAATGTGTAGTTGAGACCAAATTACTCAATATCCACTGGATATTATAACACTGGATTTGACTGCATCTTTTCCATAGCAACCACTATTTCAGGTTTTTTTTTTTAGAGCTACATAAATTTAGCACCTGAAATTTTACATGAGGGTAGTAAGAGTGAGTGATTTGCTATAGCTGCAGTTCAGTTCAAGTATTGATGAAAGCAATATTGCTAGGCTTGTGGCAACAAGTGATGTAAGAATCCTGTTACATGACTTGAACAAAGATTATTGGAGCGTTTGTCATTTTCCTGTCTGTTTCAGCTGATTCACCTCACTGTATGAAGAAGTAACAACTTGTATATTCAGCAGTCACATAATTTCTCATGCTATTACATTCTAAAGTGATGCAACTATAAAGCTCCACCAGCAATTCTGACTTCAAGTTTGCAATATTTAATTTTGATTGACACTATCAGAGAGGTTCTAATAGTACACCCAGTCAACTCCATCATATTACGTCGGTCACAACATTTATGTTTTTGAGGCTAAATGTATTACAGATACTTTTCACTATAATCCACTTTAGGCAACTCCAGTTACCAGGCAGTGTTTATTTACAACATTGCTAATTGAAGAGACGATTTACTTTCTTGGCTTTTTTAAACTGCTAGCTCCCTTAAAGTTTGAGCCAAAACCTCGGAATACTAATTTTTACAAATTACTACTAATTATTTCTCGGTTGTATGCCCAGGGAATTTACTGCATTGTGATAGAGTGACTATATTGTTATGCAATATCAACTGCAAGATAGAGGTGAGAAAAGCATTACCACATAGACATGTTTGGCTCAACCGGCAGCACAGCAACCTATTAATTTGATTGACTTGCTAATATTTAATGTCAGAGAAGAAACACACATGAAGATGACATGAATGTTTCAACAGGTAAACAGGCCTCAACAGTGAGTAGAACATTTTCAATGAGGAATGAAAGTAGATGCTCAGTTTTGTACTGTAATTACTCTTCTCATATTTTCTTTTATCAAAACATGGTACAGTTCTCATACCAGTGCAGAAAAAACCCCACATTATTCTACAAAAACAAAAAAAAAAGCATACTGTAAAGGTACATCAAGCTAAATTGGAGATGGCAAATTCACATCCTGACTGGGGTGGTTGGTAAGTTTGTGACAGTTCATTTTTTCAAGAGTCTACGTGAGGCGTTCCTTTTAATTTGTCTGTTTCGATGACACAGAAACAATCCTCTGAGTGTCTGTTGTACCAGACATGCCCTTTAGCAATCCAGCATGGCTCTTACATGGAATATCACCTGGGTTTAAATGATAATCCAAGAAGGAAGACGGAAACAGGAGAGGAGAACCAGGTTTTCCAGCACTCATTTCTCCACTGTGACTTTTTGGAAAGGACAGTGGGGACAGTGTGGATCTCTACTGTTTACATCAACACATCCTGTCTTTCTCTAACCATCTAACCACACTTCACTTGCACACACCCTTATGTGCTGTCAGCTACTGCCTCTTGTGTGTTGTTGTTGTCCGTTATATTGGCGCCGTTGGTCTGTGGGCACTCTGGCACCTCCCCTTTCACTGCCACTCGAATTACTTTTAGCCACCGTTGCTTGAGCTCCTCTGAATCAGCGGCAAAGTTGTGCACAGACTTTGACTGGGAGAGCCGGAAGCTGGCCGGAGGGTCCGTTGGTCGGGCACTGTCGTCCACTAAATAGCCGAGGAGGGGTATGGTACACTGGGCCTTCACATCCTATAGAGATGGAAAAAATGGATTACTTGGCAATTCAACATCTGACATCCCATTTTTGTTCAGTGGTCTCATTATGTACCTGCGGTGCTCCATAGAGGTAAAGCACCAAACACTCCTTCTCTGGTATTACACACCAGACCTTCTGCCAGGGTTTGTTTTTCTCACAGTACTGCAGGAAGCCACACATGATGCTGCTGCCTGAGAATTGAGCTGCCTCAATCTGTGCGCAGAGGACAAATTAGTGTTATTTGCAGATGTGTATTAGTGACTTTCTTGCTGTAATGTGAGATGGTGAAAAGAAGTGCTGAAAAAGAGACGGCGTACCTCCAGGATGCCCTTCTTCTTGCCCTCTGCTATCCTCTCTCCAGTAAGGATAGAGAAACAGTCCCTGCAGACCTTGTTCAGTTTGTTACCGTCGTATTCCAGCGCCACCTTATTGTCCGAGCATTTCCAGCAAACCACCTGACGCATAAAAAAAACACAGAGTTAATGTCCCAAACCAGTTGTTTATCTATTTGAGTTATCATTTTTGTCATTATTGACTTTAATTTGTCTAATTGAAATTTAGCAACATTTCTGCACATTCTGCACCCACTGGACAGCCTTCACATTCAGTAAGGCCAAAGGTGGAAAGAAACAATTTGCTTTTGAACGCCGAAAAAAACATCCAAAAGTTTCCTCGTGTGCCAATTATCATCATGATGTGTGGAAAACAGTGTATTTAGGTCATGAAATTCCACACCTTGAGGCGGTAACAATGTTACGGTCAACTGTTTCCCGTGTTCTGCAAGAAATATACAGCGATCAGCCATAACAGTATAATAACCTTTGCTTCATCGTCCCAATGGACATATTTACATCCAGACCAGCGCTAACATTTCCGGTAATTTGAGCTTTAGTCGCTCATCTATTGGGTCCATGCGTGTGGCCAACACAATTACACCGAAACCTTTTCCTTGTTTCCGATGCATTGACTGTGACAAAACAATGTTTACTTGGTGTCTAATTTATCCAAATTTGTCGTCGTAACAGATCATCAATATTCAATTCACTGCTCCGTGGACATGATGTTACAGCAGATTGGTGTAAAGCCCCGCCTCTAAGAAGTACCTCTGAAACAAAAAAAATCAGGGATATCCACTTCACCTGTCTGTGGTCTTGGTGTTATGGCTGATCGGTATATACCATCAATACATGTTGATAGGATGAATTTCAGGAGCAAAAAAGAGACACCAAACAAGTTTGATTCTGAGACACAACCATTCATGTAACCTGGTTTAGCAGCTGTTGCAAGGACGTGGGAATTCATGGCATCATAGGAGGAGAGGAAAGCAAAAATGGATAAATCTTCTTCTTCTTTTCCCTTTGGCTTTTCCCTTTCAGGGGTCGCCACAGCGAATCAACCTCCTCCATCGGACCCTTTTCTCTGTATCCTCCTCTCTCACACCAACATGTTTAAATTTTGTGTCTGCGTTTTCACACCGACAACTATAAAATTATTTTGAGCTCGGACTGTGTGAGGTTCCCTCTTGGTCTTTGGTGTTTGTGCTCCTCTCTCTCCCTTGCAGCTAAAGTTCTGTTAAGTTCTGCTAGGTCACTCACATATCCACAAGCTCTGCAGTGGTGCCTCCGCCGTGTCAAGGCATTGAATGGCTCTTTGCATTTCATGCACATTGTCACTTCATTGTCACGGATCCAGCGAGGGGCGCGCTTCCCGAGCTCTGCATCCTACAAAATCAGCCAAATACAAAACAGATGGAGTACAACGACATGAACAACATACATCAGGAAAATAGGAAGCCCGCCAAGTGACTCTTTTTTTTATACTGACTGATACTTCCTCCACATCTTTGGACGCATTCTTGAACGAATCATTCTTTTGCTGAAAGATGTCAATCGTCTCCCGGAAAGCCTGAGGAATGAAAACACCAACTGTTGAAGGATTAATTTGGACACTTGTAAAAATTATAAATAATCCGTTATCCTTCACTGACTTTACCTTGATCCAGTCTGCCTTGTCCTGTTCTGAGCTGGGCGGGGGGGCACAACAGAAAAAGCATTAAAACTCAGAATAACCTTTCCTGCTGGCAACAGATTCATATGTACTTTATTTAGAGATTTATAGAATTTAAACACAGATGTGCTTGTTTAGTCGGTTTTCCATATATAACTAAAATTATACTGCGCATTGTACAAATGGCATACAATTATATACATCAGTGTGGGGTTTTGCAAAAAAACTGCACTTCGAGTTGTTGTCATTCCTCAAGCTGTGGTTTAAGTTCCAAAAATAATATTAGATGTGCGGCTGTGACCACTAGTGATTGGCGGAGTATTTAAAAATATGATGCAGAGAAAGTGTTGGTTTTACTCAATCCTTGCCAATTTTTTTTTGACAAGCTACAATGTCACTTAAATAACGAAAAAAAACAGGAATGTATTACATGGAACGTAACAATGCCATAAATATAAATAAGCACCTGGCTTGTAGTTCTAACATCCTCTCCTTTCCTGACACCTGAAAGGTATAAGGGTAATCCTCGTTGGCTGTTTCCACAACCTTCATGCCGTCAATGCCGATCCGCGTCCTCACTGTGTACTTCGGCCCCCCAAGGCTGAATTTGGGCACGCAGTACAACAGCATGTTGTTGAACTGGCAGAAATAGAGAGAAATCATACAGCGCCTACTGCTAATGAAAACATCCCTTTACGCTACCTCTATTGGGCAAGTGGGAAACATTAAGACCAAAGCTAATGAGAACTGGCCAATACTTTACACAAAAGTGAGTGAGGGGTTTTATTCTTACCCTTCTTTGTACCCTTCCTCAGAGGGAGATATGATGCATTAACTGACCTACATATTTCCCTGCAGCTATATAAAAGAGATTTTAATTGCAGAGGGTTTCTCTCACCAAGAACAGGTATCTCTCCATGGCGGAGGTGTTCCTGGCTGCCAGCTTCAGGATCTGACCTTCTTTGATAAACTCATTAGAGGGGTGAACGATGTCTTCCTCCTCACCCAGCATCTCGTAGATTTCCAGCAGCTTCTTCAGATTCTCCTACACCAAGACAAGACATGTATGATGAAGCTGACAGTGATATTTCCTCTTCAAAGTCGAGAGGAAATTACTCACAGATTTACGAATGGCACTGTTGGAGTGAGTAGCTGCTGTGCCAATAATCTCCAGCGATTCTGGGAAAGAAGGACATTATTAGATTAGGCAGATGGAATATGTATAAGGCATGTTGAAAAATGTCCAAAATGGACACTTCAGCCATTACTTTCTGCATCTCGTTGGTCAGGGTCGTCCTGCGGCAGCTTTTTAAGGTAGTCTTTAAGGAGCATCTCGTAACGGGGAACCCTCTGTACGGGCTCCAGCATGTGATGCTGAAGTGTCAGGCAGCCACAAACCTCCTGGCTCTGTCCAGAAACAAATTCAGTTTGAGATAGCTCTCAGTCATGTGTCAACTGGATACCAAAGTTTCGTGATATGCAGTAAAGATGTATAATGACAATAAAGGTCGATTCTGTTCTATTGTATATCTTGCTGAATAAATGTTAACATGAAATGAAGAAGAAAGAAGAAATGCCTTTGTCACATACAGCTATACATAGAGAACAACATCAGCAAAAGTCGACCACTTCATTTAACCCATCATGGATGCACCATGAGAAGGAGGCAGCTAAGAGACAGGACCGAGGGAGCAGTTAGGGCTTCAGTGTCTTGCTCAACAACACTTAGACAGGCTAGGAGGAACTGGGAATGTTCGTTTCCAAAGACGACCGCGCTAACCACCTGCGCCATGCCGCAGAAGCCGAAGAGGGCTTTATTATGCTTTTTTGCAAGGTTCCCAAAAACCTTTTTGGAATTTTTTTGAAATTTAAAACACAACTATGATTTGCTTCATTCATAAAGTTGAAAAAATGATTAAGCAACAAAATTAGTTCCTGAAAAATCCCTTATAATCCAACTACAAAAATGTAATTGAACTATAATAAGGGATTTTAATTTAATTTGACGTCACTTTAGTGTGGCAGCCTGCTATCCACAGTACCTGTATCTCCACAATGATACCCTTGAACTGAGGTGAACGGTCAATCCACTGTTTCAGCAGCTCCATGGCCTTGTCGAAATTCTTCACATACTCAGCATACATCTTGAGGAAGGGTGTCAGTTTCTGCAGGATGTCTCCAATTCGAGGTGTGGAGTCCCTGCAGCGAGTGTGGGTGTCGCAAAAGAAATGAGTGTCCTTAAAATGCAGGAACTCCAGAGACAGGTGTATGGGTATTTATCATTGCCATTGTAGCATCAGCTTTATAAACACAAATACTTGGACGCCAATGCAGGTGGGGATCGTTAATACATTAAATGTCCCTGACATGAAGAACTCACCACTCTCCCATACGCCTCTCCAGGTCCGGGAGGAGAAACTGGCTGTGAAACGTGTGAATGGTAGAGATGTTGGAAAAGATGTTTTTCACCACTTCCACAGGGAATGTTCCTTTATTTGCCTCCTCCATTAGATTAGCACAGAAAACCTGGAGGGCAGAAAAGAGGAGGGACAAAGGGCCAGTGAATTAAGTGTGTTAGTTGAAATAATCACCACTCCACACTGAACATGTGAAGTTATTACCTTGCATCCGAAGTTGCTCACCTGATCCAGCAGGTAAAGTCGAGCCACATAGGCCTTCTCTGTGTGTAGGAGCTCACTGGCGATCTTGAACAATTTCTGTTCATTAGTTTCCTAAAGAAAAAGATGTCACATTCAAGCTGTTTTCTCAAAGATTAATGTCCTCGTAAATGGCTCTTAGTTTTACCGAAACGTAATATGAAGCGATGTGAAAAGTTAAATAATATTCATAGGTAGTGGTTCAACATTGAACAAGACATTCAACATCTGCTGAATGAAAAGGGATGTCCTGTTGTGCATTGCGTTCACTTCTCCAACACAGTTTCACAAAGAAAAAAAAAATGGATCCCAACAGCAGCCGCCGCCTTCACTAAGCTGATGAGAGAAACAGAACTGAAAATTTTTCTCATGTCAGTGGAAGAAGTCACATGGCAAGACACAAGACTCCAACAAAGTTATCATAGTTCTATTTGTAATTGTTTGAAAGTTACTTCACTGTTAATCATTTTTGAAAATGCCAGTCATATTGTTCTCTAGTGTCTTGAGTGCAACATACTATCATTTTACATACTATGCTTTGTAGTAACAATATACTTTTCTAAACATGCTTTTACCACTTTAACTCAATAGTTATCCATGAACCTGTGTGAAAAATATTCCCCTCCTCATTTCTCTGTTGACATACCAACGTCTGCTGACAGTTGTGGGTGAATTAAGAATGTTGATGATTTTTCATCCGTTCACAAATTGATATTATGTAAAATGAAAGGTAAAAATGTCAAGTGATGTTGTTTTAAAAAGGAAGTACTATTTATCAGTTTATATATTCCTAGCAACACACTACGGCCTGTCTGCCATTCAGGGAAACTTAGACCAACAGTGACGGAATCCAGTGTCTGATCAGATCATAAGTTGAGTCCAACTGTGACGTACAAATGCTAATTTACAAGGAGAAGTCCTGCATTGAAAAGGTTTCTTAAGTTTACATCAATGTGGGTCACAAAAGGAAATGCTGGTAGAACATACCCCTCATTTTTTTTTTGTTTTTTTTCAATTTCATACACTATCCTTAGTCATCTTTTGTTCATTGGTATTTTACTCTTCTGGTTACAGTTCAGGCCCATAATACTTTCTTCAGCTGACGGTTCGCAGTAGGTTTATGTGGGGTCCAGCTGTGGTGTCAGCAGGGGATCTTGGCAGGAAATTAATATGCGGTAGAGGGGAAATCACACCACATTCAACAAAGTACCAGTTGATCGGTAATATTACAAACAATAAACCAAAGCCTCCGAGAGCACATACACACAAAAAAAAGTCACACCGGTGTAGTGACATCATGAAAAGTTATTGATGTGTATCGGTCCAGGACACGAGTAGCTTAATAGTTAAGAAGTGGAGTGAAGTGGAAACAATGGCCTCACTATTCCACTTAACTCATTTGTCATTACGCCAGCAAACAGGCAATTTTATATTTTTGAGATTGGAAGATATTATATTTTTAGGGGTAAAAGTTCAATCACTGACTTCATCTATCAGTTTTTGGTAAAATCCTTCGTGGATGTCCCAGTTAGTTGTGGTTCATGCATGCAAAATGTGAGAACCTTTATGTGACAGAGAAAAAAAAAAGTGACTGGGGTTAGATGCTTCAGAAATCACATCGTAAGTTCAAGCCCCGATATTAGACTGGCACCTACAACCTAAAAAGCATGCAAGAAATGTGATTTTTTTCTACAGTAAAACAAAAACTTATGGACAATGGGGAAAATAATTATCTGATACGTATTATACTGAGTAGGCTGAAATGAACAAGTAGCGCCACTTTTGACGAAGCATAAGAGAGTTCATATTTGTGCAAATTTGCCGGCGAAAAAGTTGTATTGATACGTTAATGTATAAGCCTGGATACAATATTATAATATTATAGTACATATTCTTATGTACTCTTAAGGTAATTCATATTCGCGTGACACTGTTTTCCAGAGGTAATTGTAATTCACTGGAATAGTGTTACATTTCAACTGAAAAACATAACATACAATTTTTTTTTTGTATTTTATTGTATAGTATTTTTTCCTATTATGCAGAAGAGTTTTTTCAAATGTATGTCTACACAAAGGCGGTGATGTTGTTGATCCCTTCTATATCCACCAATTTACAGCCTAAACCAAGCTGTTCTTGCACCCATTAAGTAAATAGAAAAAAGAAAATCTGACAACTTAACAAATAAAATGCACTGGTTAATAAGTATTAGAGAATTAGAAACTATAAATAGTTTCTGCATGTAGAGACAATCAAAACCTTTCCTGTTGTGAATCCATATATTGCTAATCATACTCTTACTGTATTTGACATCTCACAACAGATGCATAATATCTCAATTAAATCAAATCAAACTACTTCCAACTCGGTTAAGCATACGAGATCAAATATTCCAAGTTGCTCTGCATCCAGAGTTGTAATGTGCACTTCTGTTTCCCATATATTCCTGAATCAATGTGACTAATACTACCTAACTATTACCATCATATATTTTAAGTATTTTCAAGTGTGGCTGTTGGTCAGTCAGTATGTTTTTTTTTTTCTGTTTAATTGTGTTTCTTATTCACGGTGTGATTAAACAGTGTTCTAATATTAAACTATTGGAAAAAGCACTAAATACAATTTGTGAAAAAAACAAAACAAAACACCAAGAAATTACTGGTGTGGTTTAAATTGAATTAAAAGTATTATCAAAACTAATTATTTCCCTCTATTAATAAGCAGTTGCAATAATAGCTGTTTTCTAAGGGGAAACCGCCATTTTCAAGGGGCGATTGATCAGCACAAGAAAAACTTGTACTCCAGTTTAACTATTAAACACCTTAACTTATCTGATTAGATATCCATTGAGTCTAACAAAGCAGCTTGATGACAAAATTGATCAAATGCCTCAGCGGTCTGCGTTAGGACCCGAGACATGCCGAAAGAAAGGAAAATGTTGAAAGGTCCTTATCTGTTCAAAAGCTTCTGCAAATTATCTGTTGCTGTGACTAAAGGGCACGGACATTGAACCTTGGGAAGGCTAACATAACCTTACATTGCTGAATGTTATCAATTTATTGCTGCTTGGGGCTCTTCCAGTCTGAGGGTATGCAGTTGCACACATTTTGCATAGAGATTGATCTGGATGAGAGATACTTCAAATCTGTAAACAGTGCAAAGCCACATGGGCTGCTTGGACTAGCTGAGCACTTCAAGTGTTAGGTCTTTGCTTTTAAGAAATAACCCTTTCCAAGTTACTCTTTTTACACGCACCAACACACATGTGCACATACCTAGGCGTAAGTCTAACCTGACAGCTGTCAGCAGTTGAATTTGTTCAGAGAATGTAGCCTTTTTGAAACTGTAAATAAATGTTGACATTTTCACTCTTCAGTCGGAAGATGGAGGACAGCAGGTGGCCCAGCCAAGCCAGACCATAAATAAGGGGCACACAGGATTTAAATGCACACTGCAGGGGCAAAAGAGTCAAATAAATCAGCAGACATACCTTCGGCTCTGTGCTCGCCTCATCATTGCTTTGTTCAATTTCTGTTTTAGTCCCATTTCCCTCGTTCTCGGTTTGTCTGTCTATGTCAGTCCACTCTGTGTGAGCAGGAGAGTGATCCTCGTTTGTTTCTGTGCTTTCGTCTCCCATATCTCCATTCATCAGCCTTGCGGTCTGTAACCTCACACTTTCATCCTCCTGCTCCTGATTATCCTCATTCCTGTCCTGCTGTATCTGTGCTACTACCCCGTTAGGTGCCGATGCATGGTCATCCTGTGGCTTGGAAGGCTTGGAGCTGAGATCCACAGCGGGGTGGTTCTCCTGAATTCTGTCGGCCTCCGCCTGCCTCTGAGGGTTGCGGTAAGCTGGGCTGCAGTTGGATGACCTGCTGATCTGTTTGACCGGCGAACTGTCTGTCTTGCTCTCCACACTGCTGGAGAAACACAGGAAAAGGCAAGGAGGAAGTTGATCAGCAGAGTTGGAGCCACAAAAACAGTAGCCCAATGATGAAAAAAAAAAAAGTGTTGCGAGGAAACGGGAAGGAGAGAAGTTTCCTTCCAGTGGCTGCTTGAGCTGGTGTGTTGCATGGGGAGAGAGAGGGAGATGACAGGGAAAGAGTTTTTACATGTGAGTATGAGAGTTAAAAATAAAACAGCAGGAGAAGCACTGAGCCTCATCTGTCTTATGAGGATGGTGTGAGGCAGAGGTGGAGTGTGGGTGTGAAGAGCAACAGAGGTACAGTAATAAGAAGAAGGGAAGGAAAGGTACTACATCACTCCCCAGAGGTAAATGCTGCCCTACTTGTACACACTTGGAGATGAAACAAGAACAAGAACAAGATGAAAACTGCAGATCTTGTATTCTGTAGGAGAGCCCAAGAGTGAAATGTAGATCAACGGCAAATAAGACAAAACACATGCACACATAAAGCCGCATGAAATGTGAGTCCTGTAGCTGCCCTATATCTTGTATCAGACCAGCTGTTTCCTTGACCAGAAATCACCATGCACTACTGCATGCAGCAGTCTGCAGAGGTATGCAAGGCAAACACATTGCCACTGCTTATTACTATGACAGAGTAGTTTGAGTGGAGTTCGCAGCATTTAGGTATCAGACCAGTGGCCAGTGTCCAAGTGTGAAATTGAGTTCATGAGTAAAGTGTTTTTTGTTTGCAGGAAAAAACCTTTCGGGTGTGCTACCAGATGTTTCAATTCACATGAATGCTTATTATTCACAGCTTAATATTTGTTGTCAAAAACACCATTCTGGACAAGCTATTGAAACGAGTTGTTCTCAGATTTGTTTTTGCAAACCCACCTGACTATACTGCCATATCTCAGGAGTTTTTCCTGTAGCCTCAATGCACTTGATAGACAGGAATGCCAGAGGGTTTTAATTTCTTTCTGTATAGTACCTATCCAAACTTAAACCAATTCAAACAGGTGATTCTTAGCCATACACTGCTGCACTCTCAGATAGAAACAGGAAGTGTGTATAAATAGAGGAAGGACAACTGACTAGAGAATCACTTCAAGGCTGCTGGGCACCTGTTGTTTAAACACAAAACAATATCACACGTATGCTACAGAGGAAGACCAGAATTACTTCCTGGGTATAGAAGCTCTGCTTTGCATATGAACGGGCTGGAAGTGTTCCATGACTGTTTTTTTAAAGGGGTTGAATGAGACAAGAATTAAGAGCAGCTTTGGTTGCTATGTGACACTCTGGGTGCCTTTAAGTTCCATGTGAACGAGATTAGTATATTAGTGGGCTAATTCTGTTCCTGGAAACTGTGGGCTCCAGTCTTGCAGAGCCACTAGAGCTAATCCCTGGTGCCTGACAGTTTGAACTGGAAAGATACATTCTGATCGGTTTCACTTCAGGCCAGAAAATGAGTTGGAGGTTGTGAAGGATATAAGAATTTGATCTAACAATGAGACAGCCTGAATGAGACTTCAGACTGATGAGACGGTGCCATGTTAGACTGAATAGCTGCTGGATTTTGAGAGCAAAACAAGGAGACAATTGTTGTGCCTCTCATCATCATTGACAAGCCTTCCTCACATTGCCAAGAGTGCAGCACTGTTGAAAACCTTCCTAACTTGCAGTGACACGAGCTCAAGGGAGTGTTAAAAAAATGAATGTTACAAAAATACTTTTCCAAGATTGAAACGGATGGCTGTGACTTAAACAGAGCACATAATCAGTTGATCTTATAGAAGACTTTGAAGAACTTAATCAAAAATCCTACCGCATTCTCCTAGGTTTTATCCCACGACTGTCTCCTCTCCCACAATTGAATGAGGTGTTGTGATTCTCCCTGTTTAAACAAATCTCCTTTCATCCCCCGGCTAATGATTGGCCTGTGAAATACTGTCTAATCTCCGCTCTACTGGCCTCAGGTGAAGTATTGTGTCTCAACTTAGGCGGAACTCTTCCGCTGAGAGGACTTCTGCAATTGGTCCTTGAAATAAGTGCTGCAAGACACAGGAAGCATGAGGAAAGATTTTTTTTTGCCGTTTTTGGCCACCAGAGGTGTCACTTTGATTTCAAAAGCTTGACTGATGTTGCTCTGCAACAGACTTGCTTAAAAAATATGTTATCGTAAAGATTTTGATGCAATTTTTTGACATTGTGATTTTCTAAATGTCTGTGTTGAACAAGACAAACATCATTACCATTTCCTTAACCTCCCCTGTAATATGATCCTTTCCTCATCTGTACAGTATAGACTTTACTTTGAGAAAGTTGAAGAACAATACACTACTGGAGAGGTAAAATTTCCTACCTGTTCTCCTCAAAGCGGCTGATCAAGTCTGAGACCTTAGAGTTTTTGCCTCTAATTCTCTCCCGGTTTGCAGCCCCTCTGCCTCCTCCTCCACCCTCCTCCATGCTTTGCCTGAAGACTGACTTAGAGATGTGGCCCAGTGGAGAAGAAAGCTCTGTCACTGGGCTCTGGAGATGCAGTGGCTTGGGGGGCACTGCAGAGGAAAATTTACAAATATGATGCATATAACATTTTTTTTTTCTTTGTAGTGCAAAGTCGGAGCAGAGGGGGGCCAGGATGAGCTATCCAACATGCAGGAAGCTACATCCAACACCCTGGTAGGATCAAGAAAGTTAACCACTTTTTCAAGGAGACTTTTAAGACTACTAATGTGGAAATCAGTTTCTTGTGGGACTCATTGCTGTAGTTATCTCATCCCTTGTCTTAGTGGAATGATCAACTCGGTTCAAGTGAAGAGACAAGGTTCAGAGATCACCGGTGTCATGTTTAAATCTAAACGTGTACACATTTATACTGTGTTTTGCATGTTCTTGGCAAAGCATTTCTGCTTTGCGAAGTATTTTAATTTTTCTAATTACTGATGCCAGAAGTAAAATAGATTGCGAATAATAAAAACTCCCACGTTTGAACTGAATATTAACTCACTGGCATAAAACCCCTACCTGAGATAATTCTATTCATTCATTAGCAATACTCCTTAATTTGCAGTCAGGGTCTGGACCCGGTGGGCCTGGAGCCTATCGAAGTCTTCATTGGGCAAAAAGAAAGGGGTACATCGTGGAACAATTGCCAGTTAATCACAAGGCCACATGAGGAGAATCAACCAGTCTCAGCCTCATTCACATGTCTGGAATGTTTAGGGTCTCAAATTAACTTACTGCATGGTTTTGGACCAGCTGACACAGTGGTGCAGTGGTTAGCACAGCAAGAAGGATCCTATGGTTTGTGAACCTATGATTGACTGGCGACTGGTCCAGGGTGTACCCCGCCTCGCACCCAATGACAGCTGAGATAGGCTTCAGTGTCCACACAATCTGAAGTGCAGGTTAAGCACTATATAATGAATGAATGATTTTTCTTTTTTAACATGGTGGGAAACCCTCACAGACACGAAGAGAACACGCAAACTCTAAACAGAAAGACCCTCGTCAGAATCAAACCAGGAACTTTCTTGCTGCTAGATATAAACATTACCCACTGGGCCACCATGCCAGAGGGATTATGTCACTATAAAAATAAAATGACATAATAAAGCTGTAGTTGATTGGTCACCAGTAAATCTCAGGGTCAATTTAAGGTCTCTAATGAACCTGCTGCATATTTTGGGCAGTGGGAGAAAACTGCAAAACCTGGAGGAATCCCATGCAGACATGGGGAGAACATGCAAAGAGCACAACTAGGAGGCACTAAAAACTGTGTCACCATCTCACCCTTCCTGCTGTTTTCCACAAGTATTATTGTTATTATTGGTCTTGTTGCTATTTGTATCACTATACATCATTTGCATTATTTATAGCATGACCATAATTAGTATTATTTTTACTGCTGACTGACCTGAAATGTGACTCAATATGATGAGAATTATGGAACTGGAGGCCCCTGGAATGACTAGATTCTGCATGCTGCTGCTATTTGAGTTTTTATGAACCCGTAAAAACATTTTGAAATTTATACTTCTATCTAAAACCTTGTAACTAATGGAGAGATTTAAGAAATGTTTTTTATGTACCTTTAGGCTTAGACTGTGGCAGTGGCCTGTTGCCAGGGCCTCTTCCATTGATTCCTGCTCTTCTTGTGTCAGTGGTCTTGCCAGCAGCCCGACTCAGACACTCCTGCACACTTGGCGAAATACCAGACTTGTGCGAAAGGCTGGTGCCGAGGGCTGAAGGACCTTGAGAAACAGAGAAAACATGTCTATTCAAACTTTGATTCATCATCACTTTTTTAGGATGGCAGAAAATTTGTTTTATCTGACAGAGGACAGGACAGAGGGAAATAATGGGAAATGGGTACATAAGTAGTTTTAGAAAACTGTTGTCTGAAGGGCTAATGAATGACATGAAGGAATAGAATTATTTACCTGATTTAAATATCAATTTTGAAATAACTTAAACATACTTTCTCCGTTTTTTAATGAAGCTGGCTGACATGGGGTGACGGAGACTGATAACAAAGATATTGCCTGTGCAAAACACACTGACATGACAGCTGCCCTGCTCTTTTGCATGGATACAATCATTGATCATAGCAGGGTTATTAATTTCTCTCCATACCAATCAGGAGCGAGACCTCTCTGATGATACGATGATACGATTCTATTGTCTATTGTGAAGAAAGGTTGGATGTGAAGCAGGTCCTGAGAATGCTGAGAATGATCGCAGCATGGTTCAACACATCTTCAACCCACTTTCTGCTCATTTACGACCCTCTATGTCATATACTTATGCACACACACACACACACACACACACACAGATCGGAAGAGCGTCGTGTAGGGAAAGAGTGTA
>CAAKHD010013430.1:63151-77970 GCA_901007705.1 Fistularia tabacaria | reverse complement strand
CAACACCCTATATGTACACATACAACAGCCTCTATCACATACAAATGCACACACACACACACACACACACACACACACACACACACACACACACACACACACACACACACACACACACACATACACACACACACATACATACATGTATACAAACACCAATTCCAATGAAGTTGGGGAGTTGTGTAAAATGTAAATAAAAACAGAAAGTAATGATTTGCAAATAATTTTCAACCTATGTTCAGGATACACTCCAAAGACAATATATTCAATGTTCGACCTGATAAAAGTTATTGTATTTTTGCAAGTTTTCACTCATTTTGAATTCGATGCCTGAAACAAATTCCAAAAAAAGCTGGGACAGAGGCAAGAAAAGACTGGGGAGTTGAGGAATGCTCAAAATAACACCTTGCAACACCCAGTTTGGAATATTCCACAGAAGAATTCGAAACAGGTGAGTTTCGTAATTGGGTAGAAAAGTAGCATCACTGTTAGGCTTCGTTGTTCACAAGCAAGGATGGGGCGAGGTTCACCACTTTGTGAAAAACTGCGTGAGCCAAAAGTTTAAGAACAACATTTCTCAACCTGCAAATGCAAGGAATTTAGGGATTTCATCATCTATGGTCCACAATATCATCATAAGATTCAGAGAATCTGGAGAAAACAAATATTGAATTGGGAACTTTCACCTGGAACCATTAATGCTGAAAGATACATTCAGGTTTTGGAAGAGCATATGCTGGAATCCAAGCTGCGTCTTTTCTTTGGGACGTCCCTGCTAATTTTAGCAAGACAATGCCAGGCCACATTCTGAACACATTACAACAACATGGCTTCATTGTAAAAGAGTGCAGGTACTACACTGGCCTGCCTGCAGTCTAGACTTGTCTCCTATTGAAAATGTGTGACTCATTATGAAGCGCAAAACATGACAAGGGAGACCTCACTCTACTGAGTAATTGAAGTTGTACATAAAGCAAGAATGGCAAAGAATTCCACTTAAAAAGCTTAAACAATTATTGTCCCCAATTCTAAAACGCATATTGAGTGTTGTTGAAAGGAAAGGTGAAGTAACACAGTGGTAAAAAAGCCCCTGTCCCAGCTCTCTCGCATCAAGCTCAAATAAGTGAATATTTGCAAAAAACATTGAAGTTTATCAGTTTGAACATTAAATATCTTGTCTTTTTAGTGTATTGAACAGAATATTGGTTGAAAATTATTTGTAAATCATTGTATTCTGTTTTTACTTACGTTTTAGTCGACATCTCAACCTCTTTGGAACTGAGGTTTGTATATAGATATGGGGATATATACATATATGTCTATCTATCTATCTATCTATCTATCTATCTATCTATCTATCTATCTATCTATCTATCTATCTATCTATCTATCTATCTATCTATCTATCTATCTATCTATCTATCTATCTATCTATCTATCTATCTATCTATCTATTATTGTTAATATCTATTGATATTATCTAAATTGTGCTGTCTGTTAAGGTATAAGCTCCTAAGGTATTCGCTTAAATCTAAATAAAAAAATACTGCAAAACTATCACAACCTGATGTTTAATGGCATTTTCAATTTGTAAAACATTTTCTAGGCTTGATGGTTTGTTGTGGTTGTCCAAAAATTCATCCATCAACGGGAATGGTCACGGGGGATACTGGAGCCTATCCCAGCTGTTATCGGATGAGAGACGGGGTACATCCTGGACTGGTCGCCAGTCAATTGCAGGGCCACATAGACAGACAAACAACCGTTCAGTCGCTCATTCATTTGGGGAAATTCTCCCTTTTTTTTCCAATTAACTTGCCACATTATTTTGGACTGTGGGAGGAAAACGGAAATGCCAGCGGAAACCCACGCAGACACGTGGAGAACATGCAAACTCTGTACAGAAAGGTCCCATCGTCAGAATCGAACCAGCTGTGAGGCCGAAGCGCTGACCACTGTGGCACCGCCCTCCAAAGATTCACTGTCATGTAATTCAGCCCCAGCATTGACCGTATTCCAAATAGAAAACCCAAGATTGCCCCTTATCTCATGTAAGGAAGGGCTGCCATGGTTTATTAATCCATTTGGGTTAGTCATAGCTGCGAATGCACCTATTTGATAGTAAAGCTAATCATCCAGCTGATGATCACCAGCTCGCCTCTACCCAACCAGCTGGTCCCAGATGGTACAGCATCAGTGCTCAGATAAGGCACAGAGACGCAGAGAGGCAGTGTTAAATGTAGTCTACATCTGTTCTTTTCTGAATGTGCACATGTGCATACATGCATGAGTGCACAGACGCATGTGCACATTCACATTCACACACGCACATACACACACACACACACACACACACACACACACACACACACAGAACATCAACTCAACATATCAAGGGGGCATCCTGACATCCAAATGTACAACACTTAATGCCCATAAATGGAACTACATTGTCACTGGCCAATCGGCCGTCTACTTATTTAACCAGCTATTAGTCCTTTTCTTCTCCATTTAAGGAGGTTACTAAAATGGGTGTGTTTGTGTGATCGGATCAGTGGGATAAACACTGTCTATTTTTGGAAGCAAAAGCAATAAATACGAAGGTTTACTTTTGTGTTAGAAGAAAAAGGCCTTTCATTGTTACCCAAGACAAAAAGAGGTGCTTTATTTATTATGTATGTATGTATTTTCTCTATAATCATATAAACAAATCTGATGTGGTAGCTTTCTCACATCAGATTTTTTATAACTGTCATCATATGCATTGTCTTGTTTCATCAAACAAATGATTGTTATCTGTTTCAAATGGAAAGTATCTCTATATTCCCTTTAAGACCGTGTGTAAGGCTACTATCATCGGCATTAGCTTGCCAGAGCAGTTAGTTAAACCTTCGCTTTAGTTAGTGTTAGCTTTGCATAAGCATCCTGCTGTCATAAGTATGACTGACTGAAATATTCTTAACCAAAATTAAAATTTAAGATAATGCTTGCCCTTTAATTTTTAATGCTGACTTGTAATCTTCTCCTGTTTGGCATGTAAAAAGATTTCAAATCAGTGTTAGTTCATTCGGAAATTAAACATTTTCTGACTGAATTGAATACAAATCTAATCTAATCTAAATGTAACACAAAGTCCACGGATACCTTTTATAGTATGTGTGTGCAATGTGTTCAGTCTTTAGACTCAAAGTACCTGGAGTTACATTACTGAGATTAATAGTCAGAGCTCTCAGCATCAATATTATGGTGTCCAGGGATGTTTGTCCGGGATGTGATTGGCCGAGAGGAACATTCCATAGGAACATCCCTCTATAAGCCCAGGGAGGTTGGATATAGGTTATCGACCACAGTCTATATAGGATATACACCAGGGGACTGCTATAACCATTTTAACCTCATAAGACCCAAGCTCTTGTTTGGTACACACTTTTAATTTCTCTTTGCCATTTGAGATTATTGAGACCTGGTAAGTATAAAAACTCAGAACCTCTTTTGACGTCATGTAGTTTTTGAGAAAAAAAAAAACCCAGGCCCACTTGGTCCTAAATTCCAAAGGACACAATTAACACAACCTAAAATGCGATGTCCACGCATGTGGATGCCAGGTCTTTGGAGGTTTAAAGAGGATTTTTATGTGGTTATTCAGTAATGTCTTTATTATGCCCTATTTATGTTGTCAAACCTGCACTTTGGGAGTTGCACACCAAGCTGCACTCAATGTTTTGCATTTGGACTGCCAACACTTTTTATATTCGTTAACACTACACTATCTATTTAAAACTATCGATTTTATAAACACTTTGATCCTGAATCTTGAATCTTGAAATGTTTGGTGCACGTTGAAGCCGTGAAAGAGCCACCCTTCACCTGCTGTCCCGTGTTTGGTGCATTCAAAATAAAAGACTGATGGAGCAATACACCTGTCTCGACATTACAAAAGAGCAAAAGCCACAGCTGTTGCAGTGTAAGGCTGCGGGTGAGAAGTAGAAGCAAGTCACCTCAGGGAAAGGCAGGGTCATTGATTCTGAGGAGGAGACTAGCCACTATCCATCCGTCCATCGTCTGCCGCTTATGCTGCACTCAGGGTCGCTGGAGCCTATCCCAGCTGTCATCTGGTGAGAGGCGGGGTACACCCATTGCAAGGCCGCATATACAGACAAACAACCATTCACTCACTCACTCATTTGGGGACATTTTCCCAATTTTTTCGAACTAACATGCAGCATGTTTTTGGACGGTGGGAGGAAACTGGAGAACCCGAAGAAAACCCAGGCAGACAAGGGGGGAACAGGCAAACTCCACAAAGAAGGGTCCCCTTGTCAGAATCGAACCAGGGTCCTTCATGGCTGAAGCGCTAACCATTGCGCCACTGTGCCACCATACTTGCCACTCGTGCAAGTCATATTTTCTCTCTGATTACTAACACCATCCTAACATAAATGTTGAGTTGCATTTTCCATCCATTTTTTTTACCAATTGATCAGCTTGTCTTTATATGCCCTGTCAGCAGCCACAACTGACATCTTTGACCTTAAATAGGTAACTCCCTCACTCCTGCAGATTTCACAATATGTAATCAGGGAATATATACTCTATGTTCTATATAGTTACCTTCAGGCTGCATCCTTCTTTTTTAGGTCCCTATGCTAAATTCCCACTCAGAGCCCCACATATAAATTTATTTTCTCCCAAGAGAAACCCATTCTGAAACAGAAAGTGAAAAAACCCACAGAATCATATAGTCATGGTTTCTATTTTTACAACTTGACCATAATTGAAGACAACAGCTCCAGTAAATGTCTGACTGGAAACATTCCCACGCTGAATGTTTGATAGCAGACTTCTAAACATGGCTACAAAATTACCAATCAATTTAGGCAGCCTCAGGAATTCCTCCAGCGTGCTCAGTTCCCCCTGATGACCACATTATGATATAATAAGTAAACATCCGGCATGGAGTTATACGCCATTCTGTAATGTACAACCCCAAATCAAGTTCAACCACATGTAGATTGTGCACCACAAACAACATCTATCCTGGAAGATTGCAGGGGGGTCTCACACTACACCGACTGTCTCCATCTCCTGGGGGTGTAATTAACATTGTCAAACACTGGGTCCACGGGACTATTCAATCACCTCCCTCTTGCACTGGGGAGAGTAATGGAATTGTTTGTGGTAAGTAGATTGAGCCAGAAAAAAAGAGATGACATTCTACATAAACAAATACTTATCGGACACAATTAGATGAAAATAGGGTGATATAATACAACAGTTCTTCAAAGGATCCAGGTGTCATGGGAAAGACCAACAGCAATTTTAGGCCTCTTTATTCATAGTGTCATTAAAAACTGCTACTTACATGTACAAATATCAGGTAATTCAAAAGTCAAATGTTGATATTAATGGCAACATTCTTAGAAATAACATGTGATGTCACTAGCGTTTTGTCCTCGCAGCAAAACCCCTGCTAAATTTAATTAGCAGTTAATATGTTATTTTGAACCTTTATTTGCACAGAATCAACACTGCTATTGCTTACAAACATCTGGCGCCAACACAGACCAGGAACCTATAGTTTAATGCCATTGAGTCACGAGGTAAACATTCAGCTTTTAGGATAATTGAACAATATATATATATATATGTTGTACAATTCAAATATGTGGAGAATTAAGCTGTTCCTTTTTGAGGCTTTGTTTGCTCTGAAAGGCTTCATATTTGTGCATATTGACTGATATAGAAGCTGCTAGCAATGCACTTGTAAGTGATGATTGATAAAATCAGGGCTAAGATAGTTAGAGTCATATCGAGGCAAATAAAAGCCATCAATTAACTAAAGAGGATCCCAAGGCTGAAAAAGCTATTTAAAAAGACACACACTGAATTTGGTTTCTTCAAATGGAAACAAGTGCAGCGTTACAGACGCTGCATGATAAATAAGTTAGAGCCAGTCAACACCTGGTAGGAACACTGATTCTCTTCCTTGGTTTGTGTGACAAGAACGACTGTTGCCTGGAAAACTAAAGTAACAAAGACATGATGCCACCTTGCAGACCGCGAAAAGCTGCCAAGTTCAATTGTGACTGTGCTCTGGCTAATGTTCTCTATGAAAAGACTTCCAGGCTTTTACTCTGACAAGATGTATAAGTCATTACATTCCTCTAAAATGTAATTATTACACTTACGAATGTTATTATTATTAATTACGATTATGATTCTATGCAAACCAAGCCTCTTGGTAAGGCATCTGATTCCATTTCTATTAATCAAAATATGAAATCCAAGAAAGGAGAGATTTCTAACCGTCATAATATAAAACAGAAGAAGTAGATTTTATGTTCTTTTGTTTGAGCCGGGAAAAACGTATCCCTCAACATTCGAAGGAAGGACCTTTAGTGAGACAATTTTTTGTCAACGCAATAACCATCGGGTCTAAAATATCACCTTTTAAGGTGAAGTCTGCATATCAGGGCTTGATCTGCCTTTTAATTTATTTCTTCCTCCTCAACACAGGAGGTAAATAGGCATAATGTACTGATTATGATGATATGACTGATTATTTACACATATGTGTAAATATGACCCCTGTAAAAGAAACCAAACCAATATCATAGTATTAGTGGGCAGGTAACATACCAATGAACAGAGTTAAGTTGAAATGAAATGATGAAATATTATAATGGAATATCAGAAGTTAATATTCAGCTTTCTGTTTCCCTCTATCGATTGTGCTTCTGGTTAATTCAGCATCAGCCTTTGGTTGATGGTACAGGATGACGGCAGCTACATGATCCTCACTACCTCTACACTACATCTGTGGTGTCAAATGAGCAAACAAAAGTTACTGTTAAAAGAAAATGGCATCTATTCTTATAATTAGGATCAAGACTTTCGCAATTCCAGGTGGACTACCTTTTATTCATTAAATCAATGAATTAATTAATGATTAAAAAAACAACAACTAGCCTTTTCCATCCCATTGAGAAGGCAACTGCATAAAGAATAGCAAACATTGGGGTGTGATAGTTGATTTCAATAATTTAGATACTTGAGCTCCAGACCCAGGTATCATACACCATGTTTATCATTAAAACACAGTATATCTCTGAGCATTTAGAGGCCATTAAGAAAGATGATTTTCTAAGACAGCAGAGCATGTGATCCGTTGGTGCCAGTTATTTATATAGTTTCCTGTTTTCACTTTTCAGTTAAGTGCACATACCCACAAATTGTCTACAAACTGATCTTACACTCACATTATGTTATCAATTGTGAGTGGAAACTGGTTAATCATTAACTGGCAGATCCCGAGTCATATAATCTCCATTTTCTGTCACATGGAGTGAACTTTTTTTTTTCTTAATGAGCTCATTACACGATGAGATCTTCCCCTACCTGGAGAGATGGACCCTCCAGATTTGCTAGACTGTTCCCAGTCCCTAAGATCTCACAACCCCGAGAAAGAACTTCAGGTAGAAACACAAAGCTACTTGTCGATTTGAAAAGGTGTCGCATTGTCCCCCACTTAGCTGGAGTCAGAGACACCAGGCTGAGGAGACAACTGCCTGGTCCCTCATGGGTGACGCACTCTGGATTGAAGGGAATGTCGAATAGGTTTTAACCACTTGAGAATTCTGTTTGGTCTTGATAAAACGGCTGGTGTACGAAGTTTGCAAGGTGGATTCAACTGTGCCAGGAAGGAGCAGCAACCAATGACATGTGAGTCTAAATTGAAGCCATATAGTATAAAAAATGATTTACCTTTACAGGCTACCATGTCGTAACAGTTACATCCTGGCCAAGTTACAACAGTGAAACCAGTTACAACAGTTACAACAAGTCATTCCTTTACACATTTGAGAGGCATAGCTCTGAGTCATGTGATGATTCTTACTTATTACTCTTATTCTTAATATTTACTGATCACCATAACAAGACAAACAAGAGCAAGACAAGTTAATTGTGTGCCGCACACGTCACTCAATGTCTGGAACAAGCACGATGACAATAACTCCCAAGAGACAAATTGAATAGGAAGGGCAGAACAACAATACATTTGTTAATAAATCACTGAGATGCAACTCACCCTGTGAATGATAAAGCCAGGAATAGAGTTGTAGACTCTATCCTTCGGGAGGGACCATGACGCCTATTTGTTTGTATATGTTCGAGGGAGAGAGAGAGTCAGCGTCTCTCGGTAGCACACTAACTTTAGGATGGGCACGACCTTCCCTGGGAACTGGTTAGTGACTCAAAACTCCTCCCTTACACACAAACATCCAATATTTAAGGGGCTTTAAAAAAAGAAAAAAAAAAGGAAACAAGAAAATAAGAAGGCAAAACAGTCACACACACACACACGAACGCACGCACGCACACACACACACACACACACACACACACACACACACACTACGTTTCACATTAAGCAAACATCTAGACCAACCGAGTTGAAAGAAACAACAATGCTCATCAAGGGACAATAAGATTCAAATTTAACGTACTTTACCTAAATCAGTTCTTACTCCTGTTTGCTGATCAGAGTTTTTACAACTGGCCAGGTTTGGGACCCAAAACAGATCTTGGTGGCCCCTTTAAGGACATGTCTAGATGCATATCTAGCAAATCCTGATAAGTCCTTCCCATGCAGGAGCACAGAAGCAAAACTATTCAGTCTTTTGTTTGAGAAAAGGGCATTTTATATTAATAGCATACTGTAACTTAAGTGTATCTTGAGTGTAAAATATTTTTCGTATGTTTATGTGTGAGAAACTAAATAAAAAACTAAAATTGAAACTGAAATTAAATGATCTAAGAAGTATTTCAGGTCACTCCAAGATGTGACATTCTATTGAGCAATGCCAGCAAGATAGAAACATACTTCTTTGTGTCTCTGATGAGTCAAATATATTGTTTCTCTGTTAAAACCTGCTAAGGTTGTATCTAAAACAGCTTGAAAAGAAAACATCTATTTTTGTGTTTTAAAAGGTGTTGACTTATTTTTCGCTTAAGCTGAAACGAGTATAACCAGAGAGGTGTTCGAAGCATTTTAAGAAACGCTATGAAATGCCATAGCGTTGTCCCACATTGTGAGCACAGGCAACTTTCTTTATTGTCTAGTTCCGACGCCTCTAAAGGAATTGCAGTAAGACATGCTCACTTTGATGACTGCGATAACCGATCCTGTGTCTGATCAATCATCAAAAAAGAATAAAATATTAAGTAAAGCAAGGCAGTATTTCTATCATGAATAGGCTAAAACTTTAATGAAGCCTGGAGCTCATACTCTGCCATCTTAACTTCCCTCCTGTTAACATCTTCTAATGTCCCGTTTTATAAAGACCTGGAACAAACAATGCAAAATTTCACAACTGAAAAGTGATCAATATGAAGGTTAAACATGGACTATTAATGCAAGTTAGTTGTACCTATTGTGGAATTCAAAACAGGGAAGGCCTCCATACTGCACGTCTGTCGCAGAACGTTCCTTGCACTTACAGTCAGAGGTGAGTGCTCTGTCAAATATCAACACCGAATCGGCACGTGATTACAAGCACAACCCCCAAAACAATACAGGAAGAGGAAATTCATTAATTCATTTATTGTCTATACTGCTTTTCCTGCACTCAGGGTTGCAAGAGAGAAGGAATATTATCATCAATACCTTATGAAACTAAAATCACTCAGATGAAAACATGTAAAACAACTGCCAAACACCAACATGCATCTCAGCTGAGGAGCACAAACAGGAATATTAAAATGTTCCATTGAACCAGTAAGACAACTTGAGATCATTTTTTCTATATTGAAAAACAACAAAGGGTCTGACTTTGGTATCTATAATTTTGCGTAAATCTCCACAGTTCAAGTGGAGAACTCGAATTGTTAAGAATCAGGATTAAATCTCCACCCAAATCTAGACTTGTTCAATGTGGCAACTATTGCAAGCTCTGTAAATTCCCCACACCTTTTAAAATCTTCTGTTAGTTGCTGGATTTTGGAATGATAACCTAATATAAAATGATGCATTCCCCGCATAACTCACCACACACCTCTGGTGACCTTGAACATTATTCAAGTCCAATAACTCTGAGTGTATTATTTCTATGTTATTTATATCTATATACTTACTCCAAGTCCAATATACGTCCACTGTAATATATCTACCTCAGCTTGCCTATATGACCATTTTGTTTAGATTTGTTGTTTAGGAAAACATTCTAAGCTGTAATTGAAATATTTTCCATCAGCATATCAAAACAATTAAATCTTCTCTCAGTGTGTGATGGAAATTCAACTGACTTATTTTCAGAATGATCGGTTTCTGATACGTATCCAGATTTTCCCGAGTTTGTCATAACTCTGAAGCATTTATTGCATTCATCATGCTGTCAATGATGCGTGTGTGCGTGTGTGTCTGCATGTGTGAGAGATCTGGTTAAAAAGACAGGGTGATAACCCTGCAGATACCCATTACCACCCGACACGAGGGATTATCCACTTCTGTTCGACTACTCAGACGTTCGTCAGATTAACCCTTCTTCATCCCCTAATCCATGAGATTAGAATCCCTGTCTGTGTTGCAGGGAACTATAGAGGCAACACTACAGTGACGTGAGAAGAGGAAGAGGTGAATGACATACTTAACTTAAGGGTGTCCATGATGATTAGAAAAAGAAAGATGATCTAAGGTGAAATAGCTAAAAACAAACAGTGTGAAATCTAAAAAGAAGGACATGATGAACACAGTCCGGACGACAAACAGAAAGCCAGACTGAAAAGGAGGGCTGAAAGGGAATAACAGGGATTGAGGGGACAAAGTGTCGGAGCACCTGAAATGATATGGGTAAAATTAGAACAAGAACTAGAACTAGACGGAGGCACGGGAAGTGCAGCTCATAACTGTAATACACGCTGTACCTGCACATGTGCATACGGACAGACCCCCAGTCTGACACAAAAATAGAGATAAGCATCATCCTCTTCATTCACATCGCTGCTTCAATGAAAGCTACAAGAAGCCACTGTAAAATATGACCCACATGCACCAGCTCACACTGAGCTTCAGCTCAATGAATGCAAATGCAACATGTTACAAGATTGTTTCTAGATTACAAAAGAGCCAGGCAATGTTTGAAAACTCCTGTGAAAACATTGATTCTTAATGAAAATAAACGTGACCCTTTGTCAGCCTGACAATGACAATCTAGCTCATTTGTGGCAGGGCAACTCAGTACAAGACCATCCCTAGTTACTGAATAACTAGATATTGCTCTCATTTGCATAAATTATGATAAAAGAAAAGACAAGATATTCACATAGATATCAAAATAGGCAGAGCCAAGTGACATGGATTAAAAGGAGGGCAAGGGAGAAGGCTCAAAGGCAGGTGAGGGAAACTGCTCACCTCGAGATTGTTCGATTTTCACCGCCACGCACGTCTCATCATTGGTGGTGGTCTCGGACTGGAAACAGCCGGTATTTTCATTCTTTGCTAAAACGATAAGCACAGAATTTGATGCAAACATTAAGTTGGTTAATCAAAGTCAAATATCATAATAGTTAGATTGTTATAATACCCAATTCTGGGGGGCTTAACAGTCACAAGTACCCAACATTCGATGAGGTTCATATAAGAAGGGTTCCAAAACAGTCGTACAGAGAGGTGAGAATTAATGCAGAAGAACATTGAGCGGGAGGAACTGTGGTGCGACAGGGTCTTTGGCACAAGTGGCAGAAGAAACCAAATATTTTTCACTGACTTAATGATTTCTGTTTCACCAGCACCATTTAATATACATGCCAAATGACTGAAAGGAAAAAATAGAAAGACTTCCATGATAATGCTGACGTTACACAGTAGACCCCCTCCTTTTCAAACAGCGACTGCCGAGGGGCGGTTATATTTGTTAGATGTTTGTGAAATAAACCTGAGTGCCAGTTTAATTCCTTTCCTTGATAACTTTCAAGTGCCCTGCAAAAAAAAGGCCTGAAACGCCCTTGTAATTACTGAAATTAGGAGAGCTTTGGGAACATTTCTTTCAATCCATTACATGTAATGTTTTTTTTTAGTGCTTCATAGAAAAATAGATATTAAATATTGACTTACCTCAGGCAAAAAAATGTAAATATTACTGGTATAGTCATTTTTAAATAAGAAATTGAAAAATCAGAGGAGGAGAAAATGCATTTGTGTGTATTTGTGTGTCTGTGTATGTGTGTACGCGCACGCGTATGTGTGTGTGTGTGTGTGTGTGTGTGTGTATGTGTGTGTGTAAATGGGGGTAAAATATACTGGCTGAGGGATTAAAGGAGGGCTTTCTCCACCCACCATCTGGACTCCTCCCGACAGAAATCCTGCGGTTTCTTTCTCTATCTCTCTGACACATGCGAGCACAAATAAACACACACACGCACACACTTATTTTACAGCCCATATCTCTCATATATGTTCTTTATCCAGAACCACTCAAATAAGCAGCTTAACCAAAAGCAGGATGTTCATAAATTTCCCACTAAAAACAACCCATAACCTGTGACAGATGCTTCACCATGTGACCTGAGTCATCATACGCCTATTGTTTCCTGATGTATGCATCTATGCATGTGTATGTGTGTGTCTGTGTGTGTTTGAGTGTGTTTGTGTGTGCATGTGTGCGCGCGTGTGCAGGGTGGTCACAGGCTAAAACCTACACATAAAGAAGAAAAGGGGCACAATGTGGAGCTGGAAAAACATGACATCAAACCTTCCACTGATGTACACAAAAAGTATGACCCTTAAATGAAAAGGAAAGTGTCTGTAAAGTGCTATAAATAATAGACTCGTTGACTCAAAACTTCCTCCTCAGACTTCCTTTTTCTCATGACCAAGTCAATCTTAAGATGCTGTGAGATCACGTGATCACATTCATGCAGTCACCAAGGACTATTGGAGAAGGGTTTGGGTCTGCGGGGTGGAGGTCAGGAGATCTTGATACTCAGTGAAATCCAGTCACTAACTAAACCAGAAATTACTTGACAAGAATAAAACAAGAATCTATTGCCAGTTGTGACCAGACAGACTGAGAAATTTTGAATTGTACACATTTTATTTTGGTTAATGAAGATATGAGATATAAGACATTGAGCTGCTGCAATTTCTTTAAAATACAAGATAGATTTGTCAGTTTGCTTAAAATGTAGACTGTTGCCGAAATCTGAAGAAAATAATGTTCATTGTCAAAAACAAACTCTTGACTTATTTGACTTGCAAATGGAGTGTCTGTCTTGCCTTCTTTTCAACAATGAGTCATATCTTAGGAGGTGATTGACGTTCTTTGGTCTTAACACTACGATCACAAGGTGTTTTAGAAAGTAAACTGCTGTTCCTGAATCAAGGGAACTTTATTTGTCCTCGGGGACGATTGGAGAAACATTAAGTTCCCTGTTCTCCTGATGAGACCAGACGAGTCACAGCTACAACTCATAAGCAAAAAGCGGTCTAATATCGAACAGTCGAGAAAGAATGATCACATATAAACCAGCCTTGCTAATTTCCATACAGTTCCACTTATTTTCTGTCATTCAGTTTGAAAGAGGGCTGCCACAGATGAAGAGAAACCAGCTGCTGTTTCATAAGGGTGGATTTCTGTGCAGTACAAATTTCAAGTTCTTCTTTAAACACTCTTAAAAGAGAACATGAATTAAGTTGTGTTTTCAAAGGGATGAACATTAAGCAAAACCCAAGTACAAACCACTTTTACAAACCACATTTTTTTCAACAAAAATTAGTGGTCTGTATAAATGATATAGGAATCTACCACTCCGCATCAAGGACGGTATAGAGAAAGGTTGTATTGAAACTTAATGTAAAAAAAGGTCAGCCGATACAGGTCAGAGACTCCATTTCCTCTCATCTTCATGAATTACGATCCAAATCCCAAAGGGGAAATGTGAAAAAACACCTCAGACATCCATCCATCGTCTGCCACCTATCCTCCTCAGGGTCGCGGGGGATGCTGGAGCCTATCCCAGCTGTCATAGGGCGAGAGGCTGGGTACATCCTGGACTGGTCGCCAGTCAATCGCAGGGCCACATATACAGACAGACAACCATTCACTCTCTCATTCGGGCAATTTTCACAATTTTCCAATTGCTGCATGTGTTTTAACTGTGGGAGGAAACTGGAGAACCCGGAGAAAAACCACACAGAAAGGTCCCCTCGTCGGAATCGAGTGAGGGTGAAGCGCTAACCACTGTGCTGCCCACCTAAGATATACAAACTAAAAATAATCCCAGCAATTTACTCCTACTCACTCTTACCCAGGCAATGGATACTGCGCTGACAAACCTGATCTACTTTGTATTTACATAGAACGTTGTTGAAGGGGTCCCAAGGGGTGTCTTCTATCTTATACAGATACAACACATCATCTAACAGACTAAAGCATACATGACAACTTTGTCATGAATATATCTCACAGTCAGAATGTGTTGTCAGTAATTTATGCTGACATGTGTGAGTTTGTACTGACCTGCTCTAAGAGGACAAGCAGAGTCTCTTATTGAGGTTCAAAAGGCTTGCAGCAACCAACGAAAACAGCAGAACAATAATGGGTATCAGTGGTGTTCTGTAAAATTTATACTGATTTACTATATAAACGTGTGTGTGTGTATATATATATATGATATAATATATATATGGTAAATATATAATATGTATGACACACGCACACACACACACACACACACACGCACACACACACACACACACACACACACACACACACACACACACGCACACGCACACACAAACACTCTTACTCATTCCTTCACTG
>CAAKHD010013430.1:50871-63131 GCA_901007705.1 Fistularia tabacaria | reverse complement strand
TATATTTTAAAGTGTGTTTCAATAAATGTATCAATACAGTTTGCTTAGTTTGCTTTGTTTTTAGTAACAGAGATTTGTTTTAAAGTGAACCACACCTGAACCACCTTACAGAGAGAAATTTGCTTTTTTGACCAAGTGTTCATCTCCAGGAATTTCACTGAAACATGCCTCTTTTGTATTATTATATGTATGTACACACACACACACACACACACACACACGCACACACACACACACACACACACACACACACACACACACACACGCACACGCACACACAAACACACTTAATCATTCCTTCACTGGCTATAACTCTAATCCTGTGCAGAGGTCACGTGAGGCAAGGGTTAACCTGTCAAACACTGGGCCCCGGACAATAATAGATAACAACTACTCCCTTTCTAATTCCTATTTATGGGCAATTTAAATTCAGGGCAATCAATGAAGAATACTCAGTACAGTACATAAAAGGGCAGATGTTGAAAGAACGGACAGAATCGCAACAAAATTCATCCATGAGTTATGTTACAATATTTCAACAATTTTCTGAAGAATCACTTCTTCCTGTTGACAAACTGATAAGTAAACAAATGTTAGGGAAAAATGAAGTCCTCTCCCTCCAAGAGATAATAAAATGCCAAAATCAGCCAAATCACATGTATAGCAGTATCCCAAACAGTATTTACTTTTTGTTATGGAAGTTGCATACAATTATCTGGGTAATTACACTCAACAAAACATTGTTCATACATTAATAGTACACTTGATAAACCGGTGTTAACAACAAATGTTTGAAAAAAGATCAAAATATTTTCTAATGTTCCTTAGGTCTCCACCTGCTTCTCCAAAGAAAATATCTCTGTAGTACCTGAACAAAGTTTGCTCCTCTCTGGCTGAATTCTCCACATTTGTTCCATGTTCGGTCTACCGCTCAACCATCAAAAAAATAAAAATAAAGAAGAAAAACGTTCCATTTTTTGGGGCATTTGAGGGGAAGTAATGGTCTTGCTCTCCACCTCAAGTTTCCCAAACAGCTGCTAACTTCAAGTTGGTGTTTATTATATCACCAACCGTTCAAACCGGTTCTGAAAAAACTGGAGTAACCAGGTGTGAACAAAAATGGGAGGTGAAGTTGTCCCTCAATTTGAAAATAGCCTTGACATTCATTTTTCCCCAGTGGCATTTTGAAGGCACTGCACTAAATGGCAATGCCTCCCCCGGGTGGGGTGAGGTGAAGGATAAGGGAGTGAGGGGGAAATCAGAGGACAGGAGGAAACTGAAGATAGGGAGATGAAGTGAAGTGTGGAAAAGTGTGAGATTGAAAGGAGAAAAGAGTGAACTATGGGAGTGGTGAATCTCAATGACTACCGCTTTTAGGTATCGGCCTCTTTTAATATATTTGGAGTCACAAAATGCAACTAGAAGGTAAATGTGCATCAAAATACTTTCTTCTGCAACACCTGCCAATTTCAAGCCAGTTAGAGTTTACTGCAGCACTAGTCAATGTTAACAAAAACATCTCAAGATTTAAAGGCCAAATCACAAAGCAGAATGTGCATTTGTCATGGTGCTGCTACTAGATATATGGACACATGTATCTGTAGCTTCACTGGCACTGCTGCCTTACCATAAAATAACTCCTATTCAAAAGTAACTCATAAATAATGGAAACAGGAGAACATATTAACATGCCAAGTCACACGCCTCTAATCACATCGAGATCCATGCTGGTGATAATGTGCATCTGAGGTTTTCCACATGCAACCCGGAGGAGATTGGCTATTGAAAGAGACCAGATGCGACCGTATCCCTGCTCTCCTGTCCTTACATAATGGGCAATTACCAAAGACTTATGTTCTTCTACCACAAACATAATAGAGTGAAAATTAAATGACCTTGTCAAGCCTTTATGTGATAAAAGCAACCAGATGAGACCCTCTTTCCTCCCCCCTGAGCTTGTGGAAAGAACAGGCTCGTAGGCTGTGGTTTGAAAGAGTTTTGAGCGAGCCAACTAATTGGAGATATATTTTCTTCAGAGTCAGACAATACTACCAGTTGATTTTTTTTTGCAAAACATATGTATTCATTTGCTTTTTTGTTTTGATTTTATAAACCTCAGTGCACATTGTCTTTTTCAGGTAAAAGAGTTGCATGATGAAGTGTCTCACAGTGCTGGAAAAATGACTACTCATGTCTGTCATGCAAATTTAATGATCTATTTATATCTATTGCATTTTTACCTACGAGCCATCAATGATTAAAAGCAGTCTGATACCAGTCTTCAGCTGAAAATGTAATCTTAAAAGGGAGAAACTGAGGATTAAGTTTGTTTTGGCAAATTTGGTTAATCTTTTTGCATGGAGATGGTTTTTCACTGTTTTTTAACTCCCAGGATGCGAAACACATGCCTCATTAAAACTTTACACTGTTTGCTCGCCCTATTCATCTCCCCCTTGGTCGCAGCATACCCCCTGCATGGCCCCAGCAGGTCAAAATAAACTTTTAGGATGATCTGAACATGTTTTCTGTCCCATGCCTAATTTGGGCAGATGGACGGAGTGGTTTGATTATGAGGCTGAACTTTGCCCTGTCTTGTGCCTTTACAAAATACATTTCTTGTTTATTACTGGAGATATTTTTTGTAATCTAGAGTAACACCAAACCTGTTTTACACTCTACTTGTTCCACAGCTGATCGGAGAAGGAGACCTCAACAACAGTGGAGAGAAAAGGGACTCGATCACTGAGAAAGGGATCGATTGTCGAAAAGTATGCATGATTGCATCAAAATGCAACATTTACTCTCAATTTGTATGTCTCTTTAACTTCCTCTTTTTCACTTAGCAGCTGTTATTTTCTGACCGCCTTCCTCTCTTAGCCCGCTTCTCCTTCTCTGAGATGCTCCTCCTCCATACCCCTTTGACCTATGTGTCTACAATAGATAACAAATCACAGCTGCTGGGCAGGGGCGCCCAAATGTGTCAGTCAATATGCTGTCCACCCAATTATCACGTCTGACTGGGTCACAGCAGACGGTTCTATTCATACAGAAGCACTTCTTCACAGCTCGCCCTGTAACTGGGAGTCTGGAGCAAATTGGTTTCAAATGTCTCAGATTGAGTAAAGAGATATGGAAAAAGTCATTCGGAAATGACTTGTTCTTTAACATAAAAAGGCAAATAGACTGCGTCTATAAAAACCATTAAATAAAAAACTCAAGGAAAACAGCTGCACTCATATTTATTTAATTCATTTAAGTCGGACCCTTCAGAGCCCCATGGCCCTAGGGGGGTTTCCTCCTTTTTCAGGCTTTGATTCCATCTACTTTTTTAAACAAAAATAGCCATTAAAATTTCCATCAGCTGAGCAAAAGTAAACGACTTCATAAGTTTAAACAATGCCCCAAAATAACTTCATGAGAGACTAAATGTGAGACACAATTATGTGCCGAGCTAAGTTTGAACAATCTTCCTACATAACAAAGAAAGAATGTCCCAATTTCTGTGGCGTTTACTGATTGACAAAGACTAGTTGGAACTTCAAAACTGCAAAATGTTTTAATCCACTTGAGGGACCACGTCCTGACACCAACGAGCATTAAATTAGTTAAATTAGTTCATTCGAAATGTGACAGCCAACAGTTGCACTTTTATTGGATTTAAAGCAATGTCAAACTTCATGCAGAACAGAAATGTCAGTTTGGGTTAATTTTAATAACAACAAGAGGCGCATGTATTAGCCTGCAAATTATTTATAATGTTTAAAACGTAGGTCACTTTAGAAGTCAATGAAGAGGCACTGACACATTCAGTCTTATTGTGAGTGCAGGTTTAAGGGTTTATTTCAGGGTTCTTTGATCAGTCCATTTCCAAGTCTTTCAAAGCAAAGCCCACAATGGACTTAAACCTTCAGCTCTTAAAAAAGTCATCAGTTGTTGTCATCTGAACAAGTTTTTCCTTCAACTTACTCTTCTTTCACTTGTTGTGCTTCGAGTACATGAGTTGCATACATTCATTCTTATATATTATTATATATGTATATTATTCATACATGTGTGTTTATGTGTACTAATTATCCAGCAGATTAACTGGAAAAAATGGGCAGAATTGCCCCGGATGAGCGAGTGACTGAATGGTTGTTTGTATGTTTATGTGACCCTGCGATTGACTGGCGACCAGTTCAGGATGTACCCCGCCTCTCGCCTGATGAGCATCCCCCGCGACCCTGAGTGCAGGATAAGCGGCAGACGATGGATGGATGTATATATATATGTACAGAGAGAGAGAGAGAGAGAGAGAGAGAGAGAGAGAGAGAGAGAGAGAGAGAGAGAGAGACATGCAATCATTCACTCACATCTGGGTATCTATTTAGGGTGAACCAACTGTATGAACATGCAAACTCCACATAGTTTGGAATCAAACACAATCACAATATATGTTACTGCAATTTATGTTAAAAATAATCATAATAATCCAAGACAGTATGACTATCTTGTGTGTTACACACTGTTGTGCCGTACCATTTGTTGAGTTATTAAATTGACTGAAACTTGAAACTTGAAACTGAATGCCTTTTGCTGCATATTCTAAGAGTGTAAGATGGTTGACAAATTCTTGTCTGCTTTGACCAAAAGAATTATCCTGGGGGCAAAATAACTACACTAAAAAGGAACATTTTTCAGCTGAGGAACGAATATTTTACCTAAAAATAGATGGAACTGCTGGGTACATACACTGATTATTGCAGTTCAAGATAACTGGTTGGGAAAAAGTCAAATTGTCAATGATATGCCACATGTGTTCAGTCCTGTCTGTTCATCGTGTTGCATTAAAAAAAACAAAAACGTTTACGGATATTAAATACCTCAAGATGTTGAGTATATTGCCAATTAAAGAGTGTTGGGAAGGACTCGAACAGGATCATTGTGTGAAACCAGATTATTGTTCTGAGTATGAATGGAGCCTTCTGACAGAAGCTCACATGCACATCGCTGAGCTGGAATACACAGAAAGGCCCGCTGTCCTCCCGACAGCAAGCCATCAGGCAAGCCTGAAGCCAAAAGTCAGGCACCAAAGGATGATTGAGATGAGGAAGAGCGAATTTGAAAATAAATTAATAAATGAAAAACAAAACAAAACCATAAAACATTGTGACTTCCTCTTTTAAACTTCCTCATCACTGACATATTTATTTTAAACGGTCTATCAGCATTCTTCTCCAACAGAGTCCTGTATTATTGTAATTGTAGCATGCAAATATCTTGGTGGAATCAGGTGTCTCACAGACTCAGCATTTCCAGTGAAATGTGACACTAGGTGGGAAGACAAGCCCAAAACATTTTTTTTTGCTACATCATGAAATAAAAGGATGAAGCTTGTGATGGATGATGACAGTGCGATGAAGATACTCTTCATCATGCGAGTGAAACGTGCGCTTGGGGTTAGAGTGGCTCTCCTTGAAAATGAACATTCTTGATTCGATTTCCGGCTCCTCCGAGCCCGATGAAGTGTTGTTGAGCAAGACATTGCACCCCTGGCGCTGCTAAGTGGCTGCCAACTGCTCAAGTGTTTATCCATGACTGGTTAAATAAAGAGATTAATAAAGTAAAATATAAAACAAGCGACAGACATGTAATTTGGGAAAGAGGGGAAAATGAGGCTTGTCCTCCTCAACAGCAGCCTCCAGGTAAACTCAACACTTTATCAGTATTTGAATCATTTGTAGGACTAAACTGTTTTTTTTCATTTGATGGACATGTTCAGTGGGCTGGAATTTATTTCTTTGATTCATTGCAGTAGTTTTGGCAGATATTGCAATTTGGTCATTTTAATCCACAACAGGTGGGGATTTATTTATGGCTCGCGGGTATGACAGCATATTTGCATGCCATAGAAGAAGGGATAGAGATCGCAAATTTTATACCACAAATTTATGTTTGAAAATGCTGAATCTATGATTTGTGAAATATGGACAGTTTGTGAAAATATCATTATCAGCCAACTTACAGAAAAACATATCGATGAAATGAAGCACATCTTTGATTAAATGATTAGCAATCTTAGTCAATGTAATCATGCTGTAAAAATGATAAATACTTACCAATACAAAAATTAAGTAACGGGTAAAAGTAATAATACGCCCTTCCCAGATTACGCTCACTAAAGATAATAAGCATGACGAAACTGCACACTTCTATACTCAATTTATTCTTACTAAATCACATATTACTCATGATGACTCAATGTTTTGAACTTTGATTTTTGACCAGTTAAGCCATTTATAACAACTGCCTGTATTTGGAGATTAGTTTGTCATATTGTCTTGAACCGTTCATGCATTACTGTCTGATAAAACGCCATTTTCCTATTGGTTTTTGTTTACATGACATATTTTTTTAATAGTAAATGCTACACGGTCTCAACTAATATAGCGCTTTCATACCTTTCAGTTATATTTCGTAGCATTCACCCCTTCATACACACTCATGCATCGATGACTGCAGCGGTGCCATGTAAGGTGCTAACAAGGCCAAGTGGAGAAACTAGGGGTTCTATGTCGTGACCAAGGAAACCCCTCGAAATATAGACAGGCGAAACCTACTACTGGTGGTTGGCCTTGGGGCATCAAAAAATACAACATCAAGGAAACAAGACGAATTTAGTTTGTCACATGTCACAAATTTAAGCCAAACAAATTGACATACACATAAAAATGAAATAAAAGAAATGACCGATGCTCAAATAATAAAATGTGAACGACAAAATGTTTCTTGCTTTTGCATATTCCGTTTTCATTCAATCATGAGTGTGGATGTTTGATTTTTCTATCGAAAGACAGTTGGGCGCAGAGATGAGAGGAACCAGAAAAATAGAACCGAACACTCCTGAAGCCGGTGCACCGTTTACTATCTAAAATTTTAATGACACAAATAACGGTACAGCACAACAATGTGTAACGCGGCACAGTCATACTGTCTTTGATTATTATGATTATTTTTAACATATATCGAAGTATGGACGGTCGGGTGGTGCAGTGGTTCGCCTCACAGCAAGAAGGTCCCTGGTTTGATTCCAAACCATGTGGAGCTTGCAGGTTCATACAGTTGGTTCATTGGAGACCCTAAATTGCCCAGACTTGTGAATGGTTTTATGTGTTCATGATGTGTGAATAAGACAGTAAATGGTCGTATGTCTCTATATTTTTGCTCTGTGACCAACTGGCGTCACATTGAGGGTGAACCCCGCCTCTTGCCCAATGACAGCTGGGACAGACTCCCGCCCCCCGCCCAGCCCCCTGATTGCAGGATAAGCGGTATAGATAATGAATGAATAAATGAATATATTCCAGGCTGACAAGAGATTTTAGTAAGGTGGGGGTGAGGGGGCATAATTTCTCATTGAAATTTCGTGTTGTAATATTCGACTGGGCCATACCGGGACATAAATTCTAATTCTCTAGATTTACCCATCTTAACCGCTGTGTTAGTTGAAACACACTGGTTAAGTGTAGCCTAGGATATTGAGGTGCGCTAAGGGTGTGCTAAAAACCTGAACTACCTCCCCATGCATGGGGTGGAGGGATCTGCTGCTGCATTTCATGTGAATGGTTTCAGCTGCAGAGAGACAGTGAGCCAAATGGGAACACGCGAATTTTTTTAAAGACATGTTTTCTTGTTTTGTGCTTCTCAATTTTAAAACATTTTTTCAGAGCCCTTCCTCTTTAAGAGAGAGAAGTGAAGTGGCAACACGCCTAGCAGCGAGGAGTCCATCTACCATCAGGGGATTGAGTTACAGCTACAATGACACGGTGACTTAAATCATAATTTTCTTTTCGTCTACAGCAGACCGTTGACTGCACATACAAAGACGCAGATACTCACACGCTACACAAGGACTGCATATTTTCCCACAGCCCAAACCCGGACAGCTGAGGCCGATAACGCCGATAAACGGAAACAGTAGCCTCTGTGTGCACGACAGTGTGTGTGTGTGAGTGCGATGGATGCAGATTTGCGGGGGGTTTGTTGAGACCCCCGCATTGCCGGGAGGTTCTATTAAAAAACGCCTTAGAGAAAATGAAGTCAGGTCCGACCCGTATAGCGCAGTGGTCCCTGCACAGACAGGTATGCGTGTGATACGTTCTCGTGTCACCACACCAGGGTGATATCTTTTTGACGTGAGCCTAGGTTTGTCTTTTGTGATACGCGCTCCTCCCATTTTATCAAAAAAGAGACGCTTTTTTTGTATTATTATTATTTTTTTTTTACCGGTTCGGTGATCGAACATCGCCCTGCGGCTGCATTGTGCTCCGGTGTGAGGCAGCCCAGTGGGCAAACAGTCTTTGCAAAAAAAAAAAAAAAAAGAAGAAAGAAAACAACAAAAAAAACTAAAGTCAAACAGAAACAAGCAATGAGACAAACCTGAAAATTCCACTTGACTCTCCCCTGCCTCTCGGAAGACACGCCGGCAGGTTCAGGTTCGAGCTAAACTGCTGCATCCTCCGTTTCCTTCCGCGGGTCTCTCATCCTCTTCGGCAAACACACACACACACACACACGCACGCATTCTATCACGCACATTGGGTGACAGGCTGACGCGCCCTTGCGATCTCATCAGAAGCCGCTCTTCCCTCTTTCTCCTTTTCTTTTCCCCTACGCTTCGATCACGACTCTCCTCCTATCTGGAGCCGGAGAAGATGATCACATTCCAGCGGAGACGAGGCATATGGCGTATGGGGGGGGGCGGGGGGGGGGGGGGGGCGGCCGGCCCCCCCCGGGGGATAAGCCCCCCCGGGGGGCGGGGGGGGGGGGGGGGGGGGGGGGGGGGGGGGGGGGGGGGGGGGGGGGGGGGGGGGGGGTCGGCCTGCCAACCTCGGTGTATAAGCCCCTCCGTGCGTCAGTGTGTGTGCGTGAGTGTGTGTGTGAGTGTGTGTGTGTGTCGAATGGACAATCAGTCCCATTGTAATGGCAGCAGGGAGGGCCGACGACAGGGGCGGAAGCCAATGGCCGCACTGATCTGCTGTCCTCGCTGCTGCCGCCGGTGGAGGAGGAGGTGGTGCAGCAGCAGCAGCGGCAGCAGCACTCATAGGTGTCACACAACATCCCCCTCCAGGACGAGAGAGGAGATGCACGACCAAGCATCGGGGTTTTGAATAAACCGCAGGCGGGGCGCACTTGTGCCTCGACCTAGTACGGTTTATGCGTCGGGGTCGGATTGAAAGTGGTGGAGATATGCGGGATGAGAGACACCCACTCTACTCATGACAACCGCAACCGCAGCCACACCACACGACCATGGTGAGGTGCAAGTGGAAACGTGAAAAAAAGCAGGAAAAAGCATGCTATTGTATCACTGGAAAACAACCCATACAAAACCATTTTTTATCTGATCGGCCTTTGTCATTTTTGGTCTTTGAGGCCCCCTTGAATCTTCAAAAACCTTTTAAATCCGCAGGGGGGACATTTTCTAATCCTTCCTGAGTCTGGAAACTGGAGGAGACAAGAGTTTTGTCATCATAGCTCCTGGAGCCTGCAACCACCTGCTTATATAATGCATGGTGTTCTTCACAAATCTAAATTAAAAAAAACCCAAAAACTGCAGTATGAATTCAAGGATTATGGATATGCACATCATGTTATCAACTGTTATTTACTATTTGAGCATCCGTAAGAAACACACTTACTCCTGATTTATATGAAAAGAATTAATTAATATACATAAATAAAACAACATGGACAACTGCACAGCAGAGAGGTGACTGCACATGCTTTAAAGAGCAAATAGAGATGCAGCACTAAGCATTCGTTGTTTACAGCTTATTTATGCACAAAATATAATTTTCATGGCTTGCTAACCACCTTTTTTATTCGAACTCCCAAAAACTGACATAGTCTCTCCCCCTTCAAGAGAAAGTGCCACCCTCAGCCTAACTCTTTCTGCTGTCTGCTGGTGGTATCCCATTTATATCTTTAAAGAAAAAAATATTAGACTATTTATTAATACTATTAGAAATAATGGTAGCTATGCTATTGATAAGGCTTCAAATTTAATCAGAGATGAGACACTTATTCCAGTTCTTGGCTTTGAAAAAGTAAATATTGTGTATTCAAGCCATGCACAGTGCTATAGTTTAAAATTTAAATCTTGACCGAAGTATTGACAGAAGACAGTCGAACCGGCCTGTCTGTGTAAAGAACCTACAGGCAATGCGAGTGTTAGAAACTCCCACGGATGAGGATGTGTGAAATAACACAGCACATGTTCAGACCTTGGGCAGTTTACCAGAAACTATCCTTTATTTCCATCCTGAATGAGTGGCGGTCAGAATGTGCAAATGTCCACCTAGCTTTACTTTCCTCTCTCTCTTATTCCAATCCCATTATCATCAATTCATTCATTGTCTACCGCACTCAGAGTCATAGGGATGGAGCCTTTCTAAGCTGTCATTGAGTGAGAGGGTTACACCCTGTACTGGTTGCCAGTCCATTAAAGAGCTACATACAGAGACAAACACTCTCCCATTCACACACTTGGGCAATTTTTCCAATTAACCTGAGGTTGGGCTATGGGTGGAAACAGGAGAAACCTGGAAGAAACCCACACAGACATGGGATAAGGCAAACTCCACACATAAATGCCCCCTGTGGGAAATTAAACCAGTATCCTTCTTATTATGAGGTGGAAGTGGTAACCACATCACCACCATGCTGCCCTTTCCCTGATTCGTTTTTATTTATTTATTTTTGGTCTTGATCTTACTTCCCTTAATTCTAATGTTCTACATTGGCCCTGCCATGCAGTGGTGCTTAATACTGAGCATTAATGTTTGCCACAAAAAGAAGATTAAGAGAGCCTGCATAACCTGCTCAGCCCCTCTCATTGACCTACACTCGAGTCTGGGCAGGTCTCACTTTGCATCGGAGTAATTACTGAGTAGTAAATGCATAAAAAGCACATTTTTGGCGGTTGTCTGCTAAATCACCAAAGGATTCACTGACGCATCTTACATTGGAACTGGATTCGGTTAATTTCTTTGATATATTTTGCTCTCAATTTAAAAGGCCTCTGCCTTTGAAATAAGTCTCGGGAGGTAAGGTGTGTGAGCCATAAATTGATTGATCCTTGATCAACCCACTCCGTATACCATTATGCTCTTTTCAAAATTACTTTCTGAAGAACATTGTTTATTATTATCATTATCATACATCAGGGTTGCCCAGTATGTCAATTGACCGTTTTTTCCGGCATTTTCGGAATTTGGATGCAGTATGTATTGATATTATTAGCAACCTAAATTCAGTACAAATTTTCAATAGAAATTTGCTTAAGGTAGCAAAGCACATGGATGCCTGTCAGTTTTTTGTCAGGAAAGTTCTTCTAAAAGAGTAATCTGAACAACTGAAATTTGTTCTTCTGTCCATACAATGAATTATGTGTTCTCCCTCTTAATACCCAGACACACACACTCGCCATAAACACTATACACCCCACCTCAATGTTGCAGATGGTACCCTTCCCCCTCACCACCTCCTGTGCCTCTCCATAACATCCACCTACCTCTCTGTTCATTGCTCTCATCATCATCCATCTCTCTCTCTCTCTCTCCTGAGAGAGGAAGAGAGTATAGCCCTGGGCTATAACCTACCGCAGCTGGTAAAGGAAGAGCCTCTTGTGCACACTCAGACACAAATACTGTACATAAATGCACAGTACACGAACACACAAAACAATCAAACCAAATTAACTAATTTATATACAAACAATAAACACACACATTTTAAGTCTGACATTTTTCATTGACAGTTTTCATTGATCCTCTTCTCATTGAATCACAAACATTATGAAGGTCAATTTTGAAAGATGGGTATAAGATAAGATAATACTTTATTGATCCCCATAGGGGAAATTCGGGTGTTGCAGCAGCAACATTAGAGTAAAAAAAACAAAACAAAACAAAAAACAGGAAAGTCAGTTCATGCACAGAAACACAGAAAAAGCTAAATACAAAGCAGCGTTGCACCGTCTGTACAACTGCAAGAAAGGCAGCCTCACTCAAATGCACATGCACAGACACACACACACACACACACACACACACACATACACACACAAACACACACACACACACACACACACACACACACACACACACACACACACACACACACACACACACACACACATAAAAACATTTATATACACAGTTATATATATCTTCTAACTCACTCCCAAAACTTTTTTTTGATTAAAATTAACCTAATTA
>CAAKHD010013430.1:0-50851 GCA_901007705.1 Fistularia tabacaria | reverse complement strand
CCACACACACACACACACACACACACACACACACACACACACACACACACACACACACACACACACACACACAAAAGGCTTGATCTGCCTTCAAACCAGAATCAATATTTACCTGGTGTGAGCTGGGGTGTGAGATGGATAACAACATAGCCAATCGCTTCTATCTAAACCCCAAATTGATTTTACAATTGAGTGTTTGTACATAATCCATACGTAGAAAAACAGTGGGATACGTTCATTAACTAGCAACCTTGGCCTAAATCCCGCTAACAATGCTCTGTGATTTCACAATAAAAGCTGAGAACAGCCATTGGCCGGCAGCATTATTTTTGTATCTACTTTCATGTCAGTGGATGTATGATGTGTGTAAACGTGTGAACTAGCTTTGTCTGCCACTTCAAAGTTTCAAAGTCTGCTTCATTGTTAGTTACTCCACATGTACTGGACAAACAGAGGAACCGAGAAGATGTTTCTCACAATACTTTTGATAGCTAGGTTCATGTTTGATATCATGGCATTTGTCAAATATTTCAATGTTACATACAAGATTACATAACTCAGGGTTAGTTCTGTATGAATTCTATAAACTGGATTTAATGCAAAATGCTAAATCGAAACTTCTACCACTTTACTTTAACACAGACATTTACAATGTAATTATAATGTCCTAAACATTGAAAATGTCTAAGTTATTTTCCAGGAACTGTTGACTAATGTTGGGGTTAACAAGTTTAGGTTTGTTTTTTTTTTTTTCCAGGAAATCTCTGAGAGTTTAATGTTTTGCCTTTGATAAGAAATGATGCAGGTTTGAGCCAGCTGAGGGGAAATTGAAAACTTAAATGGGTCCTATTTTAATGCAGTCAAAGAATCCTCAGAGAAACAAAGAGGATCTACTGTTTATAGTCTGAATCAGGAAGTTTCTCAGCATTTTTTCCTTCAAGCTTATTAAGTTTGAAGCACCGAATTGGTTGTTAAGTATCTGTAATTTTGTGTTTTCTTTGAACGGGGGTCCAAGAAGATGACAAGAAGTAATGGATATTGTGACTCTTCTCTGCAGGACCTGTAAATACTGGAAAATGATCATGTGACTGAACCGCCTCATTGCCTCCCCCATCTGTTGAAATGCACTTCAGGTGGACAGTCTTCTATTTGTCTGTATGTTTGTCAGTGCCGGTGTGCTTGGGAGAATGTTAATCATGCAAGCAGGGAGGGTATAAATATAAACAAGGAAAGACAAGAAGAAAATTATTTTGTCTATATGCCAGCAGCCCTGCCATATTATAATCAATGTCAACGTAGTAAAAAATTTGTTGACGTCTATCCTAACACAGACAGATACCTGGTCCACCTGGCGCTCAAATCTACATCCCAGTGATTTCTGTATCATCTTATATTTGAATTGCTTTTGAAATATCATTTCAATCTCCAATCGTTTCTCCGTGTAGGTCCACAATAACAGAGCAATTCCCTTAGGGTGATGCTTAAAGCTCAGTGATTCAGCTCATTCTGACCTCCTTCAGCACAAAACCAAACAACTAATGCCAAAAATAAATGTTACAAAAGCCATGGTATTAAGAACAATGTCTTTAAATTCTTCTTCTTTTCCTTTCAGCTTTTCTCTTTCAGGGGTCGCCACAGCAAATCAACCTTCTCCATCTAACCCTATTCTCTGTATCCTCATCTCTCACGCCAACTATCTTCTCCCACTACGTCCATAAACCTTCTCTTCGGTCTTCCTCTAGACCTCCTACCTGGCAGCTCCCATTCCAGCATCCGTCTACCAATATAGTCCGTATCCCTCCTCTGTACATGACCGAATCATCTCAGTCTGGCTTCTCTGGCCTTCTCTCCAAAACATCTAACATGAGCTGTCCCCCTGATGGACTCATTCCTGATCTTATCCATCCTCGTCACTCCCAAAGAGAACCTCAACATCTTCATCTCTGCTACCTCCAGCTCTGCCTCCTGTCTTTTGTTCAGTGCCACTGTCTCCAAACCATACAGCATCACTGGTCTCACCATTGTTTTATAAACCTTTCCTGAAGGACAATGTCTTTAAATCCTCCTCAAAAAAAACATCAACAGGGCAAACATCATACTGATGATATCGAGATGTTAATGTGTGTTGTATACATTTGCAAAGACAGGATTAATATTTTTTGTGGTAACTTTGTCCCCCATAAAGCACTATGACACAAATCATAGCAGTGTTGGAGAACCTTTTTTAACCTGAACAGCAATTTAAAAAAATCAAGTCAATTTTTAATATGGTAGCATCATAGGATATTAAAAAGAATCTAGTCATGAGAAAGATTTGGGACATTTAATCTCACTATCACAAAAAGACACCTACTAATAAACTGAAATGAGGTCACTGCAGGTATCTACAGGTTTGTATGTCTGTATGTATTTCCTGAGCATGACTTTGAACTAGATGCTCCAGAAGGGTAGAGCTTTACCTCAGCAAGGGCCCTTGGCTAAGGAAATGTCCTTGCCTACAGACCTGGTCTTCCGACATGCCCGCAAGTTACGTCTGGTGGCACCAAGTCAGGCCAACATATCAGATAGGAGAGGGAAACTCTGATGCCTGATTGCCCCCCCCTCTTCACGAACAGGCCGGGAGAAGGCAACTCTGACCCAAAATCCATCTGCTGAATGGCAGGCTATATCTCTTTAGGCAAAGGCTAGGTGATACATATTCCAAATAACAAAGCTGCACCTTCCTGGGCCACCTTACATGTTGCAGTTCCTGCACCTGTGCAATGAACCCTTTGAAGGTGAGAGGGTGGTGAGAGGACTGCACAACCACTAAACACTTAAAACATTTGTGTACATGTAGGAAATGCAAGTATCCTAACCAGAGATACCTGACAACTACGCTAGCCCATAACCCCTAGTCTTGCGGCTATGGAGAAGGGACGACGGGAATAGGCAGAGCAAAGTGCTGGGAGCTCCTAGTCATGACTAAACCCAGAGGCGGCTGTAGGCTGATGGTCATCCACTGTACACCTTGGCAGGCACAATACTGGCTGTTGCAACTCCGTTGGCCTATGCCTTTTCAAGGATTCATGATTTGAGGTGTTTTATTGTCATTCCACTCAAATGAGATTGGAACACATACAGTTTCTTGAGGCCTGATAGATAGACAGCCATCAGCAGCAAATTAAGATTAAAATAAAATATGTATAAACAATAAACACAAGTACTGTATATACAAAATTAAGCATAATAGCAAATGATGTACATCCAAAATAAACAATGCGGCAAAGTAACTTGCAAAGTTTGGTATGTGGAAGTTGCAAAGAGGTATTTGTCCCTGTTTGAGCAATTTACAGAGCAGCACCACTGTTCAGCAGTCTCACAGCTGTGAGAATGAAGTTGTCCTTCAGTCTGGTGGTCCTGCTCTGGATGCTCTGCAGCCTCATCCCTGAAGGAATAGGGCCAAAATGGACATTGGCAAGTCGGGCGGGGTCCTTAATAATGCAGTTGGCCCTGGTGCTGAAGATGTCCATGGTTGGTGGGGAGACCGTTCCCAACAATTCTCTTTGGAGCTTTAATCACAGTAGAGAGCCTTCCTCTCTGCTACAGAGAAGCTGCTGTGCTAAAAAGTAATGCAGGCACAGAGGACACTCTCTGCCACACATTGTTAAAAAGGGGACAGACTGAGCCTCTAAGTCCAACTTTCCGGAGGAAGTAGAAGTGGTTGTGAGCCTTCCCTAATCTCAGCATTATTCTCGTCAAAGCAATCCCTGTGCCTTCTTTTGACGAAGCCAATAGGATCAGCAGCAGCAGTGTAGACACTGTATCTGAAGGTCTGTGTGCACAGCATGGGCTGACTATCATAAACACCTGTTTCCAGTAAGCCCGCAGATATAAGAACCCCTGGATGCATCCCTGCTCCCAGCAGTGGCTCATGCTAGAGTACATCATCGCCCCGCAAAGAGACAGTGATGCCATGCACAGCAAACGTTGCATGAGAAGTGTAGAGTGCTGGTCAGACATCGTCTACTCAGGAGCAAGATAAACATCCGACTTGCCCAGAATAGGAAGACAGGAAGACAAAACAAGCCCTTTTGTAAGCTCAATGCTAAATGCTTAGAACATGACAGCAATGCACTTTCAGAAAAAAAATTCAAGGATCACTGTGCAACGTCGACCCACAGAATGGAGAAATGGAACAGTGGAAGATCCTCAAAGGCAGCTTCTACGCTACTGCTTCTGATACTATTGGCTTTGTCAAAAAAAGCACAGAGACTGGTTTGACCAGAATGATACTGAAATAAACAGCCTCGTCAACAGGCTCCATTTAGCTCAGAAACAACACCTTGATGATAAGGCATGCAGCCAGAAGAAGTAGCAATATCAGCAAGCCAGGCAAAAGCTGCAGCAGAAGACTCAGCAGATGGAAAACTCTTGATGGGGCAAGGTTGTGGAAGCCTTACAGCTTGCTGCTGATATGAAGGGTTTTGTATTTTTCATGAAGGCCTGTGTACTGTCTTTTGGACCAAAACAAGTTTACCCATCCCAATCTGTTCCTCTGGCAAGGCTGTCCTGCTCACTGACAAGAGTGACATCCTGGCACGCAGGGCAGAGAAAAGAGCTCTTGAACAGACTCTTGTATCTCTGAAGAGGTAAAAACTGCAATAGCCCAGCTGTCAGTCAAAGGTAGAAATGGCTGACCCCCACAACAGTGCAGAGACATTGAAGGCACTTCTGCAGACCACTCCTGGAAAGGCACCAGGATGTGATGGACTGGCTGCAGACATCTACAAGAAAGCAGGGACGACACAAGAAGAGAAACTGATATATCTGTACCAGCTGATCTGGAAGAGGGGTGAAGTCCACATCCATACTGCACATATATAAGAGGAAAGGGGACTGGGCATCTTGTAATAACCATTTTGCAATATCCCTCCTGAACATCGTAGTAAAATTCCTTGTGAGAATCATCCTCAACTGGGTCATTAATCATCCAGCTGAGTCTTTGTATTGTGTTTGTTGACATCATCAAGGCCTTTGACATAGGTAATAGAGAGGGCCTATGGACAGTCCTTGGCAAGCTTTGCTGCACAGAGAAGTTCATCTCTCTCATCACTCCCTTCCACAATGGAATGCCATGGTCCAAGAGCATGGTGATACATCTGAACAATTTCAAGTTAGGAATAGAGTGAAGCAAGGATGCGTTCTGGCACCAACCCTCTTTTCCATCCTCTTCTTCGCAGTGCTGCTGGATGCTTTTTCCCAGATAGTAAAAGCGGTGCTTACATCCAGTTCTCTTTAAAAGGCAAGCAATACAACTTATAGAGACATCAGGCAATGACAAAAGTGTTTGAGACTCTGCTGCAGGAATTCCTCTCTGTGGACAATTTTGCACAGGCAGCTTCCACCAATGATATTCAGTACCTTGTGATTGCTTCCCGGCTCCTTGCAGAAACTTTGGTCTGACTATGAGCCTGGGGAAGACCGAGGACCGAGACCATGTTCGAAACACCTCCAACCTCTCCGAACCTTGCCACCCCCCCACCCCCCCCGTACCAGTGACCATAGATAAAAGAGGTATGAATCTGTGGCGAGCTTTTGCTACCAGGGCAGCACCATCACCAACAACAGATCTCTGGGCAACAAAATCTCACTGCGTAACTCCAAAGCCAACTGAAAAAGGAGGATTCAAAATCACAGTACAAAACACGCACACAAAAGCGGCTGTTTACAGAGCAGTCATCCGGAGTGCCCTGCTCTATAGCTGCAAATCCTGGACAACCTACCACCGTCATATCCAGCAGCTGGAACTGTTTCATCAGAAGTGTCCACGGTTGATATACAACATCAAGTGGTAGGACAAGGTGTCAAACCTCGAGGTTCTGCAGAGGTGTGGCCTATCAAGCATTGAAAGCCTGATCATCAATCCGTGTTGTCCAAATGCTGAAAATTGAGACTGCAGAAAACTGTGGACCTTTCACCTCAAAACAGGATGAAAAAATCCCCAAGTGTTTGTCGAAGACTGTGTCCAGGGGATAGGGCTGGGTTCCCACATGGCGAAAGGAAATAGCTGCTTGTCTACTCATCCGCCGGCTCAATGGGAGACTGTTTTTAATCATATTCGTTTGTTAAAAATAGATTTAAAGGTGGACAATCCTGAGGTTTTATTCGGGGTCAATCTTAATGCATTTACTGTTAAAAATGCTCTCTGTCCCTGTGACAGTTCATCATTAAAAAATATATCTATTTTTCATAGACACCAAGAACCTTTATCTCATCCACTTGGACAATCTATAAGAAACGTAAGGCCATGAAATGCTCGTAATCGAACCTTAAATACTGACAGTGTGTACTTGTTTCGGACAAGTTGTTTTGTCACGGCATGTGACTCCCACTCCCACAATGAAACAATAAGCGTGGTGAAAGGCCGGGTCTGTTGGCATTCCCAGCCTTTTCCTTCCTGCCAGTTAGAATGAAAGCAAATGCCTCAGTGTTGCCTGCCCTCCTCCCCCCAACCAAAACCCCAACGCCTACCCCGAAACACAGGAACAGATCAGTAATGGGCCTTAAGGGACATTTGCCAAGAGGGCAGCATAGTTGGCAAAATTCTACATTAAGGGGGCAACAATTCCCAGGCCCAGGCACCCCCCCTCAAGCATTGTGGCTTTAAATGCCCCCCTAAAACTCTGCTGCTTGGCAGAAACCGGCCTATCATCCTCTGAGCTCCCCCACTTTTAAGATGGGGGTTTCTCACAAAAGAGCCTGCCCACAATTTAGTTCCATTCATGATGAAAGCCTCATGCAGCATTTTCACAAAACCAGAAAACGATTAATCAAGTAAAGACCCTAAAACGTTTCATAAATTCAATCAACATGTGGCACTTTTACAATAGAAGTAGAAGTTTCCTGTTCCAAATGTTTTTTAGCCTTGAAATACAGATCCAACTTTTCATCAATAGTAACTAAAGTTTATAAGTTTATAGAATTTAAGCTTCTTTCTTGGCAATCTTCTGTTAATATGCTGACATTAACATAGAGTTCTTAATTGCATTTTATGTTTTGTTTTTGTTTTATATCACTTTGACATTAGCTGTTTTTTAAAGTACTTTTCAGAGGATATCTTATTACTGGTAATGTCTGGGAAATTCCAAGATTATTCAAGTCATTTTTTCTGTCCCAGGCTAGACAATTAGACAATTAATCAAAAAAAGTGTTAGGAAAATTAAAAATTAATGTTTATTGCCATTGTTTTATTTCCACTTTCAAGCCATCAATTGTTGCTGCTGCTGCAGGCATCAACTTCATGACATTTTTTCCATCCATTTTGATTTTTTTGCATCCTTGCCATTTTCCTGAAAATCAGAACAACAGGGTTCACTGTAGGCACCCACAACTAATGGGACTGCAAAACGATGGGAGAGGAGGACCCCTTTCAGATCATTTCCACCTCAAGACTGCAGGGGCAGTGGGAACAGCAGAAAGCCATCAGGGTGGATCATAAATGGACTGCATGAGAAAGCAACCAAATGATAAGACCAAATGATGGATCTTCCAGGCTGGTGATTTGAACGGCAGTTAAATTAAGATAATAGAGCAGCTTGGAAGAAAACTGGAAAATGTTCATTGTTATCTGGCAAAGAGCAAGGACTCACAGATGAGATTTGGCCACGGTTGGAAAAATTGTTTTATATATCTCTGAACACTACACTTTTAAGGAAACACTCCACAATGAGACATTAGATTGAGAACTTACCATAACAGCAGAGCAGACACTTTGTTCCATCTTTACCTTTTCGCCTCCAAAACCAGTACTTGCGTCGTCGTTTAATAGTCATTTAAGTGTCTTATTTTGGAAATTGAAAAAAGAAAATAATTCTCAACAGAGATACATTTAACTGACTAAAGAATTCATCTTCCTGTCCAACTATTTGCTTGTTGAGAATCAAACCCTCAGATGGGACCTCTGGTAAACGGGTGGCAGGTAGTCCATGTTATCCAGGTATTCAACTTAAAAGCATCTCTGTTTTGGACTTTCTCTGTGTACTTCACCTTCCTCTCACAAAGAATAAGGCAAAGGAGACCCCATATCTGGATACCAATACATCCTACACTCTGCTGGTTCAACTGAGACAGGCAGCCCTGTCGAGATTGACGATTCAACCGCCAACACCTTAATATCTTGCTGTCCTCTTGAAGAGGGGAAATAATCCTCCATTTCAGAGAGTTGCGAAAAAAGGGGTGACAAAATTTGTATCACATCTTTCTTTCTCTTGAATTACGTCCTTAGGAGTGTCTTCTAGACCACATCAGCTGCTTTGCTAAGCTCAGTCTGAGCTGGAAATGCAGCACATACAGTGGTTTACTGGAAAGAACCTGACAGGATAACAGGATCAGTCGAGAGGAGGGGGGAAACACGACAACTGCAATGAGGAAACACATGGGCAGAAGGACTGTATGTCCTGGGGGCAAAACAGCGGTGATGTCGGATTCTGTGTGATGTATTCACCAGTCGATCAGCATTACTGATACACTTTGGGTAGGATAACACAAAAAAGTTCTCAGTACACTGCGGTGAATAAGAAATTGTTCTGCTGCTTTTTATAGAAATGACTGTTTCATTGTTTGATATATCATGGGTATGTCAACATACCAATTTTAGTATTAGAGTAACCTTCAAATATTTTTTTGCCTCTCCAACCCTTAAAAAGATATATTAAAACCATATACATACATACATGTAAATATACATATATATGTATACATATCATCAGCTTCAGCTGGACCAAAGCGCCTTAAAAATGGACAATGCAGGTGCCTGTCTAAGGTATAGGCAAATGATTATAATGATATTTACATTCATTCATTGCCTATACCTCCATACTGCTTATCCTGGTGAGAGCCGGGATTCACTTTGGACTTGTCACCAGTGATCCAAAGAGCCACATACAGAAACATACAACCACTCAATCACTCATCCAGATATCTAGGCAATTTAGGGTCTTACTAAATTTAGGGACCAACTGCATGATTGGGGAAACCATAAAACCCAACAAGCCACCACCTCATCGTGGCGAGGGACCAGACAAAGTCCGGTTTTGAGAAGAACAGGGTCCGCTGGGCAGGTTCGATGGCGAGCACCTGGTGGCCCGGCCAGAGCCCATGGGGCCCGGCGGGGTACAGCCTGAAGAGACAAAAAGAGGGTTGCCTTTCTTAGGGGCCAAGGGGGTCAGGTGCAATGTGAGCTGGATGATGGCCCAAGACAGGGACCTTTACAGTCCAATGCTCAGCTGCAGGAGCTAGGCCCCCTATATAAATATAAATTACGCCTTATCATGCCTTTAGATATTTAAACATAAACCTTAAAACACTTGAGAAAAATTTTGCTATGAACTGAAACAAATAAGTATAAATAAACCCCAAATTTTGGGACTCCTCACCTCAAATAAGTGGATTGAGAGCAACTGTCAAATTTCTTGTTCTGACCAAAATTTTACACAAAACAGTCAATAATGTCTTCCAAAATGAGAGACACAGAATGGGGGAGAGAGAAAGAGTGAGAAAGAGTGAGAGAGAGAGAGAGAGAGAGAGAGAGGGAGAAGAAAAAATGGACCTTGGATTTTATGATAAAACTGTCGAACATTTGATAATCAATCACGATCAGATTTTACTTTCCGAGTTGATACTTATAGTTTACAAATACTTTATGTTGCAAATGAGAACTAGTTCTCAATTGACTTAGCTGGTTAAATAAAGGTAATAATAATAATAATAATAATAATAATAACAATTATTATTATTATTATTATTATTATTATTATTATTATTATTATTATTATTATTATTATTATTATTATTAATAGTAATAATAATAATAATAATAATAATATATATTAATTAATTGTATTTAATTTTGATTTTTTTTTAATTTTATTAATTAATAATAATAATAATAATAATAATAATAATAATAATAATAATAATTATTATTATTATTATTATTATTATTATTATTATTATTATTATTATTATTGTTGTTATTGTCATTATACAAGAATTATCATTTATGTCAAAATATCAAACTCAAGGACATGATGAATTTGTATACATCTCTTAGCATTTAGCTCCATCTACTGGTATATTTGAAAACACCAGAGCTGATGACCCCTTATCCGTGTAGAAAGATACAGTTTATCGAAAGCACCCTTTCAGACCTCCTGAAGTAATTACATCAAATCTAATGAATATTTGTTTTGTGATTAAAAATAGAGTACTATAACCATAATTGTTGTAACAATTGCTTTATGTTTAAAATAAATAAAAAAATGGATTTTGGCTGATTTGTGCTTAAGGATGCAATTTACAATTTTTAAATACAACCAGGAATAGACGACTTTTATTTTTTAAGCCACAGACCACCAAGTTTCGAAATCTCTGGTTTAAGCGCATATGGCATCTCTGAGTAAACAAAGACACTCAAGAATGAGCCATTTCCTGCCAAGTTCGGCCCACACCCACTGTGATTATCAATTGAGTCAACAAACTCACCTCTGCACCTTTTCGGTTAACAATATAAGACATTGAAAACATACACAGAAACAAACCAAAAACATATAAAATACTGTTCAGAACAGTTAGTCTCTATACATGAACTTGATTTAGCTAATGTCATCCTGTATGTCAGCAGTTACACAGTGTATTACAATGTATTTAATGATAACTTGTGCAGCACTATGATGAAAAAAGCTCTTAAAAAAACAACAAAAAACAAACACCAAAACTATAATAAAGACATAAATCAGACTCTATAATAATAATAATAATAATAATAATAATAATAATAATAATAATAATAATAATAATAATAATAATAATAATAATAATAAGCTATGTATAAAAACATCAGCCTGATTTTAGAATGAATCCATCTCAGTTCAACCAGCCCAACCCCTCATTATACCTGATGAATTAACTTTAACTAAGGATTCATCAATTGCATCAATTGGAAACCTGTATTATATTTATCAAATGTTTAGTTTATGATGTTTGTTACATTCACTTATACATACAGCATAACATCGGCAAAATTTGACTGCTGAATCATGCATCCTTGATGAACCATGAGCAGAAGGCGGCTACAGTTAGGGGTTCAGTGTCTTGCTCAACAACACTTCGACAGATCAGGAGGAGCTGGGAATCGAATGTTTGGCTCCAAGGATGACAGCTCTGACCCCCTGCACCCTTGTGAAGATTATTAAAGATGGATACAAGTCACATCTAAATCTACCGCCAAACACCACTGAACCACTGTACATACATAAGCTTGTGTCCTTTTCTTCCTGGTCCGATTAAGAAAGATTATAACGGGGGTGAGGAATTTAAAACACAAAGTGACATCTATGTTAAGCAGCCATAGACTGAGCTGCACAAGAAACTACTGTTGCTTGAAGTGATCTGAAAGTCAATGGAGGACAGTGAGAGGGCTTCAGAGCAGGATGAATGTGCATCAGAGAGGAAAACAATGCAGCAGCAGCGGCAGACAGCAGTGCATTAGATTCATACAGTCCCACTACTTGTATCATAGCCGTCAGAACAAACAGTCCCATTGTTACGGTTTCATGACACAAATCCTCACAGTAATGCCAGGTCAAACCTACAGGCCCAAAGCTATTGGCTCTTCGAAAATTAATCACTCAAACAGGGCGAAATGGGGTTTATGTTTGTTTAAAGGACACAGCTTCCAGAGAAACAGAGAATGTCTTTATATTTTTAATGGCTAAGATCAGTCAAGCACACAAATAAACACATAACAAATATTTGAAATCCGAAGCTCACTTGGATATTGCCGAGAATACAAATGGGTAGAGGATTGCACGCAGCCCTCCCTAGAGAGACACAGCTGCAAAACAAGGATCTGTTGCTTGCCTCTGTATTTTATTGATGAAGCTAATAATCACAAGGACATCAAAGAAAAATTGGAATTTGAAAAGTCACTTTGCCCCCCACAATTTTACTATTCTGCACCCACATTATTATGTGAGCTCCAAATAATGCCTCAGTATGAGATAACTCTGAGTGAGGGTTATGAGAGAGGCTACCGTGTTCTGCCTTAATTTTCATTTTCCATTTTTCTTTAATGTTTACCTTTTTACTTATTAATTTTTATGGACATATTTTGGGGGTTATCACTAAGGCTCTGTAGGTGTTTGCAAGTTCATGGGAAAAATCCTGCCACTTTGCTTTGTGCGCACACATGTCGTAAATACACACGCTCAAGCCTGTCATCGCATTTGTTTCTTTGTCAAATGGCTTAGGGATACTTTCACTGTCTAAAAATCACATATGGCTCAGACTACGACTTTTGGAGGCACTGTTTTGGAGGATAGGTAAGTTATTAAGCTTCAGAGACAGAGCACATGTTAGATGTTTTGGAGAGAAGATCAGGAGGAGATCAAGAAGTTCAAGGATTTCAGGTACTTAGGGTCAACAGTCCAGAGCAATGGAGAGTCTGGAAAAGAGGTAAAGAAATGCGTTCAAGCAGGTTGGAATGGGTGGAGAAAAGTTTCAGTGGTTCTATGTGAGAGAAGAATATCATCTAGAATGAAAGGAAAGGTTTACAAAACAGTGGTGAGACCAGTGATGCTGTATGGTTTGGAGACAGTGGCCCTGAACAAAAGACAGGAGGCAGAGCTGGAGATAGCAGAGATGAAGATGTAGAGGTTCTCTTTAGGAGTGATGAGGACGGATAGGATCAGCAATGAGTCCATCAGAGGGACAGCAAATGTTAGATGTTTTGGAGAGAAGGTCAGAGAAGCCAGACTGAGATGGTTCGGTCGTGTACAGAGGAGGGATAGTGACTATATTGGCAGACGGATGCTGGAATTGGAGCTGCCAGGCAGGAAGTTGAGAGGAAGACCGAAGAGAAGATTTATGGATGCAGTGACAGAGGATATGAAGTTAGTTGGTGTGAGAGAAGAAGATACAGAGAATAGGGTCAGATGGAGAAGGTTGATTCGCTGTTGCGTTCCCTGAAGGGAAAAGCTGACAGGAAGAGAGTTTTGAGTTGAAAAATTCCCTTTAATTAAACGCTGGAATTTGACGGGCATACATTCAGCGAGAACACATAAAGATAATCAGTACATCTCAGTGGTAGAGGACCTGCACGGAGAATGAGAAAATTAACTCGTCGTGGTTGTTTACAAAACAGAAAACGCCTCCCATCGCCCGAGTAGAAATAAAGTCCTCCAAGTTGCCGGTTAAAGAAAATAAATCAAATTCCACTTCTAGGTGAGTCTGAATCAGTGCTTTGAAGAATGTCACTGGAGTCTCGTGAAGAAAAACAAGAAGAACTGATTAAACTAATGACACTCCAAGATGAACAGAGAAAAATAACAATGACTGGTAACATGTATATATGTTGCCTTAGATGCAATTCGAGCTGTGTTAAACGACAGGGTATTCAGAACACAAATACACATGACCCATTTGTACCTTTCTCGGTGGTTCAGTGAGAAGTAGTAATTTACATAATCTCGTGGTAAGTCCCACCTGTATAAGTTACTGCCACATTGCCCAGGTAACACTTCCAACGTGAAAGCAAAGTTCACGTTAGAGGGCAGTATCTTCAGTATCTTCGATTGCATGTTTGCACAGGCACTCCGAGATAAGCCCCTCCTGCTTCCAGCCGGGACGCACCGCGGGAGAGCTGACAGGTACCCGGAACGGAATCCCTGCCCAACCCGGAGAACTGTCCCGGTTTGGAGACCACAACCGCAAACACAACTCTGCAAACCTTCATTCGGGAAAGCCTCAAAGTCCAACACTGATCTGTCACAGGAATTCTATTAAAGCGTCCCAGAAGAAATCATTAAAAAAAAAAGCCCTTCAGGGCATAGTTGGTCCCCGCAGGCTGAGGCTTGTCTTTGAATGCCTCATACCTGCTGTGTAACGTATGTGTAAACACGACCTATTCGTGGGGGTGTGTTGAAGTCTGGCCATTCCATGCTTTTCCAACAGACGAAAAAGTATAACACACATGCTATAAGGAGTAATAACAAAGTAATACGCTGACGTTCACTGCTAGAAAGGACCGTAAAGAAATGGCTGAGAAATTCTGCAGTTCCTTGTGTTTTTTTTCCCTACTGGCGTGTCGGGGTGTGGGGGGTACATGAACGCAGCAGCGGTTCTCACCTGCATTTTCCGGCATCGTCTCTTCAGGACTTCGCGGTTTCCTCCGGAAAGCAACTCTGTGGAAGCCCTCCATTCTCCTTTGGATCAGGGGCCCCTCCAACAAGTAACCACGCACACTCAGAAATCACCGCGGCGAGTTTCCCCTCGTCGCCCCCCTTGACACAAACAGAACCTGTGCGCGGTGTCCGGGTCACCGGGGAACACGGCAGGGCAGCGCCCTCATTGGGTGTCCCCCCACTCTCTGGTGTCACCTTGTTTTGGGTGGATTCAAACCCCGCCCTCCTCTTCCTCCATCAGCACTGGCGGAGCCCCCCCCCGCCCAACCCCCCACTAACAGCCCCACACGTTTAATAGCAGGTTACTTCAATAATTTAAATTCATTTTCACTTTCCGTTTTTGTTTTGCTTTAATCATTCATAACGTAATGTACACGTACTCGCTCCATGGATCTCGAATACACAGACAAACACACACACACACACACACACATACACACACAACCTTGTAAAAATATCCACTGTTACATTGTGGATTGGAGTTTGGCTTATTGGAAATATTGTCAGAATTATTACAACTCTTCCAGGTGTCCCCAGCTCTGTCGGAGGTTATTGTGAAAATAACTTAATGTTTATATGAAAAAAATATCCTCACATATTTGCATCTTTCATTGTTCAGTATATGAGTTGTTCCCTGGTTCATTTTCGAGGTCCATTCAAACAAAGTAAGATAAACTCCAAAGACAAATCTCTGATTAATTTTTATTTAAATAGAGGATAAATGGTAAAATCCATCATAGTTCAGTTTACAGGTTTCATTTTTTAGAAAATAAAACAAAACAAAATTAGTCATCCTTCATCCACCACTATTTTGTACAAACAGACCTGGAGAGTTCAGTGACCAATGAGCCTGCATGGGTTCTGACGCAACTTTTAGACAATAAATATGTTAAGTCGCAAAAATAACATCTACTCTCAGCGTAAACAAATAGATCAAGTACACAGACTGAGACAAATAAGAGGCCATTTGGAAAAATGAATTATTTTCTTACATATTCCAGGCTGAATACTGTACTGAAAAAAGTGTTCCTTGGTTGAAGAAAAGAGTATGTAGGGATAAAGACAGAAAAAAGGACTTAATCAGTTAAGTTGATGATGAAAGAAGCCAGCAGCGTAAAGAGCTTTGACCTCTGGCTTTGAATCATGTTTCTGTTTTCAAAGCGTTAAGAGGCGTAAAGACGAAGTCTCAACTTTCCTGTAGACTTGTTTGTTAATTCACGGTGAGGGCCAACAGCTAAAAGATTAGCTAACAAATGTCTGTACTGTATTGCTGTAATGCATAGTGAGTAATTGTGCTTGGACAGTGCTGCACACTGTTTGGAGGAAGCAAGAGATGGCCGTTTAACATTGCATCAGGCAATGGCAAACAAGTGTACTACTGTCATGGTGCAAAAGTAAACACAGTTTCTCTTGGGATGTAAGCAAAACACTGGAAGGACAGTTGAGATACAGCACGAACATATTGACAAATGTGATAAAATGCTCATGGGGAGGAAAACCTTTGGGTGCATTTTCATTTGAGGGATAATGTTTGTAAAAGGAGGTCAAGTCTTTGCACCATAGCTCGGACCTTTGCAACTCAAAACGGCAAAAACAACACAGACCATCATCCCCTCATGTACTTCTGTCTCCTGTTGCATACAGTCGCATCACCTAAGTTTGCTGTAAAAAAAAGTTCAAATAAAGAGATATAAAATAGTCTGCATATTGCACACCAAACAAAAAAACCTTCTTATAGAAAGAATTCCAAGACATACTATTGAGATTATAAAGGGAGCTAAAACCCACCATCGGCCCCCCACCGCACCTGGAGTTGGTTCTTGTACTAAAATGTTTAAAAACTGAACGTTTATGACACTGACAAAACATTTTAATTGTGCTATTGTAACATTTATATAATGCATGTTAGGTGTGTTCGACCCTTTTGAATAGCTCAGTGAACTCTTCTGCGACAAGAACATTCTGGATTTGGTTTCAATGATTTGTCTGAGGAGGCGCGAAATCATCATGAACAGAGATGGAAGCAATCTATTGTCGGGTACCCTTTTCGCCCTTGAAAGGGAAAAACAAAAGACAACAGAAAAAAACAGTTTCTTCTTTCATAAATAGCTCATAAACGTAAATAAATAATCAATAGATTTCATAAATTAGCGATAAATACAAATAGAGGAAAGTACTCCAGCGATTTGTTACTGGCATTTCCTTTGACGGTTCAGTTCATCTTCCGGCACAGGATACGACTTCCAGAGAAGAAGGAAGCATCCTGTTCTTCCTCTGCTTGTGACTCAGGTAACTGCTGGCACCGAGCCGTGTGGCTCTTGAAGATCACAGAGTCTGGTGACCCCCTTGTTTGACCTTGATATGGGGAGCTGTTATACCGAAGGAATCCATTTCTGAAGTGTCTCTGTCTCCACATCCCTCACAGCCACACATATGCCTGATCAAGAGGGCTCAGGTGCTGGAAGGCTTGGTCTCCTGTGCAAGGCAGTTACGAAGGTCACAAGGGGAGAGAAGGCTTCTGCTGGACAGGGCTGCTTGGTATTCCTGGAGGTCGGCCATAAACTTAGGACTGGGTGGGAGGCAGAGAAACAGACGAGAAATAAATAATTGTGGTAATCTAAAGGCTCTACAGGAAAAGAAATATGATATTCCCCCCCAAAAAAATTGAGAAGAAAGTGGATCTCTGGCAGAATTTGGTTGTGTTTCAGGAATGGCCATGCATATTTGCTGGGATTTGCTGGAAATATTTGCACCGCCAGTTCTTTGCAGTTGACAGAATAGACCAACAGATGACAACGCCTTGGTCGGCCATAGAGGACTACCGTGATCCTCAACTTTTTTAGAGTTGTCTGGAGAAGGCGCTTGTTTTGAGTGCTGACTGCGATCCATACAGTGATAGACATGTCTAACATCTAGTTGAAAATGCGCTGTTGAAGAATGCCTTGCTGACACTGCAGCTATTTTTTTTTGTTGCAGTTGCAGGCAAAAGCATTTCAGAGTGAACTTAATAGCATTGGTTTCTGTCAAAATTGTTGACCCTCTTCCTATGTAAAAAAAAAAGGCTCCTGGTCCTTCAACAGTGACTGGTTAGCCTAGTTTTGCATGAATGGTTCGAAAGTGCAGATCACTGGGGCCATCCAAGTTTCTTAGTCATCACCCTCAACTTGAGCTTTATTAATTCACCATCAATAACAAATTGGCCAATTTTACACTTAAATTTAAATTTAAAGTCAATTGCCATGGGCAGCTGTCAGTTGGCCATGCTTGACTAGATTTTGGATCATAAAGAATCCAGTGAAGGAGGAATGTCATTGTTTTTCTTGTGCTGGTTGTCTTGTGCCGGAGTGCTGTTTTACTGTGCCTGAATGCTGTTTTATTTTTCAGTTGTGTGCAAATTTTTATATGATGTCTTTTCATTTCTGTATCATGTATGTGTGTTATGTCATTTGTACAAAGCTGTTATCTTGGCCAGGTCTCCCTTGCAAAAGAGATTTTTGATCTCAGTGAGAATTTTTGATAAAATAAAGGCTAAAATTAAAACAAAAACAAATAAAAAAGTAACCTAATTTGCTGACAGTGGCTTCATCTGGATGATGCAGGCCTGAGAATGCTATGATGTCTCCCTCTCATTATGTGTATATTTACCCCAAAACTGTAAAATTCCTCCTTCAAAACCATCCTAAGTACAAGAAAAGGCCTGTTAGCCATTTTTGAGGACAAGGGCAGTAACTGCTTTCATTCATAGATGTTGTACAGCATTTCATGTCATCATCGATGGATTGCCGGAACATAGAGGTGAATGTCTCAAATTAGAATTGCTAATATATGCTATTCATATATTAAACTGAAAAAGAGACACAGGCAAACTTTTGATAATCAGATATTTGGTTATCTTTCATGTCTGATATGAGAGCTATCAGTTTGCTCCCGAACTGACAATAAAAATTGTTCTTCATTGTCGTGATGAAGAGCCAGAGCATCACCGGACAAACTGTACAGAAGAAGACATGGTAAAGAAAAAGCAGCAGTTCGGCAAAGCAAGAGAATTTTAATCGTCTCGTACTCATAAAGCTGTTGATTTGTACGAATGATCTGTTGCAAAGTTTTTCGCCATAGTAATGTGACTCTGCACAGTGTGGTTTTTGGTGGTTGTCTGCACGGAGAATGAATGTTGCACTTAAAACCGAAACTTAGATATCATGGCCAAAGACAGACTGTTAGATAGACTGATTGACTGATTGACAGACAGACAGACAGGTAGAGTGACATCAATTCTATATATCTAACACCTTTTACAGCTTTTACCTGCAGGCTAGGGAGGTTCTCCCTTGCCTTAGTTGTGGGGAGAATGACGATACTGAGGCAGCAGGCTGCTGACAATCTACAAAAAACTGACAAATTAGACAGATATACAGAGTGGTGACACTCAGGGTCAGACAATAGGACACACAAACAGATCGGACACAACAGGGATAGGTTTTTATCGGAGGGACAAAGACCTTACAGTCCAGTCTTGACACAGATACAACTATATTTACAATTCTTCATACTATATGGGATCCTGATTTTATATGTGTGCTTTGTTAAGTCTTGGTCAGAATGGGAGCTTCCTGAGAAAAAAAACCCAAAACATAAGAAAGAGCAGATCAGCAGAGCAAGAGAGAGAGAGGAGAGTTAGCAAGGGAATAAATTTCAAACAGTGTCAATATCTTTGCTCTAGTGTGAAAGCTGTGATTGATGAGGTTGGGAGGAGACAGAAAGTGGGAAGATTGGAAACTTCTGAGCACCTTCCATTTGCCCCCATAGCATTCAACCACACTTTTATCTTTTTTTCAAAACTATCTTGCTTGTCCCCTGGAGAATGGTGGGCTTTCAAAGATTATGTGTGCCTCTTCCTTTTTATCAAACACCTGGAAGTGTGATATGATTGATTATGTCAAGGATTCAAATATTACATATGGGAGAATAAGAATCAAGGAATATTTCATTGATCCCAGAGGAAATTTTGTAACCCTTATTCTCGAAAGACTGTCGGATAAGACAGGAGAGACCAGTAATTGGACAGTAAACAACCCCAAAAAGAGATAAGTTGTGTCATATCATATATATATATTAATATTATATTGGAGATGGATAGTAACAATCCTCAAATTGATAATAATCCCTGCTAATCAAGGGATATCTACAGTATAAAATAATTATTTATAATAGGACATATTAGTGTCATCTGTTTAATATAGGTTTAGATTAGCAATCAAGGCAGGTACAGGACTTTGCCTTTTTCTGGAATATTGACTTGTAAATCCAACATTTAATGTTTAATATGTGTTGATGATCAGGAAAAAATGAAATTATGGATAATTTTGGAATCTGTGTTTGCACAGATGTGAAGAAAAGTTGAACTTATATGTGCTTGGAAAGAAGGTTGTTTGATGTTATGATAGTCACTATCTATAATGTATTAAAGATTTACGTTATATGTCGTCTAAACTCATATGAAGTTGTCTGCCTCTATCCCCTCTGGGGAAAGCATATTGGCCATCAATATCATTATTATTTACACTTGCAAACACAATCTTTAACATTTAAAAAATACATTTACTCTTGACCAGCTAAATTATGAGCTAATTGATGAAGAATGTCTTATCTTAGTTTGTGTCTTCTTTCAACAAAAAAATGTGTTTCAGTATATATCGTCAATTTACTTATAATGCTGCTTCCGCGAGAGATATAAAAATAGACATAAAAAGATTACATAAGGACAAATATAATCAATCAATATTAAGTAAAGTTACACAATATTAGGTGATATTACATTTATGCTCCCCCGTTTCCTCCGGGATCTCTGGTTTCCTTCAATAAATTCAAAACAACCAGGAGGCTAAATGGAGACCCTAAACTGCTCAGATGTGTGAATGAGAGAGTGAATGGTTGTATGTCTCGATCTGTCCCTGTGATCAATTGGCCAGGGACCCCTGAACCCTGCCTTTCGCCAAATAGTTCAGGCATTCCTGTTTTCACATGAGAATGATGTTCATCTTGAGTCCACCTCCACTAAAAGGAGCCTTATCTAGTTGGGAGTGGGATTTCATGGCAGGGACGGGTTGGTATTGCAATAGGTTTGGGACAGACCATGCGTTTTGGATCTGCCAAGCATACACGGGTGTTGCATGTGCTCAGCATCAATGCAGTCTAACCAGTCAGATGGTCTTTGAAGGCATTCCCATGTTCCAACAATCAGATTTATATTGAGGACTATTGACTTGGACACTGTTAAAAACTAATGACAAGGCTTTTGTCTTCTTCTACTTACAATACTACACTTGAAAAAAATAAATTCTGCCTCTAACTGAGTTTTTTGTCTTTGAATAGAAATGACGTGATAGTCCACAAAACTCAGCTGTATCCCAAAGAAACATGTTTAAAATAAGCTACAGTATCAAGGACAATGAATTGCTGGAAATGAGTATGGAAACTTACACCCGTTCTAAAAAGTATTGGCTATTTCACATTTTACTTTTATTCATATAATTTTTAAATAGGTAATTTTACATGTATTTTAGTAAAAGAAATGCCTAGAAAAAATCATTTCAAAAATCATAGTCTTGTCACCCGAGTAGAGTATTTGGATACTCTTCACCTGTGTTAGGTAGAGCAGAGAGGTTGTGATTTGAGAACCTATGAACAGTAAATAAATTCTGTGTTGTTTTTAATTTAACACAAGGGGGCGTAATGAGTTATGAGTCACTGAAACCAGCAATGTCTCCTTGATATTCACTAGATCACTCCATCCAATAGGACAACTAAACATGATCTTTCATATTCTATAGTATTGGCCTTTCGGTATAGAGTAAGAATATTGCAGTGTGGAGGTGGTAAGTACAAAAAGGGTATTTTATTACACCATATAAATGAAAAGCAAGCTCTCTTAGGTGTTTTTTTCTGCCGCTACATCTCCAGCACCTGTAATCCCGGGGGTTATCTGAACCCTGCCATCCACATTGTGTTACCACTGGATGTGGACACTTGCCCTTCAGAGTGAATCATCCCCTTTGCAGAGGAATGAGGAGTTAAGTAATGCAAAAGGTACTGTGATTTGAGAAGGGGACAGCTGACCTACGTCCTGTTTAATCTTATTCTTTCAGAGTCTATCATGACTGGCCTGTGGCCCAAACACACAGAGTGATAACACAGAGTACAGTCCTGATAACTGATTTTGTAGGTTGCTTGAGAAAGTGTGCATGTAGTGACTTGGCCTAAAGATGGAGGACAGTAGACTGTTAGAGGCGTGTTTGTGGTGTGGAGGTGGGGATGGAAGGGCTCTGCAGGTTGATTAAAGGCCTTCGTCTTACTTTAGGTGGGCTACTTTTGATCTTGGGTATTTTTGCACCACGGCCACGGTGGGTCTGCTCATGGTCAAACTCTAGATCTTCCAGGCGTTGGGTCAAGGCCAGTTTTTGTTGAATAGCCATCCGAAGGAGTGAGTTCAAGGTCTTTTTCTCATCTTCTGCTGCCGCCAGCTGCCTCTGCATCTCATCCAGCTGGGTAACATACTCATCACACCTGCAGAGAATGGTAATGGAAGGAAGACGTCCATTTTCATTAGAATTTGCCCTGTGAAAGATATGTATACTGTTTATATATTTGAGAAACAACTTTCACCTTGTAGCAAACATGGCCCTCAGAGAGGAGAAAGTGGCAGCATCTTCTTTCAGAGCCTTAAGCTCATTCCTCAGCTTCATCATGGTCTCAGTCACCATTGCCTTTTCACTTTCATACTTGCTCTTCAAATTAGCTAGGGCACCCTCTGCTGTCTGTTACATGGAAAGAAGTTTTGAGATCTTATTTCAAAACATAGGCCCATCCAAGTGCTTCAGCTACTTTAGCCTGCAAGCAAAAAGACAACACTAACAGAGAAAAACTGGATGAATATCACAACAAAACTGATTTTAAGTATATAAGATAGGTTTGCGTAAAAACACACACACACACAAACACACGCACACACACATATTCATACATACATACGCCCCACCTCGGAAGTATTGCGTCTCTTTCAAGCTAGCTTGGGTTTTATACTTTGTGTTGCTGACTAACAAAATTCCATCTTAAGTCCCAAGCTGGAGCCACCAAATTTACCATCTGTGGTGTCAAGTTCACCATCCCTGTGGTGTTACCGACACCTGTCACAGAATATTGTGAGAGTATTGTGCGCAAATTAGCACTTATATTGAATTAGATGTATGCTGCTCAATAATGAATGTATGAATTAGAAAAAAAAGGGACTTTTAGGGACTTCTCATTGCTCACAAACAGAATATTACAACAATGAACTTCCTGTCATGAAAGGCGGGGCTGAATTTGTGAGAAAGTTAACACAAGACTGCTCAACTCCTACATGACTTACTTTGAATCGATGTAATTTTTATTGGATACTATGTGAAGCTGATTTTCACCTGTTTGTTGGCCTTCAGAACCAGCCTGAGTGTGGCTATTTGTTCTCTCTTGGTACTGAGCAGAGATTTAAGTTTCAATAACTCCTCCATGCAGGATTCTTTGTCTTTATCGAGCATGGGTGCCAGCTCTCTCGCTGCAGCCCTCTGCCTGGAGAGCTGCAAAGAGCGGTCAACAGCCCTCTGCAGGTGTTTTATCTGGTCTCTGATGATGGCGTTCAGGTTGTAGATATTCATGGGCTCCTTACGCAAGTCCCCTCCTGCCTCTGAGGGCACAGGCGATGGGCAAGGAGACACATTATTGGAGATGTGGGTGGGACTGCTTTGATGAGCTGAGAAATCCTTGTCCATCATACCATTTGTTGAGTCACTCTGAGGGGAGTCTTTGGATGGTGAGTCTTGGGGACTGCGCTGAGAGTCAGATGAACAGGCTGCAGCAGCCGCAGCAAGGCGTCGGGCCAGACGAGGTGAGAGTAAAGCCCGGGGGTCGTCTGAGCTTTTGAGGCTGCCACTACGTGTGACCCGGCTCTGGCGGTAGTAGTCGAGCATGACGCGATTCGGTGTCTCATTGTTGCACAGGCATACGTGGTGGTAGAGCTGCGCCAGCTCTTCACTGAAGGTCACCAGCTCATCCTGCGCAGTGTTCAGCATCCCCTGGGTCTCCACAGCAGTGTTTGTGGCAGCTCGAAGCTCTGCTTCGAGACTCATCACCCTCTCACGGTTCTCACGACAACTTTTCTCTAAATGCATTACCTGTTTGGAAAAAATGCAGTTAATTATAGTTCATCAAAGCTATGGATTATCATGAAAAAGCGTTTGCAATAATGACATACCTTTTCATCAAGCACATGTACTCTTTCATCACTGTGACTGTCCCCTTGCCCTTCCAAAGCCTGGTTGTACTTCTCCTTTAGGGCCTTGAGCTCCGCTTTCAGGTCAATCACTTCTGTCACCGCCACCTTGTACTTGCATTCGAGGATCTCAAAGCCATGTAAGTCTGGATCGTGTCCCGACGGTGACAGGAAGCCACCATCAGGCTTCTCACTCTGTTGAGGGTCATCAAGCTCTTTTTCCCCATTGAGGCATTTCATGGCGCTGATGCGCTCTGTGAGCCGATGGACTCGTTCGTTCTGCTCAGTCAGGGCTCCCTGTGTGTGCTGCAGTTGGGTCTGCGACTCCTGCAGGTTCATGAGCAGTGCAGCCTTCTCACGTTCCACCTATTGGAAGGGAAGAAACATCATGTGCACCATCCCAAACACTAACAATAGAAGTAGTATCAAATTATATGTTTATAAATTTGCCCAAACAGTTTTTCAATGAAAGTATTTGAATTGGATCACAGTTATAACAACTGTATTTTTCTCAAGTCTATTCACGTTATTTTCTTCAAACATATGCTTTGATTTAAGTGACCATATATTACCTTGAAGCCGTAAAAAATGCCTGAGGTGTACACAGAAAAGAGGTTAAAGCCACAAGAAAAGTAAATTAAATAAATGTTCAATCAAATTAGCTTTCTTCTGAAGACAGCCTAGAAGCGGAACTTTTGAGGGTACCTGAAGGCCATGTTGCTAAGCTTTTTTTCAACAATTTGTTAATAAATACAATTTAAAATGGGTCCCTTATTTTCCAGCACAATGGGTGAAAATTAGAATTAAGTTTTATTCTGAATAAAGTCCCCCAGCAATTGCCACTGTTACAGTCATCATGACTGTTTTCTGCTAATTTGTTCCCAATTTCCAGGTAAGGTCACCTCAATTTATTCCTAGCTGTTTCCCATTGTTTTTAATTGAAACAAAGGGATTTTCTAGATAAATTAGCCGCTAACTAAAACACCGAACCAAACCAAAGCAAAACAAAGCAAAACAAAACAAAAAAGTTTGTAAAAGTAAAACAATAGCTCAAATAAACACAAAACACAATTATTCATGCTCAAACTCTGTGACCCAAGAAATGTTTAAACACATCCCATCATAGTCATTACTTTTACCACTTTCACCATTTTAACAGAAATTAAACCAGCATACAGAGAACAAAAAGCTCACAAATATGATCGAACAAACAACATTCTGAACCCTTTTTTGCAGACTCCATCATCCACCTATCTACTGCTTTTCCCTGCACTAAGGGTCGTGGGGATGCTGGAGTCTATCCCATTTGTGATTTGGCCAGAGGCGGGGTACACCCTTGACCGTTCTACAGTCGGTCGCAAGGCCACACAGAGACATACAACCATTCACTCTCTCATTCAAACATCTGGGCAATTTTCAATCAACATCCTGCACATTTTTGTACTGCGGGAGGATACTGGAGGACGGGGAGGAAACTCACACAGACACTGCACCAACGTGCCGTTTGACCTCATGCGAAAGACGAAACTGATTTTCTCAACCGGCAATTACAAGCCCAGGGCTGCTGGCAATGGCCTTTTTCTGAGCAGAGTCAACTGAATTAGAGGGTTATTTCATTCATTCATTACCACAAATCTGATTGTCAATCTACCAACAGAGTTCGGCCGGGTAAAATGGTGTGCAGTAATGTCCTCATTGTGAGATTTTTGACAGTTATTTTGGATGATGTTTACATCGTTTGACATGCCGCATTCTTGAACTCCTTGCAGTCTACTGAAAAGGACAGTCCATCTTTGTGATAGTATGCGGGAGGACTGAATAAATATGATCAGTTTATAATATTATGTTGAATTTCAGAGTGAGTTCAAGTTCTTTTGTCATTTTTACAATCCAACGTCACTTTTAGTCATGCTGCTTCCCATGCCTTCCAGATGCTAACCATTCTGACAGGACTTCCTGTGGGTGACAAGAATGTACATCTACAGTCTGCTTTATTGATGGACTCTTTAGGCCTGGCTTATATTTTGCTTTGCTTGTTATTTTTGCAGTTGTTACCAAAAAGACAGCAGTGCATGTAAAAGATTGATTGACTCATGCATTATGTATACCAGTGAATCAACAGAACAACATAACTATAGTCCTGTGGCACAATAGTAGGATCATAAGACTGCTAACAAATAAGACCCGGGGATTCTGGTTGCCATCATTTCCATCAACAAAGCTTATCCAATTGAGACAAAAAAATGCAATATACTCACTCCCTAGGATTCTTCTGTGAAAGTCGTATGAGGATGTTGCTGAAGCCTCAGCAGCATTTGGCCACACCTGTAGTTGTGTTCTGTCTGAGTTCCAATGACAAATGCTGCTCGAGAGTGCCAGCTGCTGATGGACCGTCAGCCTTTTTACTGATGTCAGATGCACGCTATTCATAATGAACTATTTCTACCCTAAATGCTGCAAAAGATACATTTCCTTTGTGTAGTCCTGCTGATAATGATTCATTGGCCTTGGCTGTCACTGATACCAAACTGACACAAACAGTTAATGAGATTATAGAGTGATGTTTGAGACACTGACCTTCAGCATCAAATACCAAAATGTCAGTGCATGTGTATGTATTTCACTGAGACCACATTTTCAGTGTCTTGAGACGAACCAAGTAAAAGGGTAACCAGAATTTGTCAAAATACTGGTGAAACAGTATGTGACAGAAAATGTATTGTCTAACAATAGACATGAAAACATGAAATATTGAAATACTACTGGGATTTTTGTGAGTGACTTATGAATGACTACTCTGGCCAGCTACTTCCTCCCTCACCTGTAGCAGCTGCTGTTTTAGCTTCTGCATCTCCGACAGGTTGAGCTCACTGAACAGGTCCGGCACTGGGTGCAGATTCTCAGCCTTCCAGCCTGGACGGGTCAGCACTGTGGCGGTGTGGTGGTGGCCATTCTGACGGTTGCTGTCCTCATTGCCGTTCACAGCAGTGGTTGGACTGCCATTAGTCCCATTGCTTCCACCAGTCTCCTCTGGAAACTTGAGACCCTCAACCCCAGTGACAGTGAGTGCAAGATGAGCCCCTGCTCCGTAGACACTGTCACTTAAGCTAATGTGATGAGCAAGCTCCTTTCTCAGATTGTTCTTCTGCTCACGCTCATTCTTCAGGGCATCTAGGGCCTCCTCCAGTTGCCCTGCAGAGATTTCTTTTAGACGTAATGCATCTTCAAGCTGGCTGTTGAGGAGAACAGTCTCCTCCTCCAGAACCTTAATCTCATGTTTAAGCCCCTCATACTCAACCTGATAAGCAGAAGAAACAGATAATATTTAATTTCTGAGTTAGGCATTTTTAGGCTCTATTTAGGTTGAACTGGCAGAGAACTGGAGGCATTAATTATTTGCTGGTAATATGTCCATACAAGCAATGGGGTAAAATTTTACATTATGCCATAGGATAATTTCAATTCTTTATACCTGAATGAAATGCATTAACTTATACATTTTTGATTAAGGTCAATGTGAACGATGGACCCTCAAACCTGATTCAGTCACAAATATCATGTTCACCACATCTGCAAATGGTACAGGAAGTAATGCTGAGAAATACGGTTTGAGTGGTTCCTCTTGAATAATGTGGGTGTCGAGGATAAATCTATGTGGAAACAGGGCTCTGCAGTCGCAGTATGTATAGTGTGATGAAGTGTCCGTTTTTGTTGAGGAGCAAGCGCATGCTTAAATGAAATGTTTGAGTGTTTTACTAAATCAAAGGGGACAATTTTTGGACAGACCTGGCTCTGCTTTAGTGTGGAGACCAGCTTCTGCAGCGTTATATTCTCTTCTTCCAGCTCAGTATAATCCTGAAGCAGCCTGGTCTCTCTGAACTTGTACTCCTTGGTCTCTTCCCTCATTCTGCTTCTCTGCAGTTCCAGTGACTCATTACTCTGTAGAAGACAAGCAGGGAAACTTCAATTTGGGTTAAAGCCAGGATTCCTGAGTAGAACAATGTTGAATCCTATCCAATTAGTTTTAACTAGTTGCCTGAAGGTGCATTTCTCCCTCCTCAGGCAACCAGAGTAATAACAAATTCCGTAATATACAGTACAGTATACACAAATGTCCAAAATGTTATCAACTTGACCATGTATTTATATTTTTAACAATAGGATTGTAGATAACACTGCATATTATCATGAATACTGGAAAAAACAACCCAGAAATGTGCACTGTGTCCCTCAGATCCCTAGCAACATAGATATTTATCGTAATCCTTTTTCCCGATTTGTTCTTTCTTCAACAGAATTAAACATTCTAACACACTTGCAGTGTGTTATTTCTATGCCTTTAGTTGCAATTTAGGGGTTTTTAAAAGGCCAACAGTTTTTGACAATTGACAAATATCTGGTTATAGCTTCTACTTTTCTGAATTGCATGAAACAGTGAGCTTCCAGTGTGGCAATCGCACACATTGCACATGCAATCATCAACAATCATAAGATGTTGTTTTTCTTTACTCAGAAACAACTTAGGAATACAGAGGCGCGTCGGATATTATACAATACTTTTGAAGTTTAACAGAGACTGAATGGATGGCCAATGGCATGCTGTATTGTGCATAATAATGATCCATTTCGTGATTTTAAGAATTTGAATGAACTGTGTGTGATGCTGTCGAACTGGCAACTCCCGGCCTCTGACTCATAAACTGTTAAAGAAATCCCAGTTTTAGTTTAATTCATGGCAGATTTTGGATATTATTAACATTCTGAACGACCTTTATTAACACACAGGACATCGGAGTAATTTTTGGAAAGAGAGTGTTCATCTTTGTCATATACAGAGAGGCCTGTAGAAACTATGCCACTGATGAATGTGTGCATGTGTGTGCGTGTTTTTGGGCTCAGCGATGGACATTGCTTTAATAACTGCTGACCGGACTGCAGCCCATTATGAGACACTGGATTTTTTTTGATTGTTACTGTTTCTGACAGCAGCTCCTATACCCTTGAAGCTAACAATGGTGAAACTGCAAAGTCCATTGAGATATATTGGGGCCAAACCTGCAGTTCCACTTAAAAACATCCATTTTAGCTAACCCAGGAAAGAAGAATACAAAAAGCACACAGCTGTATTCAGAAAGAATATTGACGCTTTCAACATCCCTCATCTCTGTTGAAGAGTCTCAGAGATGGCAAAGGCAGATTCACATTCAGGTAAACAAAAAAAGAATAGATTGTGTTCCAAGGTGTAAATGTATGGTACAAAATTGGATGTCACACTGTCACGATGAACCAGTGAGTGGGTCACAAAGCAGAAGGTAAGAAATCAATGGCAATGGTGAAAGCATGGAAGTGATAACATAAACAGGAAATCATGAGAAGTCACTATTACAGAGTGAGTGTGCCGGGAGTCTTTACTTCCTGCTGGTTTGCTGGTATGAAAAGAATATGCTGATCTTCTATACATATATTGACATCTTGAAAATCATTGTAGTTTTGGCTAACATGCCTGACAGGGTAATGAATGCACAAGTTTTCTCTAGGAGATGATCCTGTCTGTGTTGCCCAACACAAATTGCAAATGAACCTGATAATCAACTATGTGATCAGAAATCTTTCAGTGAAACACGGGTGCAGGCATATTTATGCACTGATGTAGTTGGGTGCTACATCACTCTCTTTGTAAGATGCAATATTCAGGCAAAAAGTCTGACTGTAGTCCTGAACCAAACACTGTGTCTTTGAGGACTTTTAGGTGGTCTGGGTGTCAGCAAGACCTTGGCTGGCAAAATGGTGTAAGACATCATCAGGACAGTGCAGGACTGCAGGTGGGTATGAACTGCACAGGAAAACAGACCAATAATATGTTAGAGAGGGTCAATATTCTGTAAGTTTAGTTGACCAGCATTTAGGATCAGGAACAGTGTAGCATACAATACTGGCACTTAGACTTCACAAGGCCAGAGCCGGGCATCCTTCCCTGACTTGGCACAGACAGCTAAGATTAGCTTGAACAGTTTATGATTCAATGACAGGGGGACATCGCAGGTGTCCAAGCACCTTGTACTCATCCATCTTTGCTTTCATAGCCATAATAACAGTATTAGTTATGAGAAATTCATGCAAAATGGTTCTGCAGAATGAGGGATGAATAGAATACACCTTAGTCCATCCTATACTGATGATACTATTTGAAAACTGTCATTAAGTTGTTTTGAATTAGCTTTAAAATAACCTGTAATGCTTTTTCATGCCATGTTGGAAGTCGAGCATGTAATGTTTTAGGATGTTTTATGCTGTTTATTCAGCACTTTTTGGAAAAAAAAAGGTCCTTTCAGTGAACAAACAAAATAATCTTTGACCACTGGCAGAATATGTACATATACTTGGCATTGGCTATAGTCAGAAAAACAACAAAGGTTCTACTCTGTGTAAACTCTTGTGTTTAGGCTCTTAAGGTCATGAACATCTGAATATTTAAATGTTTGTAAAAGTAGTGCCAGATCTGCATGGCTATTGATCATACATATCTTCTGACAGAAAAAAGCCCAAACTGTTGCTCCACCACTTGTTAGTAACAGCTTAATGATGACCCCTAATGAAAACTCTACATTCATCAATTTAACCTTGAAATTTGCATCAGAATACCTGGACCATGATGTAAACTAATAAGACATGTATTGCAGCATTTAAATACATGTCACAAAGGGGCTCTGCTGACTGACTAGAGCTCAGAGAAACTCAATTATTTTGAGGGGGAAATGCCTGTATGCGGCGACTAATTATTTGAACTATAAAACGGGAGTAAACTCTCACTCAATTCATCTATGCAGAGTTTCTTAATACGTGTGAATACGTGTTCTGCCTTTGGAGTACTAGTTGTATCATGACTCTCTGTCCCTTCACATGTGCCGAGCTCAGGGCATTTCACAGATTCTGAAGCTTAACACCGGATTTGTACCCCTCAATGGGGTCGTGGCCAGAATGTCTGACCCCGAGTCGAACTCCTTTGCTACTCACAAAACTGGCTGCAGACCTATGTGGACTTAGTCACATGCACTGATTCCTATCTGAGTGGTTTAGCCCCATTTATACTTGCTAATGTGAGCAATACTAATACAACCTAATTTCCAGTTATTAAAGAATTACTTTTCCACAATCTTCAAATAACTTTCTCAATATTTCATATTTTCCCAAAATGGACATTGTTATTGTCAATAAATAATGCAAGCATGTACCAATCAAGAATATGGCTAATAATGAACATACCTTTAAACTTGCAGCAATACTTCTATAGATCCAAAAAGAAAAAAAAAATTAGGGAAACTATGATTAGAAATTGAACTTTTAATGAACGGTCTCCAATATATAATTTTTCCAATTCGACATTTGTGTAATAATTCATTAAATTAAGTCTAAAATCATTGATCCATCCATCCATCTTCTGCCGCTTATCTGTGGTTGGGTCGTGGGGACAGCAGCTGGAGCAGGGAGGCCCAGACTTCCCTCTCCCCGGCTACATGGTCCAGCTCTTCTGGAGGGACCCCAAGGTGCTCCCAGGCAAGCATCGAGACATAGTCTCTCCAGCGTGTCCTGGTTCTTCCCCGTGATCTCCTCCCAGTTGGACATGCCCGGGATACCTCCCCCGGAAGGCGTCCAGGAGACCAGATGCCCGAGCCACCTCATCTGACTCCTCTATGCGGAGGAGAAGCGGCTCTACTCCGCGTTCCTCCTGGTAGGGCGAACTTCTCACCCTATCTCTAAGGGAGTGTCCGGCCACCCTGCGGAGAAAATTCATTTTGTCCGCTTATATTCGCAATCTTATTCTTTCAGTCACTGTCCACAGCTCGTGAGGGTAGGAACGTAGATTGAGTGGTAAATTGAGAGCTTCGCCTTAAGGCTCAGCTCCTTCTTCACCAAGACAGACTGGTTAACTGAGTCACTGCAAAGTCTGCATCACTGCAGACGCTGCACCGATCCGCCTGTCGATCTCCCGCTCCATCCTTCCCTCTCTTGTGAACAAGACCCCGAGATACTTGAACTCCTCCACTTGGGGCAGAACCTCTTTCCCGACTCATAGTGGGCACTCCACTTGTTTCCGGTCGAGCACCATGGTCTCGGATTTGGAGGTGCTGATCCTCATCCTGGCCGCTTCACATTCGACTGCGAACCGCTCCAGTGAGAGCTGGAGATCGTGGCCTGACGGAGCCAACAGGACCACCTCATCTGCAAAAAGCAGAAACTTGATCCCGTGGCCACCAAACCAGATCCCCTCGACGCCTTGGCTGCGCCGAGAAATTCTGTCCATAAAAATTATGAACAGAACAGGTGACAAAGGGCAGAATCCAACTCCCCCCGGAAACGAGTCCGACTTACAACGGGCAATGCGGACCAAGTTCTTACTCCGAGAATACAGGAAAGGCTGAAGCAGACTGAAAGGCCCATATAACGGTTCCAGACCCCATGCTGTGCGTCGAGGTGAGTCCAACTATATCTAGTCGGAATCTCTCAGCCTCCACCAGCTCGGGCTTTTCCCGCCAGAGAGATGACATTCCATGTCCCTAGAGCCAGCTTCTGCAGCCGAGGGTCGGACCGCCAAGGTCCCCCCCTCCGGCCACTACCCGACTCACTGTGCACTCAACTCCCTTGGCCCTTCCTGTGGGTGGTGAGCCCAGGGGAAGGGGGTCCAATGTCATCCTTTCAGGCTATGCCCGGCCAAGCCCCATGGGTGCAGGCCCGGCCACCAGGCGCTCGCCATCGAGCCACAACCCCGGGCCTGGCTCCAGGGGGGGCCCCGGTGACCCGGGTCTGGGTTGGGAAAAACTAGGTCACAAGTTTCCTTCATCATGAAAGTCTTTTGAGCTGTGCTTTGTCTGGCCCCTCACCTGGGACCTGTTTGCCTTGGGTGACCCTTCTGGGGGCACGGAGCCCCCGACAACATAGCTCCCAGGATCATCGGGACACACAAACCCCTCCATCCCGATAAGGTGGCAGCTCAAGGAGGGGAGTCAAATATCATATTTTCACAATATCCTAAAGAGTGAACAGAGAGACAGAAACTGGAAGAAATTGATTAGCTCCCACCTAGACAATAGGAAAATAATTCTCCTGGCCAATTAAAGCTCATTACAATTTAACTTGAAGCTCTCTGCAGATTCTTCTACAATTATCCCCATTCGTTTTTTTTTCTGTGTTCTCTGCATTGTTGGCCCAGAATGATTTAATATGCTATATTTAGTGTCGGGAATTTAACCACAGAGTTTTATGAGTCTTTTACTGTATTGAAAATTGCCCAATATTTGCCTCTGTGAAACACTGAGAATATGCTGAAGCTGAGCTTCCCCTTTTTCTTTTATACCGTTACATCAGTTTGTGAAATGTTGTCTTCAATAACAAGTGAATGCAGCCATAAAGTATCTAATCTGATTATCCTTCATTCTGAGCACAGGCACAGTTTACATTTGTTGAAGGGGCTGAATGAGCCACTCAGTGGCCTCATCTGGACTTGTATGTAGTAACTTTAGCAGGCTATTGTCTGTTTATTGAATACGCTCTATGTAGGATAATGCACTTTAAGGTAAAAAGGCTGAGCGATTGCAATTAATATCATTAATATAAAACTATTTGACTATTTGTCTACAAGAGTTCATTTTTACTAATTGTCTTATTGACTCCTTGGGAGCAGAAATATATTTTGGATTTGACAATAAAATATGGTAAATGGTCTCCACCTATATCGTGGTTTCATCACCTTGCAATTTCAAAATGCAGCCTCACGGCAGCACAGGCCAGTGTCTCCTGGAGCAGATGATATACCTGTGGAGGTATGGAAGTGTCTAGGAGAGGCAGCGGTAGAGTTTCTGGCTAGATTACTCAACAGGATCTTAGAGAGAGAGAAGATGCCTGAAGAGTGGAGAAGAAGTGTGATGGTGCCCATTTTTAAGAATCAGGGGGATGTGCAGAATTGCAATTGCAGTAACTATAGAGGGATAAAGCTGATGAGCTATACAACCAAGTTAGGGAAAGAGTAGTGGAAACGAGACTGAGAGAAGAAGTCAGTATTTGTGAGCAGCAGTATGGCTTCATGCCTTGAAAGAGTACTACAGATGCAGTATTCGCTTTTACAATCCTAACAGAGAAGTACAGAGAAGGTCGGAGGGAGCTGCATTGTGCTTTTGTAGACCAAGAAAAAGCATACGACAGGGTGACGGAGAAGAACTCTGGTTTTCTATGAGGAAGTCTGGAATAGCAGATAAGTATGTTAGACTGGTCCAGGACATGTATGCTGGCTTTGAGACAGTGGTGAAGTGTGCTGTAGGTGAAACAGAGATGTTCAAGGTGGAGGTGGGACTTCATCAGGGATCAGCTCTAAGCCCCTTCCTGTTTGCAGTGGTGATGGACAGGCTGACAGATGAGGTTAGACAGGAATCTCCATGGACCATGATATTTGCAGATGACATTGTGATCTGTAGTGAGAGCAGGGAACAGGTTGAGGAAAATCGTGAGAGGAGGAGGTTTGCTCTAGAAAGGAGAGGAATGAATGTTAACCGCAGCATGACAGAATATTGATGATTAAATGAGTGGAACCCAGGTGGAACGGTGAGGCTACAAGGAGTGGAGATCAAGAAGTTGGAGGATTTCAGGTACTTAGGGTCAACAGTCCAGAGCAATGGAGAGGGTGGAAAAGAGGTAAAGAAACGGGTTCAAGCAGGTTGGAATGGGTGGAGAAAAGTTTCAGCGGTTCTATGTGCTAGAAGAATATCATCTAGAATGAAAGGAAAGGTTTACAAAACAGTGGTGAGACCAGTGATGCTGTATGGTTTGGAGACAGTGGCACTGAACAAAAGACAGGAGGCAGACCTGGAGATAGCAGAGATGAAGATGTTGAGGTTCTCTTTGGGAGTGACGAGGATGGATAGGATCAGGAATGAGTCCATCAGGGGTACAGCACATGTTAGATGTTTTGGAGAGAAGGTCAGAGAGGCCAGACGGAGATGGTTCGGTCATGTACAGAGGAGGGATAGGGACTATATTGGTAGACGGATGCTGGAATGGGAGATACCAGGCAGGAGGTCTAGAGGAAGAGCGAAGAGAAGATTTATGGACGTAGTGAGAGAGAATATGAAGGTAGTTGGCGTGAGAGATGAGGATACAGAGAAAAGGGTTAGATGGAGAAGGCTGATTCGCTGTGGCGACCCCTGAAGGGAAAAGCCGAAAGGAAAAGAAGGAGAATATTAATATTAATATTAATATTATTTACAGAAATAAGTTTGTCTGAAAAGCACGCCCCTTTTTTGAGCCTTGCTTCTTCCTTAGTGATCCTTTGTTGATGAAATCTTAGGATTTGAGATGACACAATATCTTAAGCAGGACTGAACTTTGCACTTCTTGGCTGCATCATAATTCCAAGCAGTACACGGGTTGACTGTCAAGTCAATAAGGTTTCCAAGATACGAGCAAAGGATATCTTCCTCTTGTTCAGTGTTAGATTGATGAAATATAAGAGAATACGTTTTGTAAGAGATATCACTCAGTATTCCGGGCATTTAATTCAGGATTGTATGTCCTGATTATCCATATAGAAAAGTACACACGGTCAAAAATGTGTTTGATTCAATTAAGTTTGACAATCAATCATAGCATTACATCGTTGGCTTAAATGAAATCTTTGCATTAATTTTCATGTAAAAGTTCCCTGGGATGAAATTTGATAACCCCCAAAAATCTATTCATTCTGACCAATGAGAGTATTGTTAGGATCATCCAGCTTTTAGTCACTGCAATGGTTCAGTGCAGAGTCCTGATTCACCCATAACGCAAATCCATTTCTAGTTAGACCTACTCTTAGCACCCACTTCACAAAAGACTTTTTCATGGTTTCTTATGGTTTCTCAGCATAACACATCAATAAAAAAACAGTATAGTTTTTTTTGTTGTTGTTTTTTCTTTTTGCAATATATACGCATCCCGTTGTATAGATAGTAGGCTGTGTACTGCAACTACATTTTTTCAAATATGATCCCAATTGCCAAACGATTCCATCCATGTTTGTGAACTCACCTCGCGTAGCTCCTGCACAAGGATGTTGAGTCTCTCACTCTCTGACTGGGCATTTGACGCCACGGAGCGGCTTAGTGACAGGTCTGTCTGGAGTGCCAACACGCGTCCCATGTAGTAGGCCTCCTTAGATGCAGACTCTTGAAGCAATGTTTCCTCGTTGCTCTCCCCATCCTCTGCCACCTTACGTTGGATAGTATAAGCTTGGCCAAAGGCCTGGGGAAAGGAAGATAAAAGAAAAAGGACATTTGAAGTGACAGAGGTTTACATCAAGTGACAATCATATTTTAAGAGGCAAAATCAAAGTGGCAGTAATTGAAATCCTCTCACATCGAATCAGAACGACAAACAACAAAATTTGAAATTTAACTCTAGCACATCATCTGCAATTCTGGTCACTCGTAAATGAACACTTGCTGCATTTTTGCCCGTTGATAGCATACTGGAAAGTGTCACCCTTCGATGACACCTACTTTCCATTGTCGTGGGATTATGTGACACTTTGATCCATTGACACACTGTTCTTATTTTCCTGACACAGGTTTTCACAGCACAGAGAGCCGACTTGTCCTCATAAAGCAACTGTGGTTTGATTGTGGCAATTAACAGGAAGGTTAAGTAGCACAACAGGCCACAGGCCACACAAGGAAACAAATCAAGATGCGCTTCATTGATAAGACTTTTGCTAATGATGTGACTTAAGTCTGATTACATAATTACGTTGAGCAACGCTGAAGTAATGTGCACACATTACTTCAGCGTTGTGTATGCAGAGCTGGTTTCCATTCCTCACCATCCAATCAGCCGAATGTTTTAGCAGTTCAATAAACACTATGATACATCCTTCACTTTCTCAGCACCAGATCAGCAGGAAAAATGGCCATGGTGTCTGAAGCAGTTTCTCGTACAGAAAATGGATCGATACTGTCTCATCCTAAAAGTGACTCAATATGAAACTGTAAACCACAGATATGAGCTCAAGAATGCTGTCCCTGCGAAGAGTTACTCAAAATAAAAACACAGCCTCAATCATTAAGAAGTATCAGGAATTCACTTTTACTATGATTACATTTCACCATTAATACCTTTCCCATTCCCATTACCGGAATTACAACATTTTCTCCTGTTAAGCTGTTAAGGCTGAATCCGTGATCATACACAGACTTTCAGTATGAGTAAAAAAATAGCAGCTTGCTTTTTAACTAACTTGTGCTTCATCAGCTAATGGGTCCAATGAGCACTAATATGTGGCAGACACTTCTTCACAAATATAAACCTCATTGCAGCATAGGTCTCATCAGTGTATAAAGGGCTGGCTCAGAGAGGAGTGTTGAATTTTGCTTTGCTTTTTCTCCTCAATGTGTAAATCCATTTTTCACAGCTTTTCAACCCCCCAACCCCCCCAAAAAAAGAATAAATACAAAAAAAAAAATCCATAAATCCTTGGCTCATAAATACCATGATCAATGATACAGTGCACTCATTTTACATGGCCCTTCTGTTGATAAAAATGTAGAGGTATTAAAATATATAAATAGGATATGAAAGGCTTTCATGTTCTGTGAAATACATTGTCTTTAGCATGTAGGATGCATGTTAGGTTATTTAATGATAAACACTCTAATCTGACTTTGTGCCAAAGAGTTTTAAATTGGACCTCATCTTTTATCTAATTTAAAAGTACACACACTCTTGCAAAAATTAATAAATTAAATCTAATACAGACTCCTTTCATACTTATCACTGATAAGACTTGATATCAGAAGAAGCATGTGTACTGATTCACATTTTAAATTTTAGCCTCAAACTGTATTTATCTCCTGCCCTATCATATACCAAAACCTCTACATTTTCCCACAAGCAATCGACAACTATGGTTGTCTCTGTTTTGCATTTTAAACAGGTAGGTGAGCGATCTCTGAAATGTATGGTATTGAGATGGAGATATTTGAGCTTTGTGTAAGATTTCGAGTTGCATCGCATTCATTCAATCATACTTAGCAACCAAGCGCTCCTCCTGGCATCTGCCACATGAATTAAGTTGTTATCCCCAAAATTGCCTCAAGTAATAAGTGCTGCTACTACCATGGTCCCTGAGAGTATCATCAAACACCCTTATTGATCCACTGCTCTATGAGCAGAAAAGCAGATTCTCTATTCATAAATAATTCTGATAAGAAAGACAATGTAATGTCCCTTCTGACATAATCCCACCATTGTAATTTTCTGATAATCAGACAAAGGTCATCAATGTGGGTGCATTAAATAAATCACACTGATTAGAAATGTCTTTGGCAGGTTAGATTTGGAAACACACAGCCGTTGTAATCGACAAAATGTCAAGATTTCCACTTACTGGACAAGGAACAGAAGTGCTTTTGTGGTCTGCCCTCTAGGCTTCTTATGGTCCCCCATATTTTTATAGTATTGACTGTAATGGGGACAATTACAGGTGGGTTCCAGAGTTTTCAGTTTTAAGAAATAGGTTTGTTAAGAGGAATCTGGACATAGAGCTCTCAATATCCAACCACAGAGATAAAGGATTTCTCTCTGCCCAATGGCATTAAGGGTAGGTGAACACCCAGATGATATTTTTGAATGTCAATGAGGTCAAGACCACCCACTGAGAGCAAAAGACATGAAGTGCCGGATGTAAAGCTCTCCATACATTAATAAAATCTAAATGGAGGCACTTTTTGATGTCAAACTTTGATGATGAAGCTGTGACAGCAGTAGGAAAATAAAGCAATTTGTTGCAGGCAGGTTTGTGAAGGAGATGAGCCAAGTTACCCGTTGTGAGACTGGAGGAAAAAGAGAGCCAAAGTGAAGCCCAGTGAAAAAACCCCAACATAAATCACTCCATTTCTCCTAAGGGTTTAAGATTTTATTATTAAAGGGAAACCTGCCTGGGAGGACTAATTGGCATAGATATGCTATAATAAGTGTGTTGTTAAAACAGCTTTCCAAGGGTAGGGAAGGGAAAAAAGAAGAGGGAAATTGCTTGTGGACATTGACAACTTCCTAAGAATCCACAGCTGTGTTCTTGCCGCTTGTCTATGGATGCATTTGATGCATTTAGCCAATTGAAGCTTCTCAAAGAGCTAATGGATGCTGCTAGTTTCAAGTGAATGAGGGTGGCTTGAAGAAAACACCACAGGTAGGGGACGCTGGATGTTCTCCTGCAAGGATGTCAACAAACGACTGCTGCAGAAGTAGCATCTGATCGCAAAAGATCGGGCACCAGCATGATCACGGTGAAAGTTGAAGATGAGCCCCCCCTCAGTAGGCACAGCGGTCCGTAAGTCTTCAGTGAACAGCTGATGACAAAAAAGTGGAGCTTCTTACAACAGAGGCTCTCTTTCTTAGCATAGCAACGCAGTTGCCGCACATACACCAGCGACTTCGGCTGACTCTTGCCTCTTTGCGTCTTTGTTCATCTTCATTTTGAAACTCATTTTGACTTCTGTCTACAGCATTATCCTCATCGCTCAGATCTCTCTTGGGTTCAAATGGGAGAGGTTGTACAGGTGTTTTTGCAGAGTAGGGTAAAGTGAATGGGACCGAGCCCAGTGCAACATCAAGACATCACTACCCAGACAGCATTGCGACATAAACAACAATGGAGGCCTAAGAATGTAAAGGTTTTTTTAAATAATTTTACACAAACTAAGATGTGTTGAGTGATTTTATTATTGTTTTTATGTAGCTTGTACAAATATTAATCAAATTGAAGAATAACATCTTGGGAACTGAGGATCCCTTTCAATCAAATAGTTTTCACTTGCATGGGTCTGAATTGTCACACAGACACTGATACTTGTTGCTTAGTGATTTGGATCATTTGTGTGAAATACAAAATGAGAAAAGTAAAACAGCGTAAAAGGTATAAAATATTGAGTCACAACAATTGCTTTGTGATGATTTAATTGACATTGTACTTTACTGTTTTTACAGGCTCCACTTTTTTACTCTTCTCCTGCTCACTCACACATTCTACTGTTCATTTGAACCTCCTGTCCTGTCTGCCTCCCTGGAGAAGCAAAAACTCTGGTGAATAATTAGAGGGCCTGAATGAACTGGCATTCAGTCACATTTTTGACCCAAACAAGCACACCTGGAACCCACAGAAAAAGAATGATATTGAATGACCAGATTTGTAATGCGCAATGCAGCCTTGATAAGAGAATACTCGGAAGTCATATTCAACAGGGGAGATTTTGTTTCTGTCGTGTAGAGGAGCAGGACAGGCCATGCCAGCATGTTGCACTTAGAGATTTATAATCTTTGTTTGTTACAATTTGGACGGGACCGTTTCTTTTTCACATCTTGTGCCAATACTCTACTGAACTACTGAACTATCCCTATGTAGATTACGTCAATCTTTGCCACAAAATATACAAATTATTGGATATTCAACTTACTGATGCGTGCCAAACAGCAGTGCACAGGAGTGAACAATAACCGACAGACAGACTGTCACTGTTTCATGCAGCTACTCATCTGCAGAGAATGGTAACTGTGTCTTGAGTGAGTATGCATCAAGCGGCAGATGGCTTCATAACAACCCTCCTACATTGACCCGAGACGTGTTCCTAAAAGTCAGCTTGCTCCATCTGCTCACTTCTTGACATAAAAGAAATCACAGATGACTCAGTGGAAGTGCTTACACGGAAGGCTAAGGCTGTACTGTTTCAATGTGGTCGGCTAAAAATAACACTTTGTGCACTGTGCATTTTTCAGACTAATTACATGAAAAGCACCGACAGGATGCACATGCTGGTTCATTAACATGGTGGATGTAATTTTTTCCTCTATCTTTGTCCTAATTTGAAAATATAATTTGGTTTTCAAGCCAGACAATATGTGAAAAACAGTGAGGTACATTAAACTTTAATAGTAATTCCTCAGCATGACATTAAATGGAGCCACTGATTGGCAGGCCGTTTTGTGGTGCATCAGAAAACAGATTCAACCTTGAGGCTCCTAGACCTCCTGCCTCATTGGATAAAGTCCAGACAAAGAGTCATGGCAATAGGAATTCATCCCCGGGGGCATAGAAAAAGAGACAACCAAAAGCAACAAACCCATTGCTGCATCAGAAAAGGAGGGAAGATTGTAAGCCCTGAAATTCCTCCCTGCCGGTTGAAGTACCTAATGAGGAGTCAGGGGAGGGCCCCAAGCTGTACAGTCCTAGGTGTGTGTCTGTGTGTGTGTGTGTGTGTGTGTGTGTGTGTGTGTGTGTGAGAGAGAGAGAGAGAGAGAGAGAGAGAGAGAGAGAGAGAGAATGTAAGAAAACTATTATTAAAACTTAATCTGCCCCCATATTTCAATGCATATATAACAGATTTTTATAAATGGGACATCATTATTAATCAATTGTTTCACTCTTTTTTCCACTTTTTACATTGGCTTTCATATCAGTAAATATATATTGTATTTTAAATAATAACTTGAAAGAGGCTATTTGTGCAAGCAGTGAAAAAATAGAGGAATTACACTCCATATATCATATATGGAGTATAGCTGTCTCAGTTTTATCTTGCACAGAAAAAATCACTGTTAGTCCAATCACAATAAGAGTTCTTATGAACACACACGTAGACAAATACAAACACACACACACACACACACACACACACGCACACACACACACACCAGCATCGCACACATTCATACAGTTGTGCTCTGTCCAGATGGTCAACCAGCCAACCACGACAAGGATTTCAGTACCATGGAGAGGGCCATGCAGAACAACTGCTGAGAAACTGCACAGCTGTCAACAGCAAGACGCAAACTGTGGTTGTGCGGGAGTATGTGGGGCAAAACATGAGAAACACAGATCTATGTTGTAGAATGAATAACAGAAACTTCAGGAAATCGTAGATTATGCATACAGTCATTTATTCTTCGGCTAATGGATTATATTGCAGAACACAAAGACCTGCTTCAATGATTGAAGAAAACTAGGCACAGGGACGCAAAATAAGGCATCCATCCACCTGGCAAAAGTCAACATTTGTTGTGTTTTTTTTTTACAGCAAGCAAGTGGGAGTTAAACGGCATTTTCTATTCAACTAAACCAAAATGGGCAGGACAAAGAGTTGAAACCACCAAGACATGTTAAACAGTAAAACAACAGTAAAATTTTATCTCCTGCAAAATGTCTGAATGTCCACACGAAAAGCATGCAGAGACGCTTGCTATAATTCAGCAAAATACACTTATTGGATTGCTTACAACACTGTAAAAAGGAACAGTCACGAGATGTAACATGTAACTGCTATCATTCTATGAGCCCTCCAAAGCAGATGAAAAAAAAAAGCAAAAATAAGCCTCTGCAACAGAATAGATTTCTACTGAAATGTAGAGGAATCTCCCCTGATTCTGTATATAGTTATATTTCACATCCATGTCTTTAGGTTGCAGTAGGGAGGCATTAGTTTGGTGAAGGGACAACAACCTCAACTACCAAAGTAAAAATATTGTCACTGGATGTTAACCAGCAGCTGGGACTCTGAGGGGGAGCTAATTTGACTGATATCTCATGGCTAATTTTCATGGAACTGGGCTATCTTAATGTTAGCTTTACTGACATTTGTTAACTCTTTCATGGTCTGTTGCATGCATGCTGGCATTATTCCAGGTAATGAGATAGGGGGGTGAAAATTTTAGACATTGCTTTTATTGTGAATTTAGCATTCATTTTACTGATCTAGAATTTATGACACATCTCGATGACTGTTCCCATTTTGGGGGGCTCAAATCTGATATGAATAATATGAATAATGTTTTCAGTGTCCGATTTATTTAAATCTTATTTGGAGTTTTGGAGAATATACTGAAGTATGCTTATTGGACGCAAAAACTCAGCTTATTGTGCCAGGACGCAAAAACGTCCTGCCTCTCAGCCACGAAGGAAAGTGCTAAGTCATCACATCTATTAAAAACCGACACAAAACAAACCATCCAGGCAAGGTAAAGCCAAGCGGACACAACCGAGCTTTGATCTTTGCTAGAATAGAAAAATTAAGGAGCATTGATTACGAATTCCTTATCATGATCAAATAGTCTACTGTCTACTGTATGTCTGAAAAATTGTCATGCATCAGAAGGAAAGACTCCTATTTTCTATTCTATTGCTCAGGATTTTTTATCTATATCTTATTTTCCCATTAATAGTTATTTAATTATGAAAAAAGATTAGATGGGGCAATTCTCCCTCTTTAGTACAAATATCTCTCTCGTAGTTCTATGATTGAATGTTGAAAATATGAAATATAAAGAAAAGTATATCATAAAGGATAACAGCCAAAAAATGCTTGAAATTCTATCGAGAGCAATATTCTTGCCAGTTACAACAGCTCAACAAAAGCCACATCTGCTTTTTTCTTGCGTCACAATGTGAAACACACTTCAAGCGTGAAGTCCGCCAGGCTGTGTTCAGCTAAAACACATCCTCTCCAAAAACAGGTTGTGACGAAGCCGGTCATGATAAGATTAATTCATGGATTTTCTCCCAGAATGACTATCAGTTTTATGTGCCCGGCCTGTCTGGCTGAAAGGATAAAATATTGCTGGATGAAGTAACACCTGCCTAAGATTTGTTCAGAGGACTCCAAAATCTCTTTCATCCCTCAGATATGATGTATATGCTCCTCATTTTGCAATAATTTGTTAGCTTATCAAGTCCAAACATAACCTCTGGGCACTGACCGAGTGTGAAAATACATCATGGTCTATTGACTGAGTTGACTGCCTAACTCGAGGTTAAATCTACAACATTTTGTTTTCCTGACACAAGACAAAATACACTATGAGGTGGAGGATTTTGAGAAAAAGAACCACGCAATGTCGTACAGCTAGCACCACTTGTAACCATGTCATGACTGCTTTCTATCTGGTTAGCAGTGTGCCCTTCAAGGACACCATGAGCAAGACAAGCACAAAAACACATTGAATTGAATATTCCATTTAAAAAAAAAACACACATGGCTTTTCTTTGAAGCCTTTCAGGCACACAAATTTATATTCAAAAAATACACATGGCTAAGGGTTAACTCTCACATGCACTTTGCTGGTATTCATGGCTAGCTTCTGCCATTCGGTCAGAGTGAATGTGCTTGAGGGCTTGGATGGGAAAAAAGCAGCAAGTGAGTAAGAAGAAGGAGACTGTCAGAAGGCTCCTTGAAGTGACAGATGGGAGTGAAGAGGTGATTCCATATTGTACACGTAAAACACTTCGGATTCAAATGTATGATCAAAAATATTGGTCTTAAAAAAAATGGTACATGTCAACCATTTCAAAATGGCAGGCCTCAAGTATTCATGATAAAGCAGCTTGTTGGATGAAAAAATGTATCGTCTGCAATGTTTGACCTTGACATACAGCAAACCAGAGGCTTCCAATTTAGTGGACTACTCTGTGGTGGACAAAGTGATTTAAGCCTGGACCTCAGATCCTCAGGGAGCACAGTGTTTGATTTGCTGAAGCTTGTACCATTACAGTTATCCTGAAGGCAGCGTTCAGTACAAATGTGCAGCTATTACTGGCCCTCTAAACCTACACATAGTATGCGTTGCATAATGCTTGTCAATTATAGACTAGAAGAATATAATAGAATAGAACTCTATTAATCCTGAAGGAAATTCCTTTGCCGGAAGGCTCTGACATTATATACATTCACTTGAACATGATATTGATTTTTTTCCTTCTTGCAGTAAGGGGAGGAATTATATAGTTTGATGGCCGCAGGTAAGAAAGACCTTCTGTGGCGTTTTGTGGTGCTCCTCGGTTTTCTCAATCTACGGCTGAAGGTGCTCTGATAGTTCTTGAATACAGCATGCAAGGGGTGAGAGGTGTTGTCCTTGATACTGAGCAGCTTCTTCAGCATCCTCCTCTCAGACACCTCCACTGACGAGTCCAATCCAGCTCCGAGGACGGAGCCAGAGTTCCTGATGAGCTTATTTAGTCTGTTCGCATTGGCTGCCTTCAGCCTACTGCCCCAGCACAGTACAGCGTAGAAGATGACGCTGGACACCACCCTGTGATAAAACATCTGCAGCATGGCTCTGCAGAAATTGATAGACCTGAGTCTGCTGAGAAAGAACAGGCAGCTCTGACCTTTTTGGTATTCGGCATCTGTGTTTTTAGTCCTATCTAGTTTATTGTCGCCCAGTTATGTGGACGCCCAGGTACTTGTAGTTGTCCACAATATCCACATTTGTCCAATTGATGCAGATGGGGTTTGGACAGGTCCTCACTTTCCTAAAGTCCACCACCAAAGGCTTTGTCTTCATTATACGGAATAGATTGCATTATGTTAATTAAATAGCCTAAATTGTTTATTCACTTAAAAATAGCTGATGTAAAAATTGAATCATTTTTCGCAGAAAAGAAACATGGACATCTGAAGGCAAACCTTAGCAAGTTGACATTCATTTTTCAATATTTTCATCAGAACGTCATGCATCTTTTTACTCTTCCTGGCTCTTCCATCACATTCCCTACCTGTTTGGTTGCTTTGCATTTTCTTTTACTCTGACTGCTTGTAGCCAATCAAGTCCCATTGTTTAAAAGATGGGCAAATACCGAGCATTTTACAGTTATATTAAGAAGAGTTTGAATTGTTCAACTGACAGGTTTCAGTAAGCAGCATGTCAGCACGTCTGGCAAATTTTTCCACAAGTACATGATACAAAAATTCACAAAACATTCAATATTTACAAGGTCTTATTAATTGAGACAAGAGAAGACTGTGGCCTACAGTGGTCTACAGCTGTCTGGAACTCGGAAATGGAAGAATTTAACAAGCTGTTTTGTATCATTGTCTCTGTGATAGCACACAGAGACAGAATATGAAGTGGTAACTCTTTTGTGAACAGATGAACCTTGATACATATGTTAAATAATGCGTGGTACCTTTTTTGCTTAAGAAAAATCCGACAAGTCTATTGAGATTCCTTTCCAGCAAATTCACTTTTTACTTAGAATTAAAAGGGGCAAATGGTACCAATGAAGTATCTTCATTATTCTTCCTTTCCATGAATGTGATTATATTTTTCATCCATCATTATTGTCTCCAAAAGCCAGTTTTCATTTTAAAATATCATCTATGTGGTCAGTCCCTTGTTCAGGAACTTGCCTGAGGTGGAGAAGAATTGGAGCACTAATGGGGCATGTGGCTAGGCCTCAACACACTCTAACTTCCTCTCTTGCTCGGCCCCTATCTTTTGGTTAGACTGAGTGTCAGAGGCATCCCAAAGGACAAGAAACTGACAACCGAACAAAAAACATCATGAAATTTGGAGGAGTATTTTGATGGTAAGGCAGGTGGGTGGCATTGAGAAGTGATTAGTATTCAAAGTCTGTAGTGGCAAGGGCAGACAAAGAGGCGGGGATGAGACGGAGTGATAGCAGATAAATTAAACTGATGGCCCTGCTGATAAAGAGGACCTAGTTAAGGCACATTCAGTGTAAGAAGAAAAAGTTGGCATCCTTGTTGAATTCATTAGAAACAGAACTGGCTTTTTGGTTGCTTTATCTCTTAGATGTTGCATCAATTTCCAAAATCAAGGCAACAATGAAATATGAAGACTTCCATTCTACTGGGTCTTTAAATGTGCTGCTCTATTTTGGCTCCACACCCATGACAGATGAGAGGGTTAATTAAGTGCATTAGGAAACCAGTGGATGATTTAATCCTAAGTGTCCACAAGCAGGAAAGAAGAGCCAAAGATGGGACCTCTTCTTTCTTTTACATATCCATTTACTGCATGTGCTTACAGTCTATTCATACACACACTGGCATGATTATGTGTGTGAAAACACTTCAGTGGTGGAAGCAGTGGATGAGAGCTGCAGCCTGTTATCTGGATAAGACTTTCCTCTCTTCCTGGTATGCAGATGAGAGGAGAGAGCTGAAACTAAATTGCTCTGTCGAGACTCCAGAAAGCAAGATAAGATCTCTGATTGAATGTTTTATGCTTTCAATATTTCACATACAGTTTATAAGCAAAGCATATAGACATAAAGTCCACACTGCAGTGGCAGAAAGACATTTCCTTCCAAGAAGACAGGCATTTTCTTTTTTGCTGTGCATTTACAGTTTGTACAGCACACACAGCTAAAGTACATGAGTAATCAATAAAGCAACCTGCAGGAAACGTAATCCTGTTCCCCCCCTTCCAACTACTGTATTTCACTGCAGCAAACAGGATTTTTCTGAAAACACATGTTTGCAGGAATGGAAGGGCCTGAAGGCTCTCTGTTAAAAGTACAGTTTCTTTCATGAGAGAGAATGTCATCCCCCTACATGAATCCTGGGTGTTTATGAATGGTGTGCGTCACACAATGTTCTCATAAAGATATTATTAGCAATGAATGCTTAATCAAGTAAGTGCGTCCAGAGAAAAGGCCACAATAGAAACAAAAGAAATGCAAAAAAGAAATGTCTTTATTATCTCTTCCACTTATCCTGCTCAGAGGGTTGGGGGATGGGAAGGGGTGGAAGTCACAGTCCCACATGGTTGAAAACGAGTCGCCTGTCAATCATCCAGTGACTTATAGACATACAAGCAGTCTCCCCCGCAAACACACTTTTGGACAATCTAGGTTCAGCAATAACCTACAGCATTTTTTGGGTATGTAGGAGGAAGAGGAAAAACCCAGAAAAAGACCCCACTTGCACTACTTGGGTTCTGGCCCAAAACACACACACACACACTATATATATATTAATGAATATATATAACACAATGCAGGCCTTTTTTTGCCTTTGCTGCACATGGTAAGATAATATTTGAAGCATGTATCACGGAAGGGCAGAGCTCCAATGATGCTCAGTAAGTCACACATTGTTGGACTTGATCCTGTCTTATTTTTACACCCAGTGCCAATGTCAGAGTTGGAGCGCTGAGAGGCTGACAAGTTATTCTGCTCATAGAGGTAATCATGTATTATTCATCAGTCAAACATGCTAGGTTTCACCTTTATGCACAGATCTTTCTTTCATTCCACAATTTAAACAATAAAGAATAGCTGAATAGTGTTTGTTTTTGCATTTTCTCCAAAGCAAATAGACATCCATGCACCATTCCTTCTCAACTTCAGGGGGGGACACCAAATGTTCAGTTTATCCACTGATATACCAGTCAATGAAATATTTACTTTTTCTTATAACATTGTTATATTTGGTTTCTTACACATCCATTCTGAACCAACTCAGCTGACATCTTTGTATGCAAGTTCAGATGTCAGCTTCTGCAACTTCAGTCTCCATTGCCAGCCATTGAATTTAGAGTTGATGTTGTTTTTCTTATTTTTGAAAATAAAAATCATTTCAAACCGAAAGTAAAATCTGAATTACTCTTAGTTGAGCTCATTCCTCCCCTTCTCATGACTTGGCATCAGGTTAAGTATGACAAGAACATGTGTATGTGTGAACATACTTGGTCACTAAAGGGGATTGGGATTCTGATTCTAATTCTGAAATTTCTTCAAGGCAAGGCCCGAAGTCCAGTTGCTAGTGATGACCTAAGACTAACTTAAAAATATTTATTATTGGAGACGCTGCAAGGAAAGGGCCAAGGTTTCCCAAATCAACAAAAAAAAACAAAAAAAACAAAGCTATAATGTATAAATATATATATAAACTATAACAATAATCATTTTTTTCTGAGACAAAAAGACCAATTTTTGCTTCGACAACAACTGGTCAAAAAGCTATAAAAGGACCACAGCTGGCAAATGACAGATGCATACATATTGTGCTGTTAAATTATGTACTTGGATCATTAAGCTTTAAAGAGCAGTTACTTTCTTGTAATTAACACTGGATGTAGAAGGAAAAGAGCAGGATATAAAGGTCCTTGAGTTTCTAAATCTGAGAGGCTTAGTGACATTAAAAGATTCTGGAGTTTAACAGTGAGCTATTCGTTTGAGCAAAAGAAATATTACAAATGATCATGACTTCATTACTCCTGGTCTGCAGATGATTTTAATGCAACTATAAAGTATACAAACACGTTGCTCAGACTGGACAGTTCATCCCCAATTTTCTTTTTCATCCCCATAAATGCCCCGATTTTTGTAACCTCTCTGTGGATTATTAGCCAGGAGACAGCATTAACAAACCAGTGTATCCACAAACAAACAGTACACACAAACGAGGATGAAGGATAGAGGGGAGTGTTATGAAGGAGAGACAGAGAGAATGAGTGAGGATATATAGAGCAAGAGAACAGTGGAAAGTACCATTTTGCAGGAATATTTCAACTGGTAATAAAGTTCTGGGCAATGACTGCAAACAATATTTTATTGTCTTTATCTGAATATTAAAACCACATACAAATTATAATTGCATGAATTCAGTTCAATTCAATGAATGTTCTCAATGCATGTTGTTTATGATGTTGTTTGGGGTTCAATAGAAGCAAATATACATTTGTCTGAAAAAGCAAACATCAATTAATGTAGTGCAGTTTACTTACTGGTAAACCAACAATACTGTTCTCTCGATAATAGCCCTTAGTGCTGTGCATTACTAAACTTTATCTGTCTCTTATGTGAAATGCTTGTATATGACGAATGGTCAGCCAGTTGAGCACCCCATCATTGCAGTACCAGCCGGTACAGTTTAGGGAAAATATTATCTACTGTGACTCACAGCAGCCTGCACGATGGGTCGAATGGGCCGTCATAAATTTATATGGGTTTTCTTATCTATTAGTATTTTTATTCTACATCCCTTCAGTAGTGAATTGCTCATTTCAGAGTCCTTTTTTCTTGACCAGCTAGAACCCGTGTATGAGCTAAAAGACCAGATCATGTAATTATCTGCAAAATAGCAGTCTATTCCAGTAGGGATAGGAAATCCAAATCAGCTAGCACATTAACATCTAAATACATAATGCAGCAATAAATGCAGTCATAGATGAAAACATAAATATATCTTCAGACAGGAGCTGATTATATATACTTTAAATGTGAAAGTATGAATCATATTCATTATTTTATCGTAACAAAAACACTTTCTTCTCTCAAACAAATAAAATAGTACTGCTTTTGGATTCACAGTACTGCGGTCACAGAAAGACATGTCAATTTACCAACAGCAGTTCCGCTGATCTTTCATACTACACTCTCCAGACTGCAGACAGGGTATATGAGATGTTTTTGTAGTAGCAGACTTGCAGTTTCCCATTCGTAGTCATAAAAGCATATGACAATCAGAAAGGAACCTGGAGGTATTTTTTGTGGAAGTAATATCACCTCCAGAAAATGTTCCCTCTGTCAGAAGAGAACAAACTGGCACACAGACGGGAAGGCTGAGAATATGAAGACTGTGGACATGACTAAACTCCTGAGTTGAGTTATAGATAACATTGTTTTCTTTTCTTACATTGAATTGTCAACTAGTTAACTAGTTAAAACAAAAAGCTGTGCTTGATCAATGGGTGGATCAAATACATTTTTAGACAACTGGCATCTGCCAATTATCCAAAATATTTAAGTAGATTTCATGATGACATTCATTTATTCAGTTATCTTATCTATTTATTTATTTCATTATGTAAGATTTGAGATCTATCTATCTATCTATCTATCTATCTATCTATCTATCTATCTATCTATCTATCATTTTGTTGATCCATTTATTCATCTATCATTGTCACATTGACAAAAATATTTAAACTAGCTATTTGTCAAGGCTCCACAGTCTCCAATCAGCCACTATCTTAATAAATAGTTCCTGTTGACCATTATCCACATTTCAGTTACATCTTTAGCAACTTCCTCCTGCCTCCTTGCATGTTCATATTCTACGCCTTCATCCATCACTGCCAATAGTCACACATATGAAACATCAGCTGGATAGAGTTCGTCTGCCAGTGGAATCCAGCCCTCCTCTTGTTTTGAGTTGATGCTTACAAAAGCATAAAGATGATTTCTGCTCAGGGTGCAAGTCATAACAGAATATTTAGCGAGTCAAGCAGGGGACTTGATAATAAAGGGAGAGCAGTAAATAACAATACATGCATGATGCAATCGGACATGTACGCCCAGTCATCTAGGACGATTAGTTGATGTTGATGATACTGCAATTTATTCATCTACCTAAATCTTTACACTAAAACCAACATCTGCTGATATTTAACACACTTCTAATCCATTTGTCATCAACTGTCAGCAAAATATACATGCCATAAAACCATGTCATCCATCTGGATAGCAGCCAGGACCACACTTTGCAATGGTGACACATATAATATTGTT
>CAAKHD010013429.1:40715-67310 GCA_901007705.1 Fistularia tabacaria | reverse complement strand
GGGTGGAGGGGGGGGGGGGGCCCAGTGTGTGGGCTTGGGGGGGGAGGGAGGGAAAGGGGGGGGGGGGGGGGGGGGGGGGGGGGGGGGGGGGGGGGGGATGAGGGGCGAGATGAAGTTCTCGGCTCTTTGCAAAGCTTTGGCTTTACGTCTGAGGAACGCGGGTCATCACCTTGGACAGGTTGGCTTTGGCCATGTGGTAGGTCAGGAATCGGATCCAGTAGAGGCATTCTTCGTCTCCTGAGGTGGGAGGAGCGTCCCTGTAGTGCTGCTGGTACTGACGGACCATTTTAGTGTGGAGACTCTGAAACGGAAAACACATTCAACGATTCATTCATTCATTCATTCATTCATTCAATATCCAAACCGCTTATCCTGCCCTCATGGGGGAGGGGGGGAGGACCGGTCCGTCATAGAGCCACATATAGAGACCAACGACCATTCATACAAGCATTCACCCTCTCATTCACTCGCTCATTCACATTCCATTCACTCACCTCATATAAACAGGATACCATTCACCCTCTCATTCACGTCATATTGAAATACAGCCATTCACCCTTTCATTTATATGTCACAGAAACAAACAACCATTCATTCAAGTCATATAGAGAATATGTCAATTCACCCTCTCACTCTCTTTCATTCACTCACTCGTTCACGTGTCATATAGAAATACAACCGTTCACACGTCATGTAAACATACAAACATTCACCCTCTCATTCAAACGTGACGTAGAGACATAGAGTCATTCAGCCTCTCATTCACACATCCAATGAACCTCCTGGATGTGTTTGGACAGTGTGAGGAACCCTGAGAACCCTGAGGAACCCCGCGCAGACACAGGAGAACACGGAGACTCCACACAGAGAGGCCTCCTGTGGGAATCCAACCGGGGACCTTCTCACTTTGAGGAAGCGTTGATGACACGTTTTATTAAACGCAAATAACCTCGATAAACCCCACGGTTGTTCCAGGTGGACACACCTCCAACTGGGCGCAGTTCTGCTCTGCCAGGAAGTCCAGCTGGAGGTCGTGGAGGTAGTACAGGTAGGGCTTGTGGTGTCTGTCCATGAACAGAAGGGACTTGTTGACAAACTCCCCGAGGATGTCCTCCACCTCCTCTGGCTCCAGGTTCCACAGGATGGACAGCACCTGGGAGAAACCACCGAGACGCCGCCTGGGAATCTTAGCACGGACCTCCAAAGGGAACAAGTTAGGTCACTCACGGATAAAAGGAAGCCAGTTTTGGTCTCCGGATGTCAAAAACCTTATGACTTCCTGCGCATTGGGAAACTTCTATGCAAGCTGTCGCAAGTTTCATGTTGCGCCATTTCCACGCAGCCGGACTTGATAGAACACGTCGCTACAATCAGCCTCTTCTTGCTGTTTGCCCAGCTGATTTTAGCAAACAAGCTAACAATAATGGGCGTTTTCTCATCGGCCGATACTGAAGTGTTGTTGACATGAACGCTATTGCTAACATCATTGGCGTCGATGAGCACTGCTGAACAGAAATAAGGTCACCTGACGCACTCCGGGAGTTTTGATTGGCCCTAGCCGTAGAGTTTCAAAGACTTAAATGCCGTAAAGCCCCGCCGTCGAACTCGTGACGGGGAGATGACAAACCTTGGCGGGGATTTTGATGTCCTTCTCAAACACAGTCAGGTCTCTGTAGAGGTCCCGGTGTTCATCGGGCAGCACCTCGATGCTGGCGGACATGGCCTGGTCCAGGGCGTCGTAGTCGTACGACGAGGACCTCCGGATACGCTTGAAGCGCTTCTGCCTTAGCTGACGGAGGTAGTAGCCCCAGCGGTTGGGCTTCTCTTTGAGAAGAGCCCCGATGAGGGACACCACCAACGGGGAGCCTGGGATACGAACGACCCTCGGTCAAAATACATGTTTGTGCTTCGAGGAGAAAAACCGGTATGTGTCTTGCGTTATGAGGCAGCGTCGGTTGTCAAAGAGGACAATCTGCATCGGTATTTTGACACCAAACACGGAGATAAGTATGCTAAAGTTGGCCTTCCAGAAAAACAACAAATTGTTCAAGAAGATGGCAGCAGAATGTGTTCACGAAAACTGCATTCAAAAACACAGCAGCAGTAAAAGCTAGCTTTACTGCGGCGGAAGAAATCAGTCAAGAGGATTTATGTTGTAACAGAGCAACTGGTAAACATCTTTTTTTTACATCTATGCTAATGCATATGTAACATTTTGGATTCGAATGAGTCATAAATACAGAGTTATTTAACGTTAAGGAGTAGTTACATTTATTTTACATTACATTGCCCACCTTTGCATTCGCTGACGATGCTGCGAGCCTCCTCGGGAAGCCCCTTGGGTGTGCTGCACGTGTACTGCGCGAGGATCTCCAGCGCCTTGTTCTCGTCCAGGCCGTTCTGCACCTCCACCTTGTATTTCGCTCCTGCAGGAACAAACGCACCGTGCTTTTGCGCGGAAGACGCAGTCGTCCGGTAGGAACGAGCGACCGTGTAAACACGAGTTCGCGCGTGACGGGGAGGATCGAAAGCAGCTCCGGTTGAGTCAAACTTGAGCAAGTCGATGACTGTGGAACCTTGACGTACGGGTGCGTCGACGTGTGAGTTTTCCGAGGCTTTTTTTGATTCGAGGCCAGATCTGAGTTATCCGAGCGTTTGACACCAACATGGCCATGAAATGGGGGTTAAAAAGCAGTCGGACGCAACGCCCGCCACTAGCTTGGCAGCTCCATCGCTAAATTAAGTTTAGCCATAAAGTGTAGCAAAGTCACATTTAGCAACACATTGTAGCATTAAGTGTGTAGCCAGTAAGTTCAGTTAAGGATAGAGTACCAAAGGAAAAACTCGCCCAGCCTCCTCCGCCCGTCACCTCTGCTGCCGCCTTCATCTTCGTCCGATCTCCAAGGAAAACATGCCTCATAAAACCTGTTTTTCTTTAGTTTCTCTTTCATTATGTGTCAATATTTTTTCAACATTCTTTTTTCTACAAAACCTGGACGCAGAAACGTATTTCAATTCATTTTAACGAGGAAATTGAACAGGATTTACGAGCAAATTTCGTTACGGATTCAACTCGTAAGTCAAGGTATGACCGTGTTTCTCGAAAGTGCGAGTAAACAAGCGATATGAACGTACCGCCAACGGCGTCGGTCAAGCTCCTATTTCTAGTGGTCAGAAGGATTCGGCAGTGAATATCGAAGACCTTGAGCGTCGTGGTGTCCCAGACGTCGTCAAGAATCAGCAGGGACCTGAAAAGCCGGCACGAACACGGAAAGGTAATCAGACAAGGTAGGAGCGTCTAGAATGGCGTCGTGTCTGCTAAACATGGACGGTAATAGCGGCATATCTGGGGAGGAAGGAAAAAAAAACTATTCATCTGCTGGTTTTAATGAATACAGGTTCATTTCTCATGGGTACCAATTACACTACTATTCACGCCAAAGCATCCTCTCTGCTAACAGGCTCTTGTGTAAACTTTATCACACAACAGCAACCCCTGCACTGGGAATGCGTTGCTAACTGTATGCTATAAGGCAGGGGTCAGGGACCTTTTTGGCTTAGACAGCTATAAAAGCCACGCATTTTAAACTATATTTCTAGGAGAGCCATGTCATAGTATTTGGCACTGAATACAATAGTGTACATTTTCAAGTAAGACCAACAATATTAAAGTCTCGGAAGTTATTCTTTTTAATTACGTTGTTATACTGGAGGTTCAAGCAGGTTGGAATGGGTGGAGAAAAGTTTCAGGGGTTCTATGTGATAGAAGAATATCAGCCGGAATGAAAGGAAAGGTGGAGGAGACAGTGGTGAGAGCAGCGATGCTGTTTGGTTTGGAGACAGTGGCACTGAACAAAAGACAGGAGGCAGAGCTGGAGGTAGCAGAGATGAAGATGTGGAGGTTCTCTTTGGGAGTGACCAGGATGGAGAGGATCAGGAAGGAGTCCATCAGAGGGACGGCACATGTTGGATGTTTTGGAGAGAAGGTCAGAGAAGCCAGACCGAGATGGTTCAGTCAAGGACAGAGGAGGGATAGGCAGGAGGTCCAGAGGAAGACCCAAGAGAAGATTTATGGACGTAGTGAGAGAGGATATGAAGGTAGTTGATGTGAGAGAGGAGGATACAGAGAAAGGGGTTAGATGGAGAAGGTTGATTGGCTGTGGCGACTCCTGAAAGGGAAAAGCCCAAAGGGCTCTCATTCATTCATCTGTGAACGGCTGTCCGTTCCTCACTGTTGCTAAAGAACCAGCAAAGCTAGCTGAACTCCAGTCCAAACACGGAGTTGCTGCTGACTGGCTTGCACTCTGCACGGCAGCTCTTGGCATGCTTTCTGCCTGCTGTCTCCCCGCCGGATATTTCCGAGCAAAAGTGGCACGGCGGGCCTCCAAATGTCGCTTACTATTTGACCATTTCATGGATAAAATTCTATCAGCGTATTTCAGACACACTGCAGGAGCTGCTCCCTCTATCCCTCTATCCATTCCTGTGGAAATGCACAGTGCCCGTCATCTTTTTTTCGCCATCTTCACAGTCGGAAGGGTTCGCTCTGCATAAATGAGCTAGCTGACTTTAACCATGAGCAGGCGAGAGTTTACTTCGCGACCTCACAACTTGTGTAGGGTAGCCTCATTATCCAATAGAAATAAGGCTTTTGTACCCTGAATTCCAGCAGGGATCGACTCCAGCCATCCCCGACCCTGAACAGGTGCAGTATCAAATAAATAAATGGATCTAAGCGGAATTATTTATGACTTATCACGTTAAAAAATGTCAGCGAAGACTTATCTGCTAGCCAGATGCAGTCGTCAAAAGAGCCACAGGTTCGCGACCCCTGCTGGAAGGGACAGCTTGTTCAATGCTAACCAATCAAACACGGTTCAAGTGCGTGAGATATTTGGATGTGAACCCTTAGTTGGACGATAAACGTTAAAGGCGGAGTGAACCTCTGGCCGTCCTGACCTCGGGTATCTGCGCAGCATGAGGTAGCGCAGACGCTCCTTGGCCTCGTCCAGGGAGCTGGGCGCACGGTGGAGGCCCTGGGAGTCCAGGCTCTGTTCCAGGCGGAAGCACAGGGACTGGATCTTCACCAGCAGATCGGGTTTGTCCAGCTGGCCGATGGACAGCCAGTGGATGCCTGCGGGGAAGTAGTCTGCAAACGGGGGGAGCAGGAGGGTCAGGAGGTGCAATCGAATGCTGACCAGCTGTTCGCCGTATCCAAACGCTCCTTCCATCAATGCAGGAAGGGTCAGAAGACTTTTTCCCAGCGCCAGTATACATTTCACTCAAAGCGCTCTTTGGTTAACATTAACGTCGCTTAAAATAGCCCCCTTGTAGAGACGTACGACTACTCACTCACGCGTTCATATGTCATATAGAGACCGAGTATGGAGGGTCTCCAATGAACCTCCTGGATGCTTTTGGACTGTGAGAACCCGGAGAAACCAGGGACCTTCTCATGATCCAATCATTTATTTTTGAATGTGCTAAAGAAAGAACTATTGTGAAATCATGTGAATTAACAGAAGATTAGGAAAAAATGTACTTCTTTGTGACAATTCAAAACTTAATTTAAGTTTCAAATATTTAAAGAATATGAAAAGTGTGCGCAAACCCTTTCTTTTTGTGATGTTGAATATGGTAACACATGGAAAGCTTAAAAGCTGGTTAAACCAAAGATTTAAAACAGGATAGGCCAAAATAAGCACTGCTTCTGTCTATTCCTTTTTTGGTTGCAATTTATTTTATGACATTGTTTGAACTGTATCTTTGTTGATGTGATGACCAAAATAAAAAGATCAATCCAATCCATCCAGACCAATCCATAATCTGGTAAATGGGCCCAGGTTGATACATCTAACATCGCGGCGCTGAATATTCAGGCGTACCGCTCACCTTCAATGAGTCCCTGATGCTTGACGGCTTCGGCAGCCAGGACGGATTTGCCCGATCCGGCCATGCCGTACAGGGTGATCCAGCCGGGCTGCTTCTGGAGCAAGTAGAGTTTCTCTCGGATCAGGTTTAGCAGCTCCGGTCGGTTGACGAAGACCACGGGCCTCTGAGGGACGCCGCCCTCGCTCATCACCAACTGGACTGTATCGACAGATAAAGAAAAGCATCAATCAAAATCAACAACAACTCCAACTATGTTCTCTGGAACAAGAGCGAAAGCATGAAAATGAAAATAATTAAGATCCAAACATCAATTATTTTCATTTTTTTAAATAGCTAACCGGCCACTTTCCATGTAGTTTTCCATTATTCGCCTTTTATTCACAACAGAAGTGTCTGGAAAATCGGCAGAGAATGCCTGAAAATGTGCATCAAAATATTGCTTGAAACTGTTAAAATAATTGCTTAAGATAGAAATTGTTAAAATAAAAGTCCTTCTTTGACAAAAAATATAATTTTTTGTCGAAATCAACTCCTTTTTCAACATACGTTTTTTGTGTTTTCTGAAAACCTTGAAAAAATGGTAATGAGTCGAAGACGTTTAAGAATAGATGAAAGTACAACACGTTAGCATCATGTTTTTTAGCATTAGCTTTCAATCGACTTTTTTTAGGGGGCAGCGACGCAGAAATCAACGTAGCGATTCTGGGACGCCTGACGAAGATACTCAGGGTCACAAATCAAGACCCACGAGCAGAAGCCTCCTCGCGGACCAGGGTTCCTCTCTCACCGTTGGACGTGAAGCCGTCGGAGTCGCTCGCGTACGACCTGGACGAAACGCCCGGTAGGTGGTCGTGCAGCAAATTGGCCAAATCATTGTACGCCTCTTTGACCAGGGCGTTGTAGAAGGAGATGTAGGCGGAGTTATCCTTCCGGAGGAGAAGCTCCACCAAGGCCACCGCTTCATCCTTCCGGGTCGGCTGCAGGAGAAATGGATGAGACAACAGCAAGGAGATGTGGACCTCAGGGGAGCAGGTGAAAATAACAGCGAGCTGCAATAACAATGACAGCCTGGAAGGAAGTGACGTGACTTCCTGTTTGTTTTCTAAATATACAGAACCCACATTGTTTGAAAGCGGAAGCTTGAAAATGAGCAGCAACATTTTCTATTGGGCGTCTCCCTTCATGGGTCCACCTAAACCCTCTCCTCTCCGACTTCACGTCCTCTTTCCCTCCATCCATAATCTCCAAGATCTTCCCCATCCCTCCTCTGTACGTGTCCAAAAACGGCACAAATGTGCTCGAATTTCAGACGCTCACCCGGGTCCTGATCCTTTCCTCCTCATCCACCGTCAGCACGCCGTCACCGACCATGTGGTCCATCAGGTAGGTCGGCTTGATGTCCCGCTCCAGGTTCTGGCGAAAGCGAAGCAGGCAGCTCCGAGCGCCTTCGTCCAGCACCATCTTCGCTTGAAACCATGCAGGAGTGTGTTGTGCTGTGAAGAAAAAAACGAGGGGATTCATATTCAGTAGATATCAAGATGGAACTTGTGTGTGTCCAGAGGCTGAGGCGCAAACATCTGAGAAGGTCGTATCAGGAAGAAGACGACCATAAAAGGGGTGTTGGGGTGAAGACACCGTTGAACCGTTTGAAAATTAACTGGAAAGAAAGCTCTGCTGCTACTCTCTATATACAAATTCAAATGACATATTTCAGGTTTTTCTGCTGTTAATCTCTACCATCATTTCACTTCAGTACTGCAAGATTGTATCTGCGTGCAATATATATTCTATAGTTTAATGACTATTGTGCAAATGTGCATTCTATTATTATTTTCTTCATGTCATGTCAGCGTGGGAAAGCGAGAAACTTCATCTGGATTCCTCTGTACGTCTGCTACATTTGGAGAAGTTGAAAACACGGCCAAATTTCACTTTGACCTACTTTATATGAACGCGATCGAACAACGCAATCATCGGATTCGCAAATGACACCAACATAGCAGGACGGGAAAAGGCACGCCAGAGGCTGCACTTCCTGAGGATACTTAGGAGGAACAACCTCACCGAGAAGTTGCTAGTGTCCTTTTTATCGCTGCACCGTGGAGTTTGTCCCGACCCAACGAATCTCACTGTGGTTCAGCAGCAGACACAGGAGCAGAAAGGACGGCACTGCAGAGGACCATAAACACCGACCAAAAACTGATGGGTCATACTGGCCCATTTCTTGAGGACATCTGTAGCTAGAGGACACCTGCCTCAGGAGAGCCCACGGCATCCTCAGGGACCCCCGGGCACCGCCCACTCCGACTGCCGCCTTCGAGGAGGCGGTTTAGGACAACCAACGCAAAGACAAACCGATTGAAACTCCATCCAGAACTGCGCAACAAACCATAAGTACCTACACCTACATTCCTACAGTTTTTTTTTTTCCCAACTTTTCACTTTTTTTTTTTAACTTTCTTCTTTCCACTTCTCCTTCCTAGTTTCTATTTCGTATTTTTTGTCTATTTTTTCTGTCTTCTATCTCTAACCCAGAGGCGCTTCTAAGGTTGGTTTTGTGTCTGTTTTTGATGACACTGAACCTGAGCGCTGTCATCTCCAAATTCCCTTGCACTCCGTGGAACGACAATAAAAGTCTTGAATCCTTGGATTCCTTCTCAGGACTCAGCGGGAAATCGGGTCACAGACTGTAAACGCGAAATAGATTGCGGGTTACCGCTCCCGTTTCGCTTTGGTTCCCGGTTCCTCGACACCTTTTCCCCTGAAATCCCAGCAATGACGTGCCTCACCTGCCCGGACAAGTTCCATTCGAATTCGACACGGGATCAACACGAAAACAAAGAAAACGGCCGTCGGCGGACACTTACGAATAACCCCTTATCTCCGAGAGACAGATTCCCGGTTATCTTGTGTGCTCTTGCGAGCCGACGTCGCTGTGTGAGGAGTCCGGCGTGTTAAACAATAAAAAAAAAAAAAACAGTATCTCCCTTACACGCCCAAATTCAAAAGCTTCCGGGTTCACCACAATAACAACCGGACGGGCCAATTGCGTGCGAGCTTTAAATCACGTGACCGTTGAAGTTTATGCAGCTTGGTAACCGGGCAAAACTGTGCTGCCTTCGGGGGATGGTGTACAACCCGTAAATACCGGAACTCTAGTATCAAACTGGTTTTATGTCGCGTTAAAACGACACATTCGTTGGAAACATGTGATACCATTTTTCTATGGAGTTACGGCCTCGTCAACTCACGGGGTGGCTCTGAGAACAACAAGTCGCGGTACATTTGGTTACGTGTCACGGTAATCTCGGGTCAATTCGAGGGAGTGCCAGATTTCCCGACTGCACATGAAGGCAGCCAGCGCTGCTCGGTGACAGGAAGCGATGAGCGCACGTTGTTTATCCCGGGTTGCAGGACGCCAGTGATAATGCAATTATATGTTCCTCAAATAGACATGAACACAGTGGTCATGTTAAGCAACTCCTTACAGTTTTGCATGTATATTTGTAGTTTCCTGCCAGCTGGCTATGTGTCCCCTCTGTGATAAAGTTGTCCACAAGTTAAGACGCTCTTTGTTTTTGTTTGCAGTTTTATTATATTGACTGTGGAACAGGTTAAAACGACTTCCCAACATTTTTTTTTCTGTAAACTTAGATTTTTTTTTTTCCTTGTGCATCTTTGGGTCCACATCCAATGTAACAATCGCTGACATCGGCACCTTTCGTTCCCGGACACGTTGAAAGTCAGCACAGTAATACTGTAAACTACAGTACCTTAGGATGTAACACACTTAGCAACTACATGAATATAACGTAGATTCCACAGGCAGATAATAAGTAAATATAAGTAACGCGGCCCGTTTGACAAATACTCAAACAAGAACGTGAATGACAGCCCCACCACAATGCTACTCATGCAGACAACACTAAAATACCTCAAGATGTTAAAAGAAAAAAAGAAAAAAATCTTTATCGCCACTTGATGTTTTTACTATGAGGGAATGAGGATGTTCAGAAAGAAGGAGAGCAACTCAAGACTAAATCCATCAGCCAAAAAAAAAATAGTGTTGTGATTTTCTTTGATACATTTCAAGTGGCACCTGCTACCATAGATGTCGATATAGTAAATAGATTCTACTTAAAGTATACTGCATGGTTAAGTATACACACTGGTGTTTACATAGAAAAAATCTCAAAAGTTCAGTCTGCTACCTTGGTGAATATACGCATGGACTATTATGAAGCTCGATGTGTTTCCTGTCCTTTCACACCCACTGCAAACTTGATCTTTTAGAAAAAAACAAACAAACAACATTTCTCCTTTTTGAAATGCACGTGCGCTCGATAACTACCAGGGGTCACGTTGAAAGTTGATGACAAGCCCTAATAGAGTGCTAAAAATATTTTCATAATACCTTGTTGGTAACTAGCAACATGTGTATTCTGGCCGAGCAAAGCTGCCTTAGCAATTTCCATGACTCCTTAGCCTCAGTTGGGTCTTTCAGAAGAAATGTTTCTTAGACTGTGCGGGATAAAATTTTGTTTAATGGGAGGTGACGGAGTCCTGAGGCATGTCCTGTGGAGGGTTTGCTGCTGCTGCTGGCACGCTGCTGCGGAACATCAGCTTCCTGATGATGTCTGCATAGTAAGGTCCATAGACACGCCTGTTGTAGTCAACCATGGAGATGAACTTTTCGCCCATCAGCGCGAGTTCGGGCGCGATGGCGGTCAGTCCAGCTGGCACCTGGTGGAGCCTGGACCGAGATTTGGGGTCACAGAGGAGCGACATGAAGTACTGCTGCACGCGGTCCTCTGTAGAAAAAAAGCAGTCAGGTATTAGAACGACAGTGAGTTCTCATTGGTCCAAATTCTGACCTGATCCTGATATTAGTGAATCTGACATTTCGTTCATTATCTATAGCATTTCTCCTGAACTCAGGGTCACAAGGGGGAGGCCGGAGCCTATCCCAGCTGTCACCGGGCGAGAGGCAGGGTACCTTGTAAATGATCGCAGGGCCACATATAGGAACAAACAACCATTCGACCTCTCATTCACCCGTCCGGACAATTTAGGGTCTCCAATGAATGAGGAACCCGGAGGAACCCCATGCAGACGTGGGGAAAACATGGAAACACCGCACAGAAACCTCCCCCCGTCTGGAATCCAACCAGGGACCTTCTTCTCTTACCTCCCGGTGATTTGGACAGGCAGAAATGCGCCATGTTGAACTAAGCAAACACTAAACGTCCCGGGTAACCACCTCTTTTACAAGAAAACATCTCCGCTGTAATGGAACCATGTGAAAACAAGGGATCGGCTCGACTCTTGAGGCTGTGCACTCTGCCGCAGAAACAGACTGACGTGTGAGCAATGAATGGGGTTTTATTGCGCGGGGAAAAAAAGCGTCTGCTTTGACCGAAGATGAAACTGGCATCTTACCGACGAGGGTGCGGATGGGGTTGTCCTTCCGGGTGATGTCGCAGATCTGGCCCGTGAGGGTGGTCTGCAGCGCCGGGGTCACGGTGGGGTAGCTCCTCTCCGCTAAGGACTTGTTGAGCTCGCAGCAGATCTGCGCACTCGCACCTTCCAGAGCCTCTTTCGAGTTAAAGTGCCTGAAGGAAGGAGGAGGGAGGAGCTTCGTCTTTTGTTCCGAGGCAACATGGGTATCGCAACGTACACGGTGTGCGTGTAAACCAAACGGATGAGTTTAAGACGAAAAATGAAAAAAAGCCAACTGACGGCCGGTGCATTCCGTCCAGCAGCACGCTGGTCATCCTCTTCAGACGTTCCGACAGGGAGGACAGGCCCTGGATGGGCTCTCCGACGGTGCTGTAGACGATGAGGAGCACCTCGTCCACGGCCTGACACAGCCGCAGCTGCAGCTGGAGCTCCCGCAGGCGCGTCTCATCCGTCATCCAGGTCTGAGCGAACAGAATCGTAAAATCGCACGCGTTACAATCAAATTTTCTTGTCCCATCAAAGACGGCCGGGGGACACACTCGCCTCCGGCAGGGGGTCGGCGTGGTCCCACGTGAGGATGCGGAGGAAGGCGGCGTTCAGGAGCGTGAAGGGCCGCGGCATCTCCGGTTGTGCTTTCACTGGACCTTTACTGCCCTCGGCGGGGACGGCGGTCGACAGCAGCTCCTCCAGGGTTAACTTGATCCAGGAGGTGGTGTTTTTCAAAGCATCTGCAAAGAGCGAAGGAGGAAAAATAAGAACCCCAGGCGAGGTTTGAAATCTGGACGATTCCAATTCAATAAAGTTTGAAATGCATGGAATCCAACACACATCCAACAAACGGTGACCTGTCGGGGTTGCAGGAGTGCCGGAGCCTATTCAGAATCAGAATCAGAAAACTGTATTTGTTCTCAACTGGGGGGGAGTAGATCCAATATCTACAAATGTATAGAATGAGGGTAGAAGTAGCTGTACATCTGTGCAAAGGCCAGATGAAAAACTGTACAAATGCACGATGTCCTCTGCGTTTATAGGATAAATCTAACAAGCAGCTGGGAGCTGCTGGGAGTTGAGGAGTTGGGAAATCTCCGGGGACGGAGGTTGGCCTCCTCCTCCTCTGGGATTTGCAGCCAGGGCAGCGCAGTCTACGGCCTGAGAGGAGCCGCTCGAAGGACTGGGGACAAGATTATTTGAGCGGGACGGATTATTTGAGCAGACGTTGGTGGTGCTCTCTCGACGGTTCCTATCCTGAAGAGCGATCGAGCAGAACTGAAGTCGAGCTGTCGAGAGGCTGGGTTCTCCCTGGACCGGTAACCACATTTCGAGGCGTACAACCGTTCACTCACTCAATCACACGTCTGGGCGTGTTGGGGTCTCCATTGAACCTCCTGCGTGGGAGGAACCCCACGTAGACAAACGTGCTTCAGCCACATTGCGGTCAATAGCCAGCTACCCAACTCGAGATGAGTTCCAACACCACAAGGCCGGTGAGAAGGCTGCGTCTTCGCTCACTCACCGGGTACCTTGTCCACGATTTCCTGGAACTGAGCCCTCTCGTACTCCACACTGCACGTCTGCAGCACGGGCCGCAAACTCTCGATGGTGGAGTTGACCATGTCGGCTTTCATCAGATCCAGCACGCGGAAGATCTCCCTGTGGGACGAGGCCGGCACAGAAATGAGCGGAGGCCACAACATGATGGCGAGCGCTCCTCGGGGTCCAGGCGACTCACCTGAACAGCGTCGCGGTGCTGTCTGTGCTTTCCCTGAGCTTCTTGATGTCGTCATCGCGGACGGGAGCGCACATCTTGCCCATGGTGGAGATGATGTACGAGGCGAGGCCCTGTATGTCCACGGCGTCGTTGTCAGCCTGCTGACGAATCAGGTCCATGTCCAGCACCTCCGTGATCTGGGTCCGCATTCGATTGGCTCCCGGGTTGAGGAACGACAGTAAGATCTACGCAACATAAACGATGGGGCACCAGGAGTTGACGGCGGGTTTTTCCACACTTTAAAATCTGATCGTTCACGCGAAAGTTAGCAATTAGCAATAGTTGTTTCTATAAAGCTTAGCGAATGCCAGCATCCCGGCGCTTCTTCTGACCTCTCTGACTTCCTCCAGCAGCTTTATTGCATGCTGATACTCTGGTGGGTCGTCGTTCAGCTCCGACTCCAGCACGTCCCAAAAGGCCTTGTGGACGTTCTCTCTTACCAGTTTCAATAAACTGAAACACAGATGGCGGGTTTAGTTCAGCTGAGTGTGTTATCGGTCGACGGGGAGAGACCAAGGCGTGAGCAGGGAAGACAATTTGTCCACAACCATAAGGGGGGTTTGTGAAAGATCAGCTGAGAGTGCCAGACACACGTCAGATGTTTAGAGAAGCTTACAGTAAAAGCAGCATTTTTGATTCTTCTGCTCATGTTCACATCTATTTTATTAAAATGTGATACGAGCCCAGATCTGAGTGAGCAGAGCTAACGCTAGCAGAGCTTAGCTAAGGCTAAGAGCGTTTGTGGTGTTTAAAAACAGCGGGACACGCGTAAAGTGTAGCAAAGTTACGTTTAGCAACACATTGTAGCATTAAGTGTGTTGCCATGAGTTAAGCATTAAAGCATCTTTGTCCGATCTTCAAGGTAAATACACTTAAATAAAACCTTGTCACTGTCATTTACTATCTATTAATTGTTCTTTGATACATTATTTGCTATTTAGAAAGTACAATTTTCATTCACTCCGTTGCTAAATGAAATTAAAGCATGAAGTGCAGCGAAGTGTGTAAGTTACATTTAGCATCACATTGTAGCATTGAGGCTGTAGTCATTAAGTTAAGGGATAGAGCACCAAATGAAAAACCCATCTTCGAGTTTAATACACTCAATAAAACCACTTTCTTTCTTTACAATCTCCTTTGTTTTGGATTATCATTTTTTTAATACATTATTTGTAAAAGTAATACATTCTTCAGAAATTACATTTTTCTCATTTCAAAACACAAAACCAAGACTGGGGTCTGAAACGGATTGATAGCAATTAAATTCATTTTAAAGGGGAAATTTAATTTGACATAAGAGCAAATTGAGTTACGGTCGGGGAACCACTTCAACACGTCAATGAAGGTTCCACCGTCGCGCTGCCGTGCGTCTCGGCCGGCGGCGGCTATGCGCTTCCTGTTTGCCCCTGAATGTGACAGATAATCCACGTAGTGACCCCGTGTCATATTTCGGTTGTTCAATCCTCTTTGAGGCTGTTCGACTTCTAGCTTCCTGCTACTTTTAATGGATTCTGCACGTCACTGCACATTGGTCAAGTCACGGAAGGCGTCAATACAACTCGCTCATCGCCAGACAGCTGTGTGTGTACGTGTGTGTGTGTATGTGTGTGTGGGTGCGTGTAGTTCCTCCACTGCGTCAGTGTGATGACGTGATCAAGCCAACAGTTGACTCGACTTCCAACTCTATTGACAGATAAGTTGATAGGAACAGATCAGATGTTGACGGTGCTTCGACCAACAGAGATAGCGTGTCTGTTCCTGCCTGACTGTGACGGATGCTATTTGTTAAATACACAAAACACCTCCCTAACTCTCTTCCTCCTCACACGTGTGCATTTCTTCCCGACGTTTGGACTTGTGTTTCGTGCGTAAGCTTACGGAACACTGGACTATGGAGAAAGAGGGAGCGGGCGTACCTGTCCCGGGGGAGACTGTCCGACAAATGGAAGCCGGGATTCACGATTATCTCGTGGGCGACGCAGAGGTTGGAGAGTTCCCGGGCAGACTCCATTACCTCGTCCAGGGTTAAGGTTTTGGGTGGGCTGGCTGTCAGAACCACATGTGAAACGACAGTTGTTAAGTGTCTTGCTAATATAAATTGATAAATAGCGAGTGTCCTCTAGCTGCCGCTGGACTTACGGCTTTAAATCAAATGTTTTTTAAAATGGTCTGTGAAAGCGGCGACGCATTAATTCAATTGTCAGAGAAGTAATTTTCTGTGAATCCATTCACTCCTTATCTTCTGCTTATCCTGTGCGTGGACGCTACAACCTATTCCCATTTTCTCGGGATATATATATAAAAAAAAAAATTGTCCCAATTTTACGTTAATTTTCATCAATTAAAATGATTTGCTTATTTCCAAAATTATTTTACATTAACTGCTTTTTTCGTTCTTGTTTGTAATTTAATTCTAATTTGCTGGATTTATTTGAACGAACATTCAACCAAGCCTTTGTTTTTCAAAATGTTTTTGCTGCATGCAGAAGTAGAATTTCATTTTCACCGTAGCAGTTCATTGATTTCATAACAACATCCAGCTATAGTTCTTTTTAATACATATAATAGAGGGAAAAAAAATAAAAAATTATATATATATATATATATATATATATATATACACACACACACACACACACACACACACACACACACACACACACACACACACACACACACACACACAATGTTATCTTCATTTTGGATGTCAAAAGGGTTTTGTGGCTTTCTTTTCTTCAAATGGCTCTTGGAGGTCGCCGACCCCTGGTCCATGTAGTTTGAAGCTATTTTTTTTGGTTAAATATTGCAAATTGAATCATCGACTGTTGTTAATCTTTGAAGTGACATTCCTTCATGGGTTTAATATCAAAGACTTCAGAACCAAAAAGTAATGCATTTTAAGATGGCTGCTTTTATTGAATTGGACTCGGAATCCAAAAGAGCAAAAAAAAAATAAATAAATCATTCAAGTCCTGCAGAGGCCCTGGAAAAATTAAAAATCAGGACAAACTCACAGGAGGGTGTGCAGTGCTTGCTGGAGCAGTCACTGGTGAAGCTTTCGCGGGAGCAGTCCAGGTCGCTAGTGGACGTCATGCTGTCCCAGCGTCCCGAGGACGACTCCGCGTCGCTGCCTTGATCGTCGCCGCTGGATGTGGAGATGGGTCGCTCATCGTTCAGAGGCATCTTGGTTCGCAGCCGCACGTCGATCACGGGTGGTCACAGGCCCACTTGTAAATGTCACTGTTCGACACGTTTTAGGAATTTAAAAACAACTGCTTAGATGGTTTGAATTACCTGAAAAGAACGTTCTATGACCGCTCGAGCCGGGGCGGGGATACTCGGGGAGATAACAGACTACTGCATCCCTGGAGCCTCCCCTTTCAGTGCCGGGGGGGCCTGGGTGGACATGCACGGACATAATCTTGCGGGCTTATGGAGGATCCACTCCACGCAAACCCTCTGACCCTCTCCTTGTGACATCACAGCGTCTCCTTTATGACGACACTGCTTCTTTTTCTTTCTTAATCTTGGATAAATGACCTGCGCAGTCATTTCAGTGACCAATTTTTAGCAATAAGAGACGAGAGTGCCACAGATAGCGGGTGCGGAGGGGAAAAAAAAACATATCCATAGTTTCCATGGATTTGATTTAATAACAATTCTCCAACCGTTATTCACTGAGAAAAACACCGCACAGGAGAAGCTAAAGATTGTAACACAAGGACACAAACGGGCTGCTTTACAACAATTATTAACACCAGCTTGCATTCTTTGGGGACACAAGGGAGTGCGTCTGTGTCTACGCGAGAGTCGCGTGCGTCTCCGGGGCAACATGGAAAAACACGAGGTCTCCTCTGCGGTCGAAAAGATCCTGTTACACCTGTCCCTCCACAACGATCATGAACATGTTAGCAGAAGAAAAGTACGAGTAAAAGCAATGTTAAACAATTTCAAACACAGTGTATATGTTGACGTCTGAAACAGATAAAGAGTCTTTCGAACAATATCTCAGACAAACATGCCTACTGGGTGACCCGAGGAGGTTCGTGTTCTAGGCCCCGGTTATCTGTTGCCAAAAATGAATGCCTACTCCCTCGCTCTGCTTTTGGTATAAAGATAGCACAGGGGGGGAAGGATGTGGTGCGTGTCTGCCCTGGAGGAGCTCCTATCTCATTCATTACATCATCTGCTTCATCAGAGAGCTAGGTCACCGCAGGGCTTGAAGAGACCATTTTTTTAGGAGCAACTTAAGAGATCATTTCAATTTCAAATGCAAATGCACGACGACACGTCGGGTCAACAGTATCATGTTTCTTCATGATTAGTAGAAGATGCAAATCAAGCTTGGGTGGTAAAAATTCAACAAAACGCGTCTTTTTTTTTTGCAAAGCCAAAGCTCCTTGCACATTTTGCATTTGGGATCCGCGTCATGAGCCCACTGCAAAAAAGTCAAAACGCACTCTCTGTGGAAAGTTGTCACGACGCTGCACGCAGAACAAAAGACTGGTCTTTTGCTTCCAGATTTGACTTGCAGCATAAAGTAAACAAAGCAGTGGTTTGAGAGAGAGAGAGAGGGGGGGGGGGGCGGACCTCAGGACACAGGGGTGCAGGTTATTGGTCGCAGCTCCCTGTCTCTCAAGCCAGCGTGGAACGCCTTTGGCTGCACGGCGGTGCACATGGAGAGAGGAATACCCACACACGCATGAGGAATGGGGTACACGTGATCCGGCCGTGGGATCACAACAACAAGTCTGTGCGTCCGGAACAGTGTTTGCAGTTACTTGACACGAAATGCAAAGCTCGTCAATACAATGTAACTGTGTAACTCACAGAAGACACTGCTGTTTTAATCTTTTATGACAGCGGCTGTCGAATGTTGTAACTTTATCGGGTGACTGAATCGTCGCTACTTAAGCTACCGGTGCTTTTGCGTTCGGAGTGACTTCGACGGCTGTGCCCTGCTGACACACAAAAGCGACACACGAATGACGGTTGAAGTAAGAAACCGGAGCAGCCGAACGGATTGACACACGCAAACGGAACGAAAGGGGACTGAAAAAGTCGACTTTTACCTCATTAAAGTCTCCAAAGTGGGAGACTGGCATTAAAGTAGCTGAGCTGCCAAAAGGAGTTCCGTCGTCGCCGTCCAGCACTTTGTCTCCGATTAAATGTCCTTCGTTCCCCCACACAGGAGCAAAATGGACGAAACCATTGCGCCACACGTGAGTGGGTACCGGAGGGGGAAACATGAGAGCGTTGCAGTCAAAAGTGTGCCATTAAAATCAGATATTGCCATTCGCAGCACGTCTGTACCGAATCAGAAACAAATGAAGTCCTCTGTCTGCCCCTGTTCATTTAAGAAACGCATTATAACACCACAAGGTAGTGTCTTCTCCCTTACGGAATGGTACGATCCATCATGCTTCACGTGGGATGTCTTTGTTTACGGATGTGAGTTTCTTGTAAAAATACCTTTGAAACAACCAGAATAAAAACAACGCTCTGCAAACTTAAATCTACATATTTAATCTAACTCAAAGAGTATCATACACCCACGGGCCATTGCTTGAACCAGTTGCATATCAGACTCAACATATGTAGAAAATCTGAATGAATATCACCGGGACCTAATCCAATTAGACACATATAGAGCACGCTTACGGCCGTCTGAGAAAGCAGTTACCCGGTATTCATGTACGATAAAGAGCAAATTTATACATAAATGTGACAGGTTTGCATTTCACCCTACTTGCAGCAAATGTATCAGAAATCAAGCACACTGAATATATTTAGGGGCATACAGCTGAGGTGAGATTAATTCTATTCATATTTTCAAAACATTATCTTTTTTCATAGTGGTAAATAAGATTGTTGCGCACCATCTTTATTTTGAGTTGAGTCGTAATACGTGCACATTAGTCTCAGCATTGTTCCAGAACACGGGTGTAATTCGCGTAGCTGTCGCTAGGGGGCGGCGCCGAGCGACTAAGGCATGTGTAGAAGCGTAGAAGAAGAAGACGAGCGACTGACGTCACACACATGTCATGATGGCGGTCGATTTGACTCCTCGGTTCCGGAGGCTGAACAGTCAGACAAGGAGCCTTCGCGAAAACATGCAGCAGCGTAAGTTCTGTTTACACAGACTTTGATTTTAGAGGTATTTAGTTTTATTTTACAGCTCACGCAAGCACAGAGACGACGGGGAGTCGTGTGTCCAAACACAAAACGTTGTCGCTCCTATAAGTCACTGTGAACCTAAACAAGCCTGGAGTTAACACGTAAAATCAATCATTTCAGACTTTGAAAAACACATTGATTGTTTTCACTGACTTGAGCTACCATGGTTCTTTCGGTGTCTAGAATGTTGTTTTAGAATAACGAGTTAAAAGGCTCACCTTAAGTAAGCTCAGGATACAATGCTATAATAGGGGAATGCTAGCTGATCAAAAAATGATAATGATAACGTTCCTCTGGCTTGGACCATCACAGTGTTTTCTATTATCTGAACAAATGACTCAAAAAGCTTATTTTAAAGAAAGGAATCTGATAACTTTGAAGATAAAACATAAACAATAAAAACTGGCTATAGGGCTAATGGGTATATTGATTGACTTGGAATAATGTGTTCCCTTTCCACTTAACCGTGTCTGCCAGCAGGCTTTAGCGGGCCTTTTGGTGCAACCCAGTTGTGGCACAACATCATCCAGGCCCTGCACAGCCAGGTGGAGGTGCGCCGCTACCGAAGACACCTCCGTGTTCATACTGACACCTTCACGGGCTCGGATGCCGTGGACGCCGTCCTCAGTTATTTGATGCAGACCGTGGTGTTCTGCACGAGCGAGGTTTCTCGGCTCAAAGCCGCCCGACTGTGCCAGGCTCTGATGGAGGCCAAGGTGTTTGAGCCGGTGGGCACAAAGCTGTTTCGCAAAGATAAGGACACGACGTTTGAGGATAGCAGTTGCAGCCTTTACCGTTTCCTGGACTATGAGGTGTCATCCAGCTCTGCCGTGCAGGACTGCGGCAGTGACACGGAAAACCTCTCCCCTAAGGAGCTGGAAATGAAGAAGAAGAAGCGGTCCAGGTTGATTTACTTTCATTGCTTGACATGCTGTAGAGCCTCTAAATCAGCTTGTTCTTTGCATGATAGTGTTGACAGATGGAGGAGATAATATACAACCTGAAGACATTGACGATACACTGATGAATTGCATTTTAGGGGAATTATGGCTGAATTAAATAAAATAAACGCCGCATACACTACAGGGAGGGAAGATGCCTGGATATTAATGCTCAATTGTCTAAGACCATGTTCTTTTCGGAGGCTGGATGAGCTGAGCACAATCTCCAACCCGCTTGCCATCGGACCATCAGACAGGAAGGTTGAGAGGCTATTCAGGACCATCAACTTGAGACCATCCCTGTGTCCCCCAGCGATGCGCAGAGCTCCCTCTGCCTCCACTTTTCTTTCCAAGACTGGTAAGAGTTCAATAGTCTATTGGCTGTTTTCCTGCATGATGAATGGACACTCAAGTGTGTTTGGCTCCTCCCTAGCCGTGGAGGAGGTCTGGAGGCAGCAGACATTGCTGCAGTTGCTGCAGATAATAGAGTTGCCCATGCTGGACTGCATCCTGACTTCTCCTCCCAAGAGCCACCCGCAGGCTCGAAGGGCTTCCTCGGCCAATCAGGACCTGGTCATCTCGAACATGTGCCTGGAGAGAGAGCTGCCGGACAACCTTAACTCGCTCCGGTGAGTCATAGAATGAGTTCCTTTGTTATTTTTTGCACGAGGCGTTAAGCAAGAGCCCTCAGCATTTTTAAACTTGATCTTTCAAAATATGAATCCATCTTCCCTTACGCTCTCCCTCAGGTGGGATGAGTGGCTGTCGGCAGCCGCAGACTGCTTGGAGCTCTTCCCAGACCAGCTGATCGTGGTTGCAGGAGAACAGCTCGAGCAGCAAGGTGGTCTGGACTTTTCAGAGAATGGCGAAGAGCAAAGGTCAAACCAAAAGAGGCTGCTCTTTGACACGGTTGCCAAGTACTACAGCACTCAGGAAAAAACTCCCCTCCTCTCAGGACGCTATCTGGATATACACGTTGCCATTCTGGATTTGCTGGGTAAGTAAAACAGTGGTTTTCATGCTTCGTACCAATTATATACCTAATTTTTAAATGATCTGAAAATGAGCGATATATCTCACGACAATTAGGTAAAATCGGAAAATAATATAATAAGTGTTGAAGAAATGTCTATGAAATTCATTAAAATTGATCAGAAATGAGCAAGAAAGTACTTGAATGTAGTCAAAAATGAGACATTGACATCCCTGTCTACCTCGCCAGCCCGTGTCCTGGAAACCCTCTGGAAACTGTTTTCCAGACAGGATGAAACACCTTCGAGTCCCGGCTTACCTCCGATAACACAAGAGACACTTTTATCTCTGCGCTTTTGAGATATTTGCTTCTCTCTCGGCCTAGAGTTCCATGTCACAGAGAGTGCCTTTTCTCCAACCATATCCTGATTTCTCCCGGCCTCCCCGTTTCGATCGGGCCGTGTTTGTTTCCAGATGGGGGTAAGGTGCCGGAGGCCATCAGAGCTTCCCAGCTGTGTCTGCGGCTGCTGGAGACCAGCACCAGAGACGAGCTGCGGAGGCTCCTGGCCTTCATGGCCGCAGCGGCTCGTCCGGATGCCTGCCGTCTCCAAAAACAAGTATTTGATTGAACAACCTCGATTTAAATAAATAAATACATAAATAATTTCCAGTTCTTGCTAATTCCATCATCTTGGAGGCATATATGAGTCTTATTCTGGTGTTTGCTTTCAGACTGAAAACAGGGCCCTGGTCAGCCGCGCTTTTCAGCGGGCAATCGTCCAGAACAACGAAATGGCTCGCTCCCAGAGTGACACCTTGGTTCTGTTCCTCATGGATAACCACACGGAGCTGTTCAAGGTAAACATCTCAGGAGCTTCACATCTGAATACAACAGAGCTGCTTCACGTCACAACGTGTATTAAGAGATCAGGCGTCCACCACATCTTTTCTTGTTATTTTTGTCCTGACAACATTAGCTGTTAACTACTGTTTTTAAAGGGGTTTTGTAAAGGATACAAAAAAAATGGCAGCACATCTGGACATGGGGAGCAACTCAGATTAAAACTCATCTTTCGTGAACATGTTTGTACTCCAGTACCGTCCTCATAGGGCAGCACGGTGTGCCAATGCTTTTTATCGTGGGTGTTTTCAATGCCATCATTGCATTTGAGAAACATGTTTTAGATTTAAAAGAATTCCATTCTTGGGAATTTTGTGCTCCTACAGCCGCTTTTTTATGATTTGGTCAATGGAAAATCTTCACAAACTTGAACTTAACCTTCCCTTTACTCCTGAACAATTCCAGACTCCTACTACCCTTGTGGAAGCGGTGAGAAGAACCCTGAGGACCATGCAGCTGGGCAAAGACCCAGACTCCGTCGCCAGTAAGATCAACACAACTTCAATAATCACTCATTGCATTTTCTTTTTGTCCACATTTGAGATTAAACATATCAACGTGTGCGGTAAAATTGACAAAGTAAGAAAAGTTTAACTTTCAAATGATGCCAAAATGCTTACTCATTCAAATGATCACAAATGATCCTCAACCGCAAAGCAACACTGAAACTCACCAAGGTGGATTTATGCTTCATTTAAAAATCCAATGTCCCCCCCACACCCCAACCCCACCACCCCCCGGTGTGTGCTGCAGCATTCACCTTCTGCCAGCAGATGACGCCACAAGAGTACGAGGACCAGCGTGAGGCGGCCACCCTGCAGAGCCTCAAGGAACTCCTCAGAGACGTGGCTTCCAGCAAGATCCCTGCCAAGGAGAAGAGGCGGCTGCTCAAAGAGTTTGAGAAGCACCACCCCGTGGTGTTTCTCCAGCATTTCTCCAGCACCTTCTGAGGGCTGACACGCCAAGCGTCTTCCATTGGCCTGTCGCATGTGGGTACGCTATTGACAGCTCAAATTTTAGAGGTCACTTTTGGACTAAATAGTTCTTCAGGTTGTATTTTATGCTAACAGATAAATAGTGCAGTTTGATAAAGGGTTAAATCCTGGACTTCAGTGTGGAAGTGGGTAGACTTGCCCTTGTTTATACATGATAACATGTCAGCCACATGACGCTAGCAGGTGCCAAAAAAGAACAGTCAGTAACCAGGAATTCATCTTTTGTCACTGATCCTATGCTAAATTTGGGAATTTTTTTATGATAGGCGATCGGTGTTTAATTAAGATCTGAATCTTTAACACTATAATGGAAATACTAGATTGGGTTTATAATCTTTTCACACTTAATTTTTTTTTTTTTTTTTTTGATGAGGTTGTTTGAAGCTTTAAAAATTGTTGAGTGTCGCTCTAGAAAATGACCAGCACTGTGTTGAGGTGATACTTCGGCCTTATCAAATGAAGAGTAAATAGAGATGTTTCGATTTGCAGTGTGGAAAAGCTGCACTAATGTAGTTTAACACTGCCATCCTTAAAATGAAGTAGGATGGATTATTTCTTTAGAAGATTTTAAGATGCAATAATATACAATAAGGTGTTAGATTAACCATAGCTCAGGTTAATTTATTGTTTTAACAACATTGATTTAGTACTTGTTTTTGTGTGACTGGGCTCTGTATTTGTTCAGATCAATAAACCCACGGTCAGTTGAAACCAATCTGATTGTCAGTCAGATTGCTTTGGTCTTGATGTTTGCCAAACCAGGTTAGGATGCACTTTATGATGTCGAGCAATGCTTTGTTTTCTGTTTGAACAGAAGCATCAAATAAACCTGACTTGAAATTGAAAAGAAAAACCGTGAATGACTTGTCATTTCTGCATATCTCCATTGAACATCGTGATAGTATTTAGCATACATTTTTTTGTGTTTTGATTACAAGGGACGTGTTGCGTTCTACCTTTCCAAACAGCATTTCCGTTTTAACATTTTCGAAGGATTTTGTCCGCGCAGCGCTTGCTGAATCCGGTGGAAGTTGCACAATGACGCACCTCACAGCTGAAAAACCCGGAAGTGGCATTACTCGTCACAAGCGGTAGCATAGCAGGCTAATTCCGTATGCTACTGGAAGACATGGGGACCTGCAGCCATCATTGATAGCACAAGTACGGAGTGATTTTTTTTTTAAATTTTCATAGGGAATTATTCGGAGGCCCCGTTTAACGCATCGACGTAAGTACTCGGATTTTTCTTTTCTTTGAAATAAACGTCCCTTCGTTGGAATGACGGCTAACGCCACTTTCTTTCCAGCCGAGCGTTGTTGCTTGCTAGCTTGTCTCCCGGACTCTTAAGCTTAAAACGCCTTCCACGGATGGTTACGGAAAATAGCGACGTTGACTCCTTCGGGGCCAATTTGAATACATATTTTAAACGTTTTTTAACAACTATTCAGTGGTCATTGACGTCCAACGACGGCGTTATAGCGGCTGGCTCGGCTGTGTGCGCACTGGCTTAACAGGTTAACTTGGCTAACGTCCGGTGTCGTTAAACATTCGTGACAAATCTCGTCTCGTAACAAACACCCGGGTGACGATTCGGCAAAACAGCGAAGAAACGTCAAAAGAACAGCTTGTCCTGGAATACAGTTAATAAAGAAGACAAGTGTGTTCGTACTCGAGACGCTAGCTAGCCAGCAAGGAGCTAGTTGGGCTCTGCAGGTGGTTTCGTTAATTTGGGGGAAACGTCCTGTTAATCTGGACCGTCAGTTGATCGATAATGTCGTAAATAAAGCCAGCAAAAAGCTTTAAACACACAAATGTTATTGTATTATTATGACAGAGCGGTTATGTACACGTGGCATCATCCTCCAGGAGTGACAGGTGAAGAGGCTGATCGCTCTCCTAGTCGGTTCATTAAAATATGTTTGCATCATTTGTTGCCCACTGAGCATGTTTAACATGCAGCGATTCTTCTCATCTGCAGAGGAATCTCAGCCATGCACGCCTGACCCAATACTTGAATAATAAATAATGCCAGCTACATGTGAGGCATCTTCATATATAAATCATCAGAAGCGGCTATGCCGACAAAAAAGGGTTACTTCTTGATCGGTGCCGTTAAATAAGCGCCCCAAACTAGCACACGTTAAGTAAAACAATGATAATTTTGTGGATTATCATCGACGAGGCTCTTGTGACTGCCTGCCTGATGCTTGTCATGCTTTCATTGACACATTGTGGCTTTTTGTTTCACATTTAATCTTTATTCCTTGTGGTTGGGCAGGGGCGATGTGCGAGGAAAGAGTATCAGCCTTCAATGAAAAGAAAGGTTTACAAGAGGGTGTATGGTTTATGGTTTTGAGACCGCGGCACCGGGGAAAAGACGGGAGGCAGGGATTCAAATGTGGGAGTGAGGAGGACAAAGAGGATCTGGAATGAGTCCGCCAGAGGGCACATGTTAGATGATCTGGAGATAAAGCCAGGACAGAGATGGTTTGGACGTGGACAGAGGAGGGACGGTGAAGGATGCTATGGTTGGAGCCGCCAGACAGGAGATCTCGTGGGGGACCAGAGAGGAAGCTTATGGATGGAGGGAAAGAGGATAGGAGGTTAGCTGGTGTGAGAGGAGAGGGTTAGATGGAGGCAGATGATTGGCTGTGGAGACCTGAAGGTAGCGGCCAAGGGAAAGGAAGATTTCGCATGGTTGGGCTTACTTTGAATACCTGTGTGTATTTTGAGCCGTCACGGTGCTTCTTTCCCCGATCCAGCACAGACAAGGCACAGACCTCACTTTGATGCATAAAAATGAAAGCAGCTGAATAACGGTGCACGTCCAAACAAGCTATTCTCTAATTCAAGGCGTATTTTTCCCACGTTTCCATCCGTCATCTCAGCTGCCAGGTCACACCCGAACATGGAGTCCATGCTGAACAAGTTGAAAAGCACCGTCACTAAGGTGACGGCCGACGTCACCAGCGCCGTCATGGGCAATCCGGTGACGCGAGAGTTCGAGGTGGGCCGTCACATCGCCAGCGGGGGCCCCGGGTTGTGCTGGAGGATCTACAACGGCACCAAGAAATCCACCAAACAGGTAGGATTTTATTGGCGGAGCAGCTGCTAACACAAGCACCGCTGTTAGACGTTTGCTGCAGAGATGTTTGTGTCCTTCCAGGAAGTGGCCGTGTTTGTTTTTGATAAAAAGATGGTCGACAAGTACCAGAAATATGACAAGGACCAGATCATTGATTCACTGAAAAAAGGGGTGCAGCAGCTGACCAGATTACGTCACCCTCGTCTCCTGACTGTGCAACATCCTCTGGAAGAGTCTCGGTGATTAACAAACACACACACACACACACACACACACACACACACACACACACACACACACACACACACACACACACACACACACACACACACACCCACCTAAATTCCGCTGCGCCACTTTTCAACATCTTGTGTATTGGTTTTGTTCTTTTTTTTGGTTGTGTT
>CAAKHD010013429.1:22037-36201 GCA_901007705.1 Fistularia tabacaria | reverse complement strand
ACCCGCCCCCCCTGGGGGGGGGCCTTGCGCCCCCCCCCCCCCCCGTGTGCCGTCACACGAATTGAGTGTTGTCGTTTGTATGTTGGTGCTCAGGTGCGCGTGAACTCGCTGGTGTGTTTGGGAAAGATTTTGGAATACCTGGACAAGTGGTACGTCATCGACGAGATCCTGCCCTTCCTGACCCAGATCCCCTCCAGAGAACCCGCGGTGCTCATGGGAATTCTAGGTAAACACTCGAAAAGAGATGGCAATCTTAATGTGATAAATTGTTTTTTTGGGGGGCTCGCCGCACTGCAGAGGTGGCGCAACCATCAAAAGCGAGTCATCGCTCATCTTTTCCACAACTTTTTTGGCATCTAGGTTGGTTCTAGGTCAGCGAATAGCTCTAAAACGGGTGCAACCACATTTTTTTATAGTTAGTTTTTTCTGGGTGATATTTAATTACCGTAATATCCGGACTATTGAGCACACCTGAATATAACAAAACAATGGCTATCTCCGTCTTCCTCCTGCGCACTAAAACCATTAGTGTCGGAATTGAACAGCCTCTGAATGACTTATTCGGTCTTTCTTGGCGGCATGAAGCAGGTTAGCCCAAAACAATCCGTAAATTGACCACATCATTGTTTAAGCGACAGTCTTCAAAGCGTGTGGAGGAAGCAGCGGCTTATAGTCCAGAAACTAGGGTAAATATTTCCATGGGATGCTTACAGATGGAAGTGAAATTTACTTTCATAAGCGTTGAGAGAATTTCTCACCGGTGTTGTAAAAAGCAGGGTAGTTCAGGTGTTTTGTGACGGGAGGGTAAAAAACTCAAGTTTGATTTATAAAGTGGAATAAAGCGATGATTTCATGTTTGGTCTGTGTTGATAGAATCGAAATGTTTTGCTTTCTCATAATATTTCTCAGTCGCCAGACTTCTGCACGCCACTGCTTAACGTCAATGAAACTAAGCATGTCGGGCTACTACTTGACTTTAACCTCTGTTTCTAAAACCGTATTAAAAAGTTTTGGTAACAAAGTGAAATTTAATCTGATGAACAACAAGCATATCAGAAATTCATTAACAACCGAAGCCTGGCATACATTTCTAAACATCTTTTTGTATTGCATGTCCAGCTGGTCCCAGGCATGTCAAACTTCTTCAACACCACTTCTCCCCCATTGAGAAAATTCATTACTCTGAGTTCAGAGAGAGTTGTTCAACCTCCAGAGGAGAGCGCACGGTTCCAAGATGCACAAACCACGTTTGGGCAACAATCAGTCTCTTACGTAGCCAAAGGCCTTCGGAAGACCCGACCAAATGAAATCATCTCATGTACAAATTACAGTGTGTTAAATCGCCTGACTAAAAAATGGTTATTGTCACAACAAAGCTGTATGCATTGAGTCGCCGTGATAGTGTATGAATGCTTTAGTGAATGTTTGACAGTCTCCTGAGGTGGGACTGGTTTTAAAGACGTGAGTGGGATAATGATGGTCTCTATGTGAAGAATGTTTACAATCTCATGTACTTTTTGTAAGTGTAACATCAACCTGTCCAGGGATTATGGCCGGAAATGAGCATTCTTCTCCTCTAACCTGCCACATGGCATCTCCTTAAAATAAAAAACAAAAAGTGAGCAGCCTTTTAGGTTGTTCCTATTGATTCACCCCCTCCTTCTCACTGCAGGAATCTACAAGTGCACCTTCACCCACAAGAAGCTGGGCATCCCAAAAGAGCATCTGGCCTCCAAGAGCCTCCCCCACCTCGTGTCTCTTAGCATAGACAACAACCTCAACCTTAACCAGGTACCTCCGCTCTGCCTGGACGTCCGGTCCAAACCCCCTCCGCCGTGTCTCACAAAATATAATCCCCTCCTGATTCAGTTCAACTCCTTCATGGTGGTAATCCGAGACATGCTGAGCCGCATGGAGGCTGAGCACAAGACCAAGCTGGAGCAGCTCCACATCATGCAGGAGCAGCAGAGGTTCGTCACAGTTCGGTTAAGCCCTCTGACCCTCTCACCACCTCGGGTGAAATGTAACCGTCGTACACAGAAGAGAGGGTTTTGTGCAAACAGGGAGGCGATGAGGTTGGGGGTAATTGGAGCTGAATTGGCGTTGAGTTGATTCCCGCGTCTTCGCGAATAAAACTCTCCGATTCCTTCCCCGACAGGAGTATGAATATTACCAGTCCAGGGAGCCAATCAGAGGAGACCAAGAGCCCCCCGACCTCTACAAACCAGGTGAGAGAGTGCCAGAATAACCACTCGGTCGATCGTCTGAAACGTAAAATTTGAATTAACGTCCAGGCGTCGTGGAACTGCATTGCAGATCGACGATATCTTCGGAAGCACGGGGGTTAATGGAAAAGAGAACGGCGCCTCAGCAACATCCCAGCAGCCCAACAGGGTACGGAAAATGTCACCGCTGATTTAATCCGATCTCAGCCGTTTGCCCGCCGGGGCTTTCTCTCTTTATCGCTCATTTCCGTTTTTTCGTCCAGATGTCTCTGACACTGGAGGAGAAACAGCGCCTGGCTAAAGAGCAGGAGCAGGCAGCCAAACTGAGGAGTCAGCAGCCGCTGGCGCCGCAGACCATCAAACCAGCCGCCACCAACAGCTCACAGGTGGGCTGGCAAAAGAAATCCAGTCGAACCTTGACTTAGGAGTTTTCCGAGACAGGAGCCGTCGCTCGGCGGATATTTTGCTTGGTGATTCGTGCCCAGATCTGAGTTAGGAGCGAGCGGAATGAGCGTTTGACACCGACGTGACTGCCGCTGTCCGAGAACTGGCGTTTAAAAACAGTCGGAAGCAACGCCCGCCATTAGGTAGCCCGAAGAAAATCATGGGAAAACATGAGAGAAACCAGTTTACTTCTTTACATTCTCTGATTTTCTAAACATAATTCGGTATTTATAAAGTACAATTTTCTTATTCAAAACATGTAACAAACCTGGGGGGCTGCAACGGATTAATAGCGTTTCAGTTCATTTCAATGGGGGGAAATTTAAATTTAATATACGAGCTCTGATAGTGAATATATTCAGAGGTCAAGAGGAAGAACAAAGAGAAGATTTATGGAAGTACTGAGAGAGGACGATCCGGAGAACAGGGTTAGTTGGAGAAGGTTGATTGGCTGTGACGACCCCTGAAGGGAAAAGCGCAAAGGAAAAGAAAATACGAGCTCTCTCACGGAACCAATTTAACTCATAAGTCAAAGTATCACTGTATTTGTTGTTTAAATGTCCGGCCCTCGTCCACATATCCACACTCCTGATGAATCTGAATCATCTTGTGTCGCAGACGAAGGATCTGACCAGCAGCCTTCTGAGCAGCATGACCTCCCTGAGCAGCTTATCCTTGGCCAACGCACCGCGACCGGCCCCGGTCCAGGGCGCCACCATCGCAAGCTTCCCGCCCTCCAACCCCATGTTGAGCTCCGTGGGCGCCCCCGTCTCCAACGGCTTCAACCCTCCCATGGGCTTTCAGCCCGGCGGCATGGCGGCGGGCATGCGAACCGCGGGCCCAAACACCTTCGGCGCCATGGCCACCACCACCAGCACCCCCAACTTCGGCGCCCTTGCGCAGAATCAAGGACCTCTTGGGCAGACGAGCAAAGGCCCCGACATGTCGGCCTTGGACAATCTTTTCGCATCCAACAAGCCCAAAGTCACCCTCAACCAAATGGGTCCGAAAGTCGCGGCAGGAAGCGGCGGCCCGTGGCTCGGTCCGTTCGGCGCGGCCCAGAGCCCTCAGACTCAGATGCAGGGCGGCGCCGCGCTCGGCATGGGTAGCGCGCAGAGTGGATTCGGAATGCAAGCAAACCCCTTTTTCAGTCCGCAGAACTTCTCTCAACCCGCAGCTTCCATAGGCGTGAACCAAAGTGGGCTTAAACACAGCGCGTCCGCCAACAACGATCTCAAAGACTTATTCGGCTAAAAAAAAAAGTGAACGAACGGACGCCGGGTAGCGAATCTGGTGGTTACTGTCGACAGAGAGAGCCTTGATTTCTCTTTAAAAAAAAAAAAATGACACTGAATGTGAAGATTCAAAATACCATCAAGGGTGTTGCTGTCTCTATTTTTAATACGGCCTGGTTTTAAATTTGGATTCTCGCTCACGTTGTCAGGTTCCTGCGAATCGGCCGCCACCTGAATTCCATTTGTACATGACCGCAGGGACAGGGACAGGGACAGCGGCGCCTGGGGCGGGAACTTTTTTCTTCTATGCTGTGTTCTATACATGCTGTGGGTTTCCTACTGTTTTTGTACTTTGCGCTGTCGGCAGTGCAAACGCCGCGGGCTGAGATTAATCCAAACCCTCTAGAATCAGGACGTTTTGTTCTTTTTTCTTACGATGAATGATTGATTGAATCTGAGTGGACGTTTCTTCCCGGAACGACTTCTGTTCGAATCAAACCCCGGAGGATGAAGGGGATGAGAAAAAAAAGAAAAAGACATCCACGGCTGACAGAATATTAACATCTCATCCGAGCTTCTGTATCTTTCTCTTGCTTTTCCTGGCTATTTTTAGGATTGGATTCTCTGCATGTCTGAAAACGAGCACAGGTTGGTTTCAGAACAAAAACAGCTTTGACCAAAATGTCTAAATCCCCGAGGGGATCTGGGGGTAGCTTGACGTGTAGCACCGACAGGCCCGCATCCAAGACTATTGGAGGAGAGTCGGGCAGCCCAGCAGTTTGTCTCCATGGTTACCTCCGGTTTGTGAAAAATGATTTTGTTTAGCTCCTGTTCCTCGCTCATCTGGAAAATCCAGAGAGATTCAAGCCAGCCTTAGCGCAGAACTTTCTGGTTCAGCAAGTTAGCCAGCCAGCAAGTTCTCAGAATGTTTTGTTTGACCCAAGCTTGGAAACCATTTCACCTCCTCGAGAAGCCGTAAATGCAGTATGACTGACTTTCCTCTGAGAGCGGAGCGGGTTGTTTGAAACCTTGACGGCGAAGGAGACGAACGCGGTCGGTCGGCGCCGCATCGGCCGTTGTGCCTTACAGGGTGTAAGAGACTGAAAGTACCGATCTTTTTACGAAAGTATTAACATTCTTTCCTCATCAGCTGTCGGCGAGGTTCTCAGATTTGGAAAGTAAAGCTCGCGTTACTCAATTTGACCAATACAGAGCTAACTTCTGACTATTCCTATTAACTCCTGTGACCAATATTTCACTTCACACAAACACGAGCTGGAGGATTTGGACTCGAGGATAGCCATACTCGGGTATAACCTAGAGTCCGGTACTCGCACTAAACGGTGACAAGTGCCCAGATGAGGGCATCTTAACTCCTACTCAAGCACAGAGGACCCAGGCTTCGCTCCGACCCGACTGGTCCAGATACAAAGCCCAAGTCCGGGACATGGGCTGGTAGAAGCAGGAAAGAAGCTCTATGTATGTGCCTGAGGGGAAGCGCTGGCGTGCAAACTGACTTCCGACTGACCGGGGTAACAGAAACACGACTTCAGACACGGTTTGGGGACTCGGGACTTGGAACGTCCCAGACTCGAGATAAAGGAACTCTGTTGTGGTACACACTGTTTAGATAATGAAGAAGATGTGACTATATTTCCATTTCTGCACTTTCCGGCTGTCAAAGGACCAGTGCTTGTGACAAATGTGTAAATAGATAGTTATTTAAAAAAAACGGACGGCTCTGTGAGGGCCGTTGCATTTGTGTGTGTGGTTAAGAGGCCTTAGATGAATCATGTGCAATAATCCTTGGTGGTAGTGGAAGGGGGGGCGCTGCGGTGCAGGTCTGCTGGATTGTCTAAACTGCCTGAACGTAAACGTGTGCTCACTCTGAACCCAACGTTTTAAAGAAATGAGGTGAACCTCCATCACGTCGTGTATCTGCTGATGACGTCAACATGATGAAGTGTAATGTCTGATTAGTCTTTGTTTTTTTGTACAAGCATCACCTCTACGTGGGGTGGCGTCTCCTCGGCTGCACGGCAGTATTATTTGCCGGTAGATTCGATCAATCGGTTTATCTTCCATTTTCCCCGTCGGATCATACATCGGATTGACACTCTTCACTGGATGTAACTGGTACTCATCGCTAGGTGGATTGGAAATCGAGTTTGTCACGTGTCCTGTCAGGAGTCCCAAAGCCGAAAATCTAAAGCTTATTCTTCTACAAAAATCCTTTTGGATTCTACTGCTGTGGTGTGCGTGGTGTGGCCCTCGTGTAAGTGTAAAAGGTGATGGACTCCCAGGTGGTGCGAGGAAAATGTGTACATATAAAGGCAAAGTACGTAATCTTGATATTCTCAAAGGCTGTGTGTTATTCGTGTTGTGTTCACCTCCAACCCGCTCCCTCAGCCCAAAGGTACAGTTTGCATGGTAATGCAACGGTCGTAATGCAGATTATACCCGCTGTGCAGCTTGACACAAGTTATCTTGACAGTTCAGTTTATTCGAGCATTACATGTAACATTTGGCTCAATTAAAGCCATGTAAAAATGGCGATCGTTCTTCGTTATCTCCCAGAAAGACCCAACCTTAAATCTCTACAGGATGCACCTCAGACAGTCTTTTTGTTTTTCAATTAAGGAAAAGAAAAACAGCCAAGATAAAGTGCAGTGGCTTGGAGGCCATAAAAGTGCAGCAATCCCCAAATCAGAAAATCATATTTCCTCTCATCCCGGCAGCATTCGTGCTGCACCAGTCACCAGATAGCATCTTTGTAACCAATAATGGCAGATCTTGTTTCAGGTTTGTTCATGAAGAGGTTAAAGTTGTATTTTGGCAAAAAGTAACTAGTATCTCTACTATCTGAGTACAGAACGCCCCCCTTTACTGATTTGTCTCATTGAGAATAGAAAGACTAATTACTTGGGGCCAAACGTGTACTCCAAACACGTCCCTGGCACGATTCAAATCTACTGATTACACATTAAATGACTGAAATTATTGTTTTTAAATATATCATGCACCTGTTTCAAAAGGACCCCTCGAGACGTTCACGCTGTTCTTTTTCCAAGTGTAAACACAGAACTCCTTGCTGATGATCCAACAAGAGTCCGAAAGGGTGAAAGGCGTTGGTGTCACACCGCACCGATTGTTTCCGTGTCAGGCAACCGCGGTAAAGTCCCCCGAACCTCCGAAACTAACCTTTCCCACCATCTAAACGCACAACTGCTGATGTCGTCGCACTTCTCTCGTGGTATTCGTGGACAAGTTCCTCTGAGTCATGGCTGCAAAAGAAAGACGGGGATCAGATGGACTACCGACCCTGAGAGGCTCACTGGATCCTCAAGGTAAATTGACGCTCTTCTGCTCTCACCTGAGAAGTTCAGCTCGTATTTGAAGTCCATGGTGGTGAACAGCAGGGTGCCGGACGGGTTCTGTTGGTACTGGAGCTCAATGTCCTGGCTGGTGACGCTGCACTGACCCTCTTCCTGCAGTGAGTCGCAGAGAGGAAGGAAAACGCGTCATCAAAAGCTATCGACGGCCACTTTGCTAACTTCGTTACAGATTTAGAAATGCATTTGACTGAAACATTGTGCAGTTATAGGCCGGTTTTCTTTAACCCGTGTGGAAAGAAGAGGCATAAACAGATAATCAAACTTTAATTGGGCAGCAGTAAGATCAAGATGTTGATTCTGTAAATACGCTCTTAAAAGTAGCCATTTTCTTAATGGGGTTTGGTACTGAGTCACAGGACAAGTGGAGAAAAAAAAACCTAGTGTCTTACGGTGGTGTAATCCCTCCAAAGTCCACTGATGTCTTTGAACTGCCAGCGCAGCGTAGCTCCAGATCTGAGGAATAAAAACAAGGCAGTCAAAAGTTTATTTGGAATTCCACGGTTTGTCCCCCTCCTTAAAACAAACACTCGAACAGACTGATCCTTTCTCCTGACCCGAGGTCTTCCTGGTTCCTGGAGACTGCGCTCCTCCTCACCGCTCTTGTCGTCCTGGTGTTGTTGTTCGTTTGGCTCATCACTGCAACGAGTAATCGAAAAGAGTCTCTTATTCGCTCCTCCTCAAAGACAGCAAAGAATAACCTGTGTGTAACGGTTGGGGGGGGGGGGATGCTTCACATGCAAAGTCCAGCGTGTACGAGAAGCTCTTGATCCTGAAGTGCAGCTGGCCTTGGGGGTTCAGCTGATGTTGCTTCTCGATGGCGTCGCTGTCAAGTGAGCAAATCTGGGCACGAGACAAAACAGCGTTCAAAGGTTTGACCTTTTACTCTCAGGAGTTGGCGTTCCATGAGGCTGAAACATCAGCGGCTGAACTTCATGACACGGGAATAAAATTGTCAGTCTCCTCACCCTTGCCTGGTACTCGGTCCACTGGCCACTTTCTCCCATGAACTCCCACAGGTAGCTGGTGCTTGCGGGGGCCGGGGCCTGGACGCTGGATGAAGGGACACTGAAAGTACCACGGGAGAGAACACGCGCTGGTGAGACAACTCGCGTTTCACTTTCCCTCCTGCTGCGACCAAAGCGTCCGCAGAGTTGAGCTCCAAGCCACTGTTTTCCTTTCTTTCCAATAAAAATGTAGTCATCCATTCATTATCTACATCGCTTATCCGGCAGTTATCACAGCTGTCATTGGGCGAAAGGCCGGGTTCACCCCGGACCCGTCGCCAGTCGATAACAAGACCAGATATGGAGAGACACAACCGTTCACCCTGTCGCTCACATCGTACTGAGGCAGCCATTTAATATCCCATTCACACATCGCATCACCCTCATTCCCACGTCAAATAGACGTATAACCATTCACATGTCCGAGAGAAATACAACCATTCAGCCTCTTCAAGCGGTCCTTGGGCCAGGAGGAGGGGTTCTACCTGCACTGGTCACCGGTCAATCACAGCATTTAAAGGTGTACAACCGTTCACCCTCTCATTCACACATCTGGGTCATTTAGGGTCTCCTATGGACCTCATGCATGTTTTTGGACTGCTTGAGGAACCCTTCTTGCTGTGAGGTGGAAGCATTGAGCACTGCGCCATCCTCTCATTTTTTATTTTATTTTGGCCAATTGTCAGTTTTTATTTGGTACACCCACTTGATTTTTTTTTGGTCCGAAATATCAGTGGACGCGCTCGAGAAAAGTGATAGTTATTAGATGCCAGATAAAGACATTTCCAGAAACCTGCCAGAACTTAATCGAAAAAATTGGCCTGAAATTAAGCGAAAAATAACACCAAAACTACAAAAAAAAATCTCATGAAGAGTGCCAAATGCAGAAACAGCCATACTCTCTCTTTAATTTAATTCAAAGTGTTAGAAAATTATGCAAAAAGATTGTTTTTTAACATGCATCTGAATTAAAGTGCATGTGAATCACTCCTGCTGATAGAAAGCCTCACCTCTCTGGGTTGAAGGTAAGTCTCGGACGTCGGCGGACTTTCCTACTCATGCCTGTGGTGCAGTTTTTCTGGGTCATGGCTGAGGGGGAAATAGAGCGAAGGAACTCTGGACTTTTATTTTTATTTTTTAAATTGGAACGACCCGGATCCAGGCGGAAACCGCACGATGTACGTACAGGAGAGGTCGAGCGTGTAGGCCGTGGACCCCACCGTGAAGCTGATGGTTCCCTGGGGGTTCGCAGAGAACTGACGCTCCACGGCGTCACTGTTGAGCGAGCAGGCCTGCGCGCCAAACTTGGGGATCAGGGCTGGAGATCCATATTCTTGCCACAGCCTGTTGCATCTGAAGTACCACACCATGTCCTCCTTCTGGCCTTGAGGTAGGAGACTAACCCTCTGGACCTGAAGAGGTGAATTTATCGTCTTCAGCTTGTCAAAGTCTATGAACACCTTCCTGTGAAGACAGAAAGTCCATTAAATGTGTCATTCACTCAGTTGAACATTTATAGTCATATTTTCATATATTCTCCTGGACATCTTACTTATTATCCTTTAATTTTTACTACCCACAACCCCAATTGTACATATTACTTCTATAACCGTTCCCCGCCCAAGGCATTTCTTTTTATACTTTTATATTTTATGTTCTGTTGTACATAGTCTTTGTTTATTCGTATCTATATCCTTTATTTGCATATTCATTCTATTAATACTATTTGCACACTTTTCTACCCTGTAATGCTGCTGTGACGATATGATTTCCCCTTTTTGGGATCAATAAAGTCCGTCTTATCTGAAATGTCAAATACTATGTAGCATGAAAAGAATGGATTTACATTATATTAACCTTCAGGGAGATGCAGTCTATGAACAAAAAAATAAATAGATAAATGATAATAAAAAAATAAACCTCATCCCTGGTGATGCCACTATAATGCTGATTTTGCTACTTCTCTAGAGTGCGGCATTTATTTTTATGTTTACTTGATGAAACTTAAGAGCTCAAAAATAAAAAAGGCTAATCGGACAACTACAGGGGAAATCTTGGTCTCATCCAAATACAACAACACATTTGAAAAATTTGAAAGTGGCTTAGGGGGGCTGACTGACCCGTGCCTGGTGTTGATGGAGATTCCTTGCGCTCCGGGTTGGCAGTAGTGCATTTCGATCACATGATCGTTGCGGATGGGGAGCCACTGGTTTCCCACGAAAAGCTGCCACTCGTAGTGTTTCCCATTGACTGTGGATCACATGACACAGTTTCTGTACTTTAAAGAGTAGTAAAATCATATAATTATTATTATTATGATTAGTAGTAGTAGTCAATTATCTTTTTACTATATGTATATGTAGCCATGTGTGTAAGGGCATGTATGGTGATATCTGTGGATATATCTATATGTATATATATATATGTTTGTGTATTTATATATTCTTTCTTTCTAACTGTGTTGTGCTTATTTATATGTTGTCTTTTAGATATTGTTATTGTTGCGCTGCTGCGACAAACAAATTCCCCCTGCGGGGATCAATAAAGTATTATCTTAGCTTATCCAGACTGAACATATGACAATAAACATTTTGAATCTTGAATATTAGGTCATTATAATTATTATTATTTCTAAACCTGGGTATGAGGAATTACTGATCCAGGGAATAGAGTTAGATGGAGATGGTTGATTTGTTGTGGCGAACCCTGAAGGGAAAAGCCCAAAGTAAAAGAAGAGGGTATGTGGAATAACTCCTTCCTTGAAAAATAAGTACCGGTAATACTTTATAATTCCCTGGGGCCAAACGTTTTGTTACAATACAAATACAATAATTAACAGCAGCATCACAACGACAACAACCAACCTCACTTCCTTGTTATGAACCACATGACCACAAAGTGACCAATCAGAAGTAGAGGAACTCACACTAGGGGAACTGAGGGTGAAAAATCAGTGGCAGATTCACTGAATCATTTCAACCTGTTTTCCAAACCTGCTGTGACTATCTGAAGAAAAACATATATATACACATATATATATATATATGTGTATATATATCATGATTGGCAATACAAATGTGCGAATAAAATGCAGAAACACTGGAGACTGCCTTCTACCCAGTTCACAAGAACACATGAACGAACTCGTCAATGTTTGGTTTATTTTCATGGCGATGACACAGCTGAACATCTCCACCACATCTGTCACCTCTTTCATTTTCTCCACCATCTCAAACTGACAGAATGACGTCGAAACCTTCAAACTTCGAAGCCTTCATGATCTCCAGTGTCCAAACATGCTTTCACGATAAGACAATACTTTATTGATCCCCATAGGAGAAATTCTTTTGTCACAGCAGCGCAACAATAACAATATCAATAAATATGAGGATAAATATAAATATATTTCCCGAGCTCTAGCTGTTTATTCAACTTTGTTTTATTTTCTTGATCTCTATTTATCTCTGTTACATCATAAAGCATCTTTGAATGGCCTGAAAAAAGATGCATTATTATTATTACAGTTGCATAATTATCATAATTTGGACCAGGAATTCATGGAATTCAACTGCACTCAAAGCTTTGAATATCCTTAAACAAGTATCCATATTTGACCGTCTGAAGTGAAAAGACACTTGGTCTGAAGACCAAACGTCCTCTTACCTCCGGTGGAAACTGTTGGATTTCTCCTTTCGATTTGGGATTGTATACTTCTCAACTAAGGAAAACAACTCGTTAGATCACGTTTAAAAGGCTTCGGCGACCCAACAGATAAATCAAAACTGTTGAAGATACTCACCTGACTCATAAACCTGACACCAAAGTCTGACTTCGCCATAAAAATACCGATTACACTCAAAAGAGTAACACTAATAATCGATGGCGTGTAGTTGCAGTCGTTGAATTTTGCACTCACGTATCTTCCGAGGAGGTTGTAGATGTGAAGCCACTTACTTTCACTTTCATTTCTATTAAAATCAGGATCACCGTCATACTTTGCGAAGTCTCATTTTGCATTAGTAATCTTTGGATATATGTAATTTTTTATTTTCCCTGCCAATACCCGCTTAGGATACGCACAAAATATATTTAGACGTCGAGGATGACGTTGAATTTTGTGCAGCGACGCGGTCATTTCAGAGGCTGCCGCTGATCTGCAATACCACAGCCGGCCAGAGGGGGCGCTGTGGCGCATTTTTTTTTTTCCCCCATAGGGTATTGATAGACTTTTTTACATAATTTGAACAGCTCTTGTGAACCAAACTACGCTAAATTGTCAAATTAAGCTTTGTTTTCGACGTTAGTCGGGCTCTAAATGAGGCGCCGGTCCAGACACCGTCCGAGGCCAAAAACTGAACTTTCAATAAAAACTTACATCGAAACAGAAGCCGCGGTGAAACACGGGACTGTTTCAATCTACCGTGATTTTAATTACTTCTTTAACTCTGTTTTTTCTCCCCTGACAAATGTATGTTTTAAGACAAAAACAGCAGCAATGTAATCAAATAATTTTCCGACCGTCCGCCGGCTAAACCAAGGTGATAGGTGTTAGCGTCAGCTAAGTCCCAAATGCGCATGCTCAGTTGAACTCACAACCAGGAAGAGTTTTTTTTGTTTATTTCTTATTTTTTCGGAAATAAGAGAAATCAGATCTCTTTGAAAACAACAGCGTTTATTACAAATGGTGGGAATTGAATTTGTTACAATTAAAAATTGGTTTGACTTGAAGAAGTTATCACTGAATGAAAACACAACAAAATTCATGATATTTTCTGGAAATAGTATTGTTGATAATGCTCATCTGTTTTTAAATGGAGTAGAAAGTGAACGACTATGAAACCAAATTCTTAGGTGGGCTCATAGACAGTAAACTCAGTTGGAAATCACATGTTGAATATATTAAACATAAAGAATCTAAATCCATTGCTATTCACTTCAAAACAAGAGACATATTCAACAAAAAGGCTTTGTTTCTAATTTATTGTCCTTTAGTTCTGCCCTATTTTTCCTATTACGCAGAGATCTGGGGGAACGTAGGGAAAACAAGTCTAGATTCTGTACAAAAATGACCAAAAAAGGCTATTAAAATAGTCAATAAAGTGCAGTATCTTGCACCTACCAATAATTTATTTATTCAAAATAAAACCTTAAAACTAAGTGATATTGTCAAAGTTAAAATGTTAGATTCTTTATAGAGTAATAAACAACAAAATCCCAAACTGTATTTCATGCGTCTTCAAATTAAGAAAAATGGTTATAATCCCAGAGGTGATTTTATTTTTGAATGTACTGTGAAATCAAGGTGTGTCTCTGTTCTCGGGGTTAAATTATGGAATGACTTAACAGAAGATTAAAAAATGATTGAAAAAATGTACTTCTTTGTTGAGACTTGAAACTTTCCTTGAGTTTCAAATATTTAAAGAATATGAAAAGTGTGCATAAAACTTTTCATTTTGTGATGTTGAATATGGTAATACATGAAAAGCTTAAAAGGTGTAAAATAGGATAGGCTAAAATAAGCACTGCTTCTGCCTATTTCTGTTTTGGTTGCAATTTATTTTATTACATTGTTTGAACCGTATCTTTGTTGATGTGACGACCAAAATAAAATGATCAATCAATCAATCAATTTCCCCACACATTTGCGTTGATGTATTTTGAAAAAAGCAGCATTAATCTTCAAGTTGAGCAAAATTACTTTCCAATGTCTGTAGAGCAGACAAGCCATGGGAGTACTTGAGAATGTCTGCGGTGAAAACATCAAGCTCCGTTTCAAGATCTGAGAATGGGAGGTGGTCAGAAGGAAAGCAACTGGAGGCAATAGTCTGGATTGCAAGTCATGGTTTTATCACGGCGCTGAC
>CAAKHD010013429.1:0-10000 GCA_901007705.1 Fistularia tabacaria | reverse complement strand
ACATATTTTCTAGCTTTCATATTTGCAAAATATATCCAACAAGTCAAGCTAGTAATGAGCTACCATACAGTACTTTTGGTACTATATGAAAGCATATCATGTATGTGGGGTTTATTGGGGCGGCCGTGGCTCAGCCTGAAGGTTTGAGGGTTTGATTCCCGACTCCTCCTGTCTGCCCGTGTCCTCGGGTGAGTCAACGAACCCCCGGTTGCTCCCGGTGGCCTGGTTAGCGCCTTATACGGCCGCTCTGCCGCCATCGGCATGTCAATGCGCTTTGGAAAACCGCGCAAGTGCGAAAGCACTCTGTAAGTGGAGACCGTTTGCGATGCTTCACGCAGGAAGCGTGCTTTTCAGAACGACCGCACCAACCACGAACCCGTGAAGTGGAACGTTCGGCTACACCGGGAGGTTACTTTCTGACATGCCGATCTTTTTTGGGTGTCCTCAGGCGGAGAGCAAAACGCGAGCGCGGCGCCCCGCGGTCACCTGTAGGTGTAGAGATCGCAGGCTCTCGGGCAGAGGCACGGGGATGTAGTCCATGCGGTTGTCCGTGAGGTACAGGTACAGCAGGCCGGTCATGTCCTGCGCGAGAGAGATTCACACGTTCACCCACTCCGCACGTTAACCCCCGCACCCGCTTTGACATCACCGCGGCGTACCTTGAACGCCTCCTTGTGAATGCCCTTGCTGCTGATGCCGTTGTGACTGGCATCGATCAGGGTCATGGTCTCCGGCAGGGCGGGCAGCTGGGAGATGTGGTTTTCCCGAATCACCAGCTCCTCCAGCTCCGGCAGGCCCAAAAAGGCTTTGTCGTCGACGGACGATATCTGGTTGGCGGTCAGGTCGATCCTCTTGAGCTTGTCTGGGCAAAGGTGAGGAGACGTCAACGACAGGCTACGGGACACAGGGAGTTGCCTCCCGCCGTTGTCCTAGCGTCCCGTCATTCCCAAACATACTCATGAAGGCGAAGTCGGACTTGTTGATCTTGGCGATTCGGTTGTAGCGAGCGTAGAAGTGAGTGGTGTCCTTGGGCAGAGGCGGGACGCTGTCCAGCTTCAGGTCGTCGCAGTAGACAGAACCGCCGAGGCATATGCACAGCAAACAGGTGGGCATACCTGCGGGACCGGGTTAGCATAGCGTGTCACTCCGCCGTAACCAAGGCGACCTCCTTCTGATAGGTTCTCACCTGCTATTGCGACAAAGCATTTGCAAATCCAGGGGCCCCTTGCGGGTGGAATCACTTCATATACGATTTTTTTAAAGATACGAAGCGCGATTCCGTCAAATTTTATCCGTGAAATACAAAAAAAAATTCTTGATATGAATACGAGAGCGAGAAAAACGAAACTCGAGCAACTCAAATACGCTCCATGACGGCGCTGCATCTTCTCGCCGCAGCTCGCTGCTCTCAACTTGAAGAAGGCCTCGCAGCTTCCAGCATCCCTTATTTAATGCTAAATTCATTTTAATTTAATAATCCTCATAACTTTATAGTGATGTTAAGTTCATTTTAATTTATTCATTTTAATTCTAATAATCCTCATAAGTTTATGTGATGTTAAGTAGATTGTAAGTGTGTAACCACCCGCCATGTCTGAGCTACGGATTCATATGACAACACTAGAAATTTACAATCACCATGATTTTTCTGTCTGATGTCCCTTAAATAACGAATTTATTTCCTTTTCAGGGTTTTTCTACAGTAATATCCTTATTTTGTGAGTTTATGTGGGGTCGGAACAAATTAATTTGTTTTCTGTTGCTTTAAATGGAGAAAATTCATTTAAGAAACAAAAAAAAAAAAAACAATATCCGAACCCACTTCTGGACCGAATTAAATTCGCAGCTTAAGGGACCACTGCATGTACTTCTTCACTGATCTGAACCCAAAACATATCAGTTAAGCATCTTGAATACTACGAGGAGGAATACTACTACTACAACTACTACTACGACTGCTGCTTAAACTTGGGTAAGAATTGGAATCACATATGATTGGCTTAGAGGATAAGACTTGTATCTTAAGGGTACAGTCGTATGCGGCGCCTTCCAAATTAGCTGGTACCCCTGGTACTCACCCGAATGTGGATAATAGCATCTGGACAAGAATACACGAGAGTTATTCCCAAGTACACAAAGTTTTAGAGAAGTCGGAGCCGGTCAGAAGAGGCAACCCTATCGGGACTTTGCAGCAGAAAAACGAAAATCCGTTTATTTAACGCGTCTTCCCTGGATTCCGGGCCTTCGTCCGTTCATACTGACCTCGCCTGTCAACCACAGGCTCCTCGGGCTCATCAGGCTCTGGGAGGCCAGAGCTTGAGGTCTCCTCTACACTGCCAGCGCCCTCCTGAGGGGTCTCTTTAGTCGGAAGCAGCGCCTCCTCTTGTTAGAGAGAAGATTGAGGTGTTAAGGGAAACAGGTTAGACGGGACATGGAAAGCGGAGTGCGGCAATCAGCGGGAGGCTGTTTGCCGCGGCATTGAAGCGCGTCAATCAGCATTTAACTGATCAGCGGAAGTTAAATGATTTCCGTGTGTGCGTTAATGAAACCGACGGTGATTTACGGCGTCATTAAAAGCGAAATGCATGTTAGCGAAAACCGCGGAAGGATTTTTCCGAAAAGGCGGGCCGGGACCGCAGGTAGAACGTTAAAAACGTTTCCCCGTCAATTAAAAGCGGAATTAAAATTTCACCGTGGCTCCCGATCTGCGGATTTGACTTAAATTAACCTCACGAAAAAACCCCCGCGGCGGTATTTGGCCCCCCGGTGGAATGCCCACTGTCATTAGGAGATGCCGCAGACGTGCAAGCGGTCGTGATCACGTCTCCGAACTCCATCCGGCACGATTAAAACCCGAGTTGGCGAAGTAAATAAACATATAACGAGACGATTTAAATCCCTTTCTGGCACCTACAGTTGCTCCTCAAAGTTTTTTCGAGTTTCGCCGCCGACCCAGAGGCAGCAGCTTTTGGGGGGGGGGGACTCTTTCAGCAAAAATGGCGGCCCCGATGTGTTTCCTCCCCGTTAAAATATCCGAGATGGTACCCAAGAACCCCCCCAAAGCTGCGGTTTGTGGGTACGCGGCGGGAGAACGGCGTCTCTCGATGTACTGTTGTAGATATACTGACCTATGTCAGGGTCAGGGACCAGAGTGACATCGGGGGCCTCGGAGACTCCTGAACCGGAGACGCCCGAAGTGCCGGAGCCTCCGGAGACGCCCAAGTCTCCAGAGGCTCCGAGGTCCCCTGAGGCCCCCGAGGCTCCCGAAGCTCCTGAGAATTCCCCAGAAGCACCAGATGCCTCGTGGGGGATGACGGGAACGAGGGGCAGCTCCTCCTCTTGTTAAAGCGAAGGGGGGGGGGGTTACGATCATAGAACGAGAGACGGCACGGAAAGTCAATCAACCCGTTGGCTGGATGACTTACTTAAAGGTGAGAGGAGAAGGTTAGGAGGACACAAACACATCGTCATGGAAACGTCACATTTAACTACATTCAAACAGGAGTTAAATGGAATTGGCGACAAGAGAAGTTTGACATTGAACACCGAAAGACAAAGACACAAGCCTGAACAAACATCTGCTCTTCAGAAGTACTAACCTCCAGGTAGCAGTGTTATCCCTGAGTCCCCAGAAAGCCCGGAGCCTCCGGAGGCCCCTGAGATCAGATCCCCGGAGAAGCCAGAGCCAGACTGGTCCCCGGACCCTCCGGAACCCAGGGGGAGTTCGATAGAAATCCCAGAGCCTCCGGAGCCGAAGTCTCCGGACGCTCCGGAAATGGCGGATCCCATGGTATCCCCAGATCCGGACAAGTCTCCGGATATCAGGATATCACCGGACACCAGGAACTCCCCGGATCCCCCGGAGCTGGGGATCTCCTCGGAAACCCCGGAGATCAGGACTATGTCGCCGATATCCCCGGAGGCGCCGGAGACCAGCGGATCGCTCGAGCCTCCGGACCCAGAGACCCCGGAGGCTCCCGAGGCCCCGGATACTACAGAGCCCCCGAAATCCCCGGAGACATGAAGGATGTCAATGGGCGTCAGACGCAGCTCCACCTCTTGTTAGAGACAAGATTAGGTATTAATGGACAGACAAATGAATCAGGTCGTAGATTACGGGCTCACATCGGATTAGGTCAACAACAGAAACCGACTGAACGGGACACATTTAACCAATGACAGCTAGTTAAATGGAACACATGCAGGGAGAAGATGATTGGAGGATGCAGACGCGGCGTTCACAGTCCAGACCGAGCGAAGAGCGCGGGCCGCTCCCCCTTCTCTTCTTCATCGATCGAATAAAAGAAAAAACAAAAAGGCTCGACCCTACGTCTACGTTACCACGCGCTCAAAACGAGCGGGCTTTTTCCAGACCTTTCTGCGTGTCCGGACCCATGAGAACCCCGGATCCCCCCGAACCCTGAGGGATCAGCTGAGGCTTCAGGGGAAGCTCCTCTTCTTCCTCCTCCTCTTGTCCTTCCTGTTCCTCCAGCGAGGCCTCGGGCACAGGGTAGTTATAGTCGGGCGGGGCCAATGTGCCAATCTCTATCTGAGGGGAAGAGAGCAGCGGTGAATCAAATGATAAATGGTACGGTCCAGCGTGAGCTTCTGAGCCGCACCGATTGTACTGGTGAATATCTAAAAACTCAAAGTCAAGATCGGAGCTGCAGAGCTTCGGGTTCACAACTTCTGTATCTGTGCGCTTTCTTTGGAAGGGCACGGTATGCTTGAGCACTTTGGCCGGGCGCGGTTCCATAAACCTGCGGCTGTCGTCATTGTGACTGTCCGCTCATTTCGCAATGTCACGGTTTCCCCCTCGTAAAGCGACGACATCGGGGACCTCGCTCGTCCCTTCCCCTTGCTCCCCGTGATGTCAGCGACGGCAGCAAGTGACCGAAAAGCGGCGCCGAACCGATAAAGACCCGGACGGTAAACGTTCACATCCAAGCGGTCGTAGTTTTAGACTTCAAGTGTGTGATGGTGCGTGTTGTCCTGGAAGCCGCATCGGTGGGGGACTCGCTGACGTAGCCTCCCGTTCAAGAAACGTCTTGGTGTGTTCTCGGTGTAGAAATGATAACATCGGGACTTGGACCTGTCCTCAGCAGTGAGCGTGAATTCCCTTTAACAGTTCTGTTGACTTTGAGCGCTCAAAGTGGCTCTGCAGTTGTTCTAGCGAAACCTATCGCACGTTAAAATCTCAATGCTTCCCCCGGCTGTGAAACCAACAGTTTACTTCACAGAAAAGAGGCGGTTTCGCATGTTTGTTTATGGCGCCGTCAAGGCTGGATGTCATCACGTTGGAAAATGAAAAGAGGCCCAGTCGTGATTTAAGCAACATCTTGACTTGAAACGCTTTTCATTTAAAACACGGGGGAATTTTGTTTTTGTGATATAATTCCATTAACTTCCTCTTGCTTTGTTTCAGTTGTGTTCGATCAGAGCTGCAGTACCGTCGGCCTCCAGACGAGGGCGCTGTACTTCCACACTACGCCCCAGGTATTACCTGACGCCCTCTCACATCCTCAGTGCTCAGAGAGAGAGAGAGAGAGAGAGAGAGAGAGAGAAAAAAGGAATGGTCCTTGTGGAACCAAGACACACATGGTAGCTGCAAGAATCCATATTTTGGTATTTTCGACCGCTTTCGACCACTCATATACGCATGTCGACACAATGGCATCGCACTGAGTAAAGCGTCGGGGCTGCACATTCCAAAATATAACCGGACAAAAACAGTCATTCACGGCGATTCCTCGCAGGAACGAGGAGATGTCACATTTTAAAGATTGGCAGAATCGCAGCGTGGCGGACACAACAAGGCCGGTCTTTGAAAAGTCCTGCGCCGGGTTAGCTCCCCTTCACCCCCCCCCCTCCCCAAAGCAAACACGTACGCCCGTTGGGGGGGAGAGAGGAGGCGAAAAAGGTTGGCAACCGGGACGACAGGAAAAACAGCATGGGAACACAGCTTGTACAGGGACAGGCCCAAGAGCGAGCGTCGAGCGGAAGGCCGATATTCCGTCGCTGCGCTTCCTTACGGGAGACGTGGACTCATGCAAATGCACTGCCCGCAGCAAAACACTTACAATCGCCCCGGACTTTCCTCATTCGGCGAGTCCCCGACAAACGAATCAGGGCCGCCGGCTCCTCTCGGGGACAGCGATGCCCGTCCCGTCGGAGCCGGAGCCGATGGGAACGGTGCAAACTCAACAATAAGATTATCGTCAAGTCTGCCAGAAACAAAAGCTCGATTAAAGTCGGCCCTTTGTTTACCTGCTTGGTTTCGCTGCGGGATCATAATTCCTATTAGTTCATGCTGGAGGCTCTCAGCCAGCGTGGCCCGAAAAAAAACAAAAACGTGAAATATCAATCCTTTCTCGATCAAATCGCAAGCGTTCAGGCAAATGCATGCAAATCGATGTTCTTCAACCCCTGCCTCTTAAAGACTAGGATATTAATATCGTGTTCAAATACAGTGAGGTGATGGAGCCGCGACACGATCGTACATTTAATGCGTAAAACACATTCTGGGCGATACAAACGACACATACGACCTCACAAGGACGGCTCTTTCCTCTGTAAAAAGCTAGAATTCAACTTCACAATGCAGATGTTGTGACACCGGAAAGCAGCGTATGTTAATGTTTTGGCGGCGAATGGAAGGCGGCAGACGGCGGGGATTTGCTCGGACTTAAGATCATAAAGGAGGCTTTGCTTCTCTCCAAAGGGACGAGCCCCGAGGAGAAGGAAGATAAATGGCGAGGGCTGGATGTGGAAAGTGAAGACTCAGCATTCCAGAGGCATGGAGCTCATCGTCGCTCCGTTTGCACCCCCCCGCCCGCCCACCCACCCGACATCTGATGTGCAAGAACCAAATCTGTTTAATCTTCGGTTCTGGAGAGACCAGCGTATCTGCAGAGCGGCCCTCTCATCTTTCCCTTTGGCCTCGGGGAGGAAAATGACAGATGCTTGTTTCTGCGCGTTACAATTACGTGTCAAGACGTCCGAGGCGGTCGGGAGCGAGAAGGAGAAGGTCCGTAGCGTCTCTTTTCGCTGCGTCCACAAACCGATGTGATGCGCGGTGCTGGAAAAGACCTCCGCCGTGCGCTCAAAGCAACCCCCCCCCCCGCCATGTCGCGCACACGCTCGAACTTTCCCACACTCGCTCGGAGGAGCCTTTAGCGCACCGGGAAAACAGTCCGAATGAGTTTGTACGACTTGCGACGATTTCCCGTCCGACACGTGGTTCTGCGTTGACCGGTCCCGCGTGGTTTTTGGTTGTTTTGGGTTTTTTTTTTTAAAGCGATGGAGCCGCGGAGCTAGCGAAATCCACATCAGGTTCCACTTATGCCGCTGGCTGGGAGGAAAATCCAGCGAGAGCAGTTTCGCCTCGTGCCATCTTGACACCGCCTTGGCCTAATTTCCAAGCTCCAGAGAGGAGAAAACTGGGAATCTTGGCCTAATTCATGCCCTACTAGCTCGCCTCGCAGGCTCGCCACATCACAGACAACTTGAGCTGATTTAAGCTTTCCCTGGAAACCGTTTTTCCTGTCGGTGGCCGCCAAGTTGTTGTGCAAAGCAGAATCGGAGCGGGATGGGCCAGGCTTAGCTTAGCGAGACGCAGCGGTCCTCAGATTCTCAGTTGTTGGACATATAGGGAACGGATGCATTTTCACATGCTAATGTTAGCCTTGTGAATGTCGCATGCTGTGTCTGAGGGAGTGCGGGATTATCCCACAAATATTCTGGCCCGCACCGGTGCGAGAAGCTGGAGAGCAGCTCCTGCGTTTTCCAGAGGGCCCCGATCAGAGCACCGCCGGGACGCCTGCGTGTTCCATGGACCCGGTGACCTCGCGTCGGCCCGGGACAGTTCGCCGTTATTCCCCGGCCCGAGCCGTGTTTGGAGAGGCGCGGGGGGAAAGCCAGGCGTTGGCAGCGGCGGAATTTCAGATTAGCATTCCTAATCACATTGATCTGTTTTTGCTTTTCCTCCACTTCCCGTTTTCGCAACACTGACTTTGCATCCAAGCAAATAGACGTCCGAGGTGTTTAATGTGATTGCACTTCAATTTGATAGATATAAACCGTAAAGCTCATGGCTTCAGGTGCATTCAAGACCTTGACATCCGCAGGGTTCTGCTTTCCATCACTTCTGTCGGGGACCGATCGCGGCGGAGCGTGACTAAAGTCCGGGCAGCTGGAGCGTCCACACGGAGGCCACGTGCGTCGTCCGATGTTGCGGTTTCGCGACTGATCTGAAGGTGACCATTCGCAAAGTTCCCCCGCAGTGCACTCGTATGCCGGGAGACGATCCGTTTCCGACCGGGAGTGTTCCTGGACGCCGTGCGCTGTGACAAACACCTGATAAAACACGGTTGCCGGGCAGCCCCCGGAATGCTGTCGTAAGTGTTACTCGAGCGCGAAAAACGGAGCCTATGAATAATTGAAGATGGACGCGAGACAACGAGGGTTCATCGGTGACGCACACCCTCGACAGCTGAGCTAAATTATCCGGCATCGGCCGTGAGTCATCACTGCCGGTGTCAAAGCGCGGAGGTGGACGGGGGCCGTTCCCGGCGAAGTACGACCGACTGGCCCACACCTGCGCCGATGCAACATTCTCGGCAGACGTTCCCGCTTAATCTTTCCGAATCCGGTCACTTCTGCGGCCCGCATGGACGCGCGTTCATCACGTTACACCAGGAAGTAAGCTAACTTTACTTTATTCTGTCGCCAAAGCTAAACAGTCCGATGGCTGAACTCAACCCGGTCGATCGATGAAACAAATGAGTCTCTTGATGACCGCCGAGGGGAATATTCACATATCCATCGGTGGGGAATACTCCACGAGGCAAGGAATCGACCTCCCGGTCATTTTAAGGGGGAGAGCAATTCATCCTGTCACGCGAGATGAGCTCGGAGAGTCTGTTGGGACGGTAGGAGGTCCTTCAGATATGTTTGAGAGCTCGCACGGTCAGAAGATCTCTTGGTGAATGTGTCACCTGAGGAGAAACCGTGTCTGGTTCTTACCTGAGGGTCATCGATGGTCAGCCCGTCTTCATAGTCATAGATATCCTGGTTCTCCAAATTGAAATTGTCTTGGTCCACGTCGTAGTTTGTACTGTCGTACGAGTCCAAGTCGGCCTGTCGGGAAAACCTGGGGTTGGCCGCCGCCGCCTTGAGGACGAAGAGTCCCAGCACGAGCCGCACGAGCTTCCTCATCCTTCACCCTGATGCACAGAGAGGAGCGTAAACGCAAACTTTCGACGGGATTAGCGACTTTCAATTCCAAAGGAGAACAGGAGCTCGGCAACCGAGCCGGTCGAGCGGCAACGGGTACAAACAGGAATGCAGGGGGAACTGACCGGCTTGAAATACGGACTTTCAGCTAATCACCTTAAAACCGGTGGACGAAAACTGTCCAGCTATGCTGGAATGTAGGACACGGCGTGCCGCTAGCCAAAATAGCTTAATCGGAACAATGCCGGTTAATCGGCGCTATAGCCATATCGGCATTATAATCGATCCATTCTTCCAAAAGTCCCCGTCGATGTGTCACGTCTTTGGGTTTCGGCGGATTCATTACCCAGGTGCTGACAGCTGGGGGCCCCCGGGGGCCTCCCGCTTTCATGTTGCCACTTTCAAGACAGGGGGGCGGCCATCTTGCCTCGAATCAGATAGCAGCGTGTCAAAGGTCAGAGGTCAGAGTTGACGTGAGAGGGATCCATGGGAAAGTTTTCAAACAATCGGAAGCGTGTCTCTTCAGGTGAGTTAGTCAAATGTAGAATCTTGCACGTTGGATTCGTCAAACCGTTCCAAGAGGGCTTTTGGCTAGCTTGAATCTAAAATTAGCACGTACGCTCGTACGCCGCCTTGACCTTGGTCATTTTCTCCGCTGGATGAGTTTAGCGTCGACGGCTAAGCTCAAAGGGCCGATCTAAGTGGGACGTGAGATTAGGTCGGCGTAGGTGGCCGGCCTGCCACGCGCTCATCTGGCGTGGGGGTG
>CAAKHD010013428.1:0-25248 GCA_901007705.1 Fistularia tabacaria | reverse complement strand
CAGATGGAAAGGTAGTAAGGCAAGAAGCTTAGGAGCAGGTTTTAAGTTGTACTATCATGGTACTGACAGGAAGTGAAATGGAATAGGAGTTATCTTGAAAGAGGAGTTTGCTAGGAATGATCTGGAGGTGAAAAAATGTCAGATAGACTGATGAGTCTGAAGCTGAAAATTAAAGGTGTGATGCTCAATGTTGCAAGTGGCTATACCCCAAAGGTCGGATGTGAGTTCGAAGAGAAGGAGACGTGCTGGAATGAGTTAATTGAAATAATGCAGAATATCCCCAGGGATTAGAGAGTGGTTATTGGGGCAGACTTTAATGGACATGTTGGTGCAGCCAATAGCGGTGATGAAGAAGTGATGGGCAGGTTTGCTGTCAAGGATAGGAGCGCAGAGGCACAGGTGGTGGTAGACTTTGCAAAAAGGATGGAAATGGCTGTAGTGATTACTTTTTTCCAGAAAAGACAGGAACATAGGGTAACTTGTAAGAGCGGAGATAGGAGCATGCAGGTAGACTACATCTTATATAGATGAGCTAATCTGAAAGAGATCAATGACTGCAAAGTAGTGGTAGGTGAGAGTGTAGCCAGACAGCATAGGATGGTGGTTTGTAGGATGACTCTGGTGACAAGGGAGATCAAGAGGACAAAGGCAGAGCAGAGGACAAAGTGGTGGAAGCTGAAAGGGGAGGAGCTGTTGTATGGTTTTCAGGGAGGAGATGAGAAAGGCTGTTGGTGGTTAGGGAGTGCTTTCAGGTGGCTGGACAACTACAGCCAATGTGATCAGGGAGACAGGTAGGAGAGTACTTGGTGTGTCATCTGGAAGGAAAGTAGATAAGAAGAGCTGGTGTTGGAATGAGAAAGTACAGGAAGATATGCAGAGACAGCGGTTAGAAAAGAAGAATTGGGACACTAGGGGACTGAAGACACCAGAAGTACAGGAGATGCAGAGTAAGGTAAAGATAAAGTAGCAAAGGCAAAACAAAGGGTGTACGATGACTTGTATGCCCGTTTTAACAGTAAGGAGGGAGAGAATGATTTATACAGGTTGGCAAAACAGAGAGATAGAGACGGAAAGGATGTACAGCAGGTCTGGGTGATTAAGGATAGAGTGTATTAACAGATACTAGAAGAGTGATGGGAAGATGGAAAGATTACTTTTAAGAGCTGATGAATGAGGAAAATGAAAGAGAGAGAAGGGTAGGGAGGTGACGATTATAGACCCCAAAGTAGCAGAGATTAGAAAAACTGAAATGAGGAAGGCACTGAAGAGGATAAAGAGTGGAAAGGCAGTTGGTCCTGATGATATATGTACCTGTGGAGGTATGGAAGTGTCTAGGAGAGGCAGCTTGGAGTTTCTAGGTAGATTTTTCGATAGGATCTTAGAGAGTGAGATGATGCCTCAGTAATGGGGAAGAAGTATGACGCTACCCATTTCTAAGAATAAGGGGGATGCGCAGTAACTATAGAGGGACAAAGTTGGTGAGCCATGCAATGAATTTCTTGGAAAGAGTAGTGGAAACTAGACTAAGAGCTGAAGTCAGTATTTGTGAGCAGCAGTATGGCTTCAGGCCTAGAATGAGTACCACAGATGCAGTATTCGCTTTGAGAATGCTAATAGAGAAGTGCAGAGAAGGTCAGAGGAGCTGCATTGCGCTTTTGTAGACCTAGAAAAAGCATACAACAGGGTCCCGAGAGAAGAACTCTGGAATTGTATGAGGACGTCTGGAGTGGCAGAGAAATATGTTAGACTGGTGCAGGATATGTATGCTAGCTGCGAGATAGTGGTGAGGTGTGCTGTAGGTGTAACAGAGAAGTTCAAGGTGGAGGTTGGACTTCATCAGGGATCAGCTCTGAGCCTCTTCTTGTTTGCAGTGTTGATGGACAGGCTGACAGATGAGGTTAGACAGGAATCTCCACGGACAATGGTGTTTGCAGATGACATTGTGATCTGTAGTGAGAGCAGGGAATAGGTTGAGGAAAATCTTGAGAGGTGGAGGTATGCTCTGGAAAGGAGAGGAATGAAGGCTAGTCGCAGCAAGACAGAATATATGTGTGTGAATGAGAGGAACCCGGGTGGAACGGTGAGGCTACAGGGAGTGGAGATCAAGAAGTTGGAGGATTTCAGGTACTTAGGGTCAACAGTCCAGAGCAATGGAGAGTGTGGAAAAGAGGTTAAGAAACGGGTTCAAGCAGGTTGGAATTGGTGGAGAAAGGTTTCAGGGGTACTATGCGATCGAAGACTATCAGCCAGAATGAAAGGAAACGTGTACAATACGGTGGTGAGACCAGCGATGCTGTATGGTCTAGAAACAGTGACAATGATCAATGATGAAAACACAGGAGGCAAAGCTGGAGGTAGCAGAATGAAGATGTTGAGGTTCTCTTTGGGAGTGACGAGGATGAATAGGATCAGGAATGAGACTTTCAGAGGGACAGCACATGTTAGATATTTTGAGGAGAAGTTCAGAAAAGCCAGACTGAGATGGTTCTGTCATGTACAGAGGAGAGATAGAGAATATATTGGTAGACGGATGCTCGAATTAGAGCTGCCAGGCAGGAGAGCTAGAGGAAGACTGAAGAGAAGATTTATGGATGCAGGGAGAGAGGATATGAAGGTAGTTGGTGCGAGGGAGGAGGATACAGAGAATAGGATTAGATGGAGAAGGTTGATTCGCTGTAGTGACCCCTGAAATGAAAAGCCGAAAGGAAAAGAAGAAGACAACAATATCTGAGTAATAATTTGAAAACCATGAATTAGATATTTTCCGAACCTTGAATAGTTGGACATTGTTACTGTGTCAAAATTGTTACCAAATATATTTCAACTATTGGGTAATATAACTCATCTTTAAATAGCTCTGATGACAAATGGTAAGAACAGGCCATCTTTACAGGCAAACGTGTATCCACAACTGAACTGAATTTTCTATTGTGTCCACAATATTTATCAAAAATGTCAATTTATAGCGAGAGAAGCGATATATATAAAACCCATTATGTATTTATGCCATAGATTTTGACTTCTATTCAGTAATGACAAGCAACTTACAGGTAAATCTCCAATAATTAGAATATCATGAATAATTCCAATTACTTTTTGGCATTCATTTCAGAAAGTGAAACCTATAAGTTTTATAGATTCATTACACATAGATTGAAATATTTCAAGCCTTAATTTCTTGAAATTTTTATGATTATGGCCTACAGATAATGAAATGCAAAATTCTGTGTCTCAGGAAATTTTAATATTTTGAGTAGGTTTGCAAATTTGAAAAGTCATGGTGCCACACTCTAAACTGCCAATTAACTCAAAATACCTGCTAAAGGAGGCGGGGTGACAAATTTATGGCCTGCGGGCTAGATTAAACCAGTCTGAGATCATTTTGCAAAGGGTAAAAATGAGCTACAATTTTTCAATGAAAGAATCTGTTGTTATGCCATGGTTTTACCTGTCCGGCCCACTTGAGAAAGGATTTTCCTCCATGTAGCCCCTGAGCTAAAATGAATTGGAGACCCCTGACTTATTGGTCACTTAGTCTGGGTCAGCAGACTACATAATCATGGGTGTGACATATTGGGTTGTGTTTGCCTGCTCAGGTAATTTCCCCTGGGTGCCACCAGGGGGGCGATGGTGTTTATTTGTGCTGTAGTTGAGGCCGTATTGTTTGTCTTTTTTTCCAGTGCATAAATAAAGTATTTCCGTTTTTGCAACATGATACCATGGCTTTGCCTCCATTATTTTTGGATAAGACAAATCCCGATAGTATATGTACTGAAGTACACTTGCTTGGGGAACATAATTGTGGGGAAGACTGCTGATTTGACAAATGTCCAGAAGAGAGTCATCGACATCCTCCACATGGACCATAATCCACAAAAGCTCATTGCTAAAGAAGTTGGATATTCACAGAGTGCTTTATCCAAGAATATTCATAGAAAGAAGAAGGAACAAGTGTGGTAGGAAAAGGTGCACCAGCAAAAGGGATAAATGTAGCCTTGAGAGGATTGTCATTCAAAATCCATTCAATGATGCATGATGCATTCCTCGTGTCAAGTCACTCCTGAACCAGACAACACTAGAAGCATCTTTCTTGGGCTGTGGAGGAAAGGAACTGGACTGTTGTTCAGTGGTCCAAAGTCTGCTTTTCAAAAAAAAGTAAATTCTGCATGTCCTTTGGAAATCAAGCTCCCAGAGTCTGGAGGAAGCGTGGAGAGGCACAGACTCCACCTTGCTTGATGTCCAGTGTGATGTTTCATGTGCTGGTGTTGGTGCGCTGTGTTTTGGCTGATCTCATAGCAACCTGGGCTTCCATTACACCTGAGGTAAGCCACAGACTGATCATCTCCACGCCATGCCGCACTGATGTAGTAATTCATGCAAAAGGTGGCCCAACCAAGTAATGAGTGCATCGTAATATCCTTTTCCTAACATATCCTTTTTTGATGGATCTTGTTTAATATTCTAATTTTATGAGACACTGAATTTTGGTTTTCATTAGCTGTAAGCCATAATCATCAACATTTCAAGAAATAATGGATTGAAATGATTCACTCTTTGTGTAATGAATAAAATTATAGGCAAGTTTGAATTTCTGAAATGAGACAGAAATATTGAACATTTTCATGACTTTTCATTCAAATTTTTTTTCTTTTTCGTTCTAATTTTGGACATATACCTGTATATTTTGTGTGTGTTTGTGTGTTTGGGTTATCTAATAATGATAATAATGTAGGGTTGCTGCAGAGAATAAAACCGACATTTCAAGGGCCCTTTGCTTTCAGAGCTTGTCCAACAAGATGCCAATAATCGCTTTGTCTTCTATCAATTATTCGAGAAAATACAGATACGTATTGGCACAAGCAACTTCCTACAGGTAAAAAGTACCTTTATTATCTATTGAAACAGATCTATTCAATTAAATGGCACTTTAACTTATTTGTTGCTGTTATTGTAATAATGAAAAACATTACAGTCATGGGCGAAAAGCAAGACGAGCATTTGTTGGAAAACCTTTTGAAGCCATCTGAATGATTTTGAAAATACAGCATGTGCATTAGTAGAGATAAGTAAATCAGAAGCATTTATGATAATTGAAATTTCCCTTTGCAATACATCAAAAAATGCAACAAATTGCTATTTAGAGTGCACAACTGGTTTCACTACATTTTCAAAATCAATAGTATTGCATTTTATGATGAACTGCCTTTTCTACTTAGTGCTTCAGAGCAGTTTCAGTTTCCTCTTGTTTTCATGCTAGTTTTCATCCAGGTTCTTTCTTGTTAATATCTCTGCCATTTATTATCATATTCTTAAAACAAGTGCATCATGCTTTCACAGTTCTCTTGACAATGAATATGCCTGTCTTCTAAATTCACAATGGCACTTTAAGACATTCATCATATGATGCATTAGCAGAAACCAATCAATGTGCACAAAGGTTTATAGGGCCCATTCATTTCTGATTGCAGGGCAATGTTTCCTTTGATTCATTGTACCTCATTTGCATAGGTACTGTTGTGACGATAGGTACTGTTGCTTCGCCCAAGGCAAGGAAGTGTTACTCTTATGTCTGGGTCAGCCTCCCTTTCAAGCGAGCACTTAAAACTGCAGGGGCTGTCATCAAATTTGAGCTACACTGAGCCCTTCTCAAATCTTGCAATTACTGACTACAGTACAGCATTGAAGGAGGTCTTTAAGGAGGGTAGAGTGGTAAACAAAGAGCTGGTTTAGAAGTAGCATTGACACTTTGGGCCTGTTACTTATATCACTGGTCTATAGTTGGTTGTCATGTGGAAGGAAAATGTTAGTGTTAAACCATCCATCCATCCATTAACTACCGCTCATCCTGCAGTCAGGGTCGCAGGGATGCTGAAACCTATCCCAGTTTTCACTGAGCGGAAGGGATAGAGATAATTAGTTTAGTTTTCTGGTACGCTGAGAAAATTGTTAATCGTTTAATTTGACTGGGTTTCTTTCGACTTTGGATACATACATTTGAGGTAAACCAATTGAGTAACCAATTGAGGTAAACAAAGACAATTTTAAGAGCATATGAATATGAAATAAATTGTCAGTCCGTCATTTTTCCAGCCGAATAAATTCAGCTTCCATGTCTTTATATTGTTGGACTATCATGCAACTTACCAAGGTCAACTACAGATTGTTGCTAATTTTTGTAAACCTTGCTGTTCATTTGTTTTCAATTTCGAATCAGTTTCACTGAATTGACCATGAAGACCACTTGTGAATGTATTTGCAATATTATATACCATAACTCTGACTGGCCAAAAAGTACTGATCATCTGACAACCCTGCTGTGTCAACTGATGATCAGCTGATCCCAGCCAGCCCACATTAGCTGACAACTAGCGATCCCCTGCCAGTGATGATTCATTGGCAGTCGTCATTGAAGGCACTGGATTGGAAGTGCCCTCGTCTATCTCACAGACACCATGCAGTTTCCCATTGTTTAAAATATATAAACATATAGAGTTTATAGACACCATGCAGGTCGGTTGACATAAATATCCTCCACATACAACAATATATCTTGATTTTAAGCGTTATATTTGTATTTATTACAAAATAAATTCTGCCGGATACATAATCATAATTACCTGGAATTACCAGACCATCATTCTGGAATGTGTTATGATTCTCAATTTGAAAATATGATTATTAATCCTAAAAAAATTAATTACAAGTATATTTGCCCAGAGTTAATTTCTGCATTTGACAAAACTTGAGAAATTTCTTGCTAGGCAAACAATAAGACAAGAAAACAAGACATTATTGTAGAGGGTAAGTTCTAATGTTTATTTTCAGTATTGTGTAAATTGAGAAGTAGTTATATTTTGTACCTTAAATTTAAATGCAGCAGTATATGAACTGCTTTATGTTGAGTGTTTGTACAGTTTATTTGAAGGTAAACTGTTTCTTTTTTCTTTCAATAATTCTAATGCATCACCTAATGGTGGTGCTGTTCATTTTATATGTGCCTTGATGCAATCATTTTACTGTGAGAAATTCTACGGAAGGCTTGGGATGTTGATCCCAAGTGAGTGTGCGCCCAAGGTATAAAGACAGGCAGCTATTGAAGGATTATTACTTATAGAATGTGTTGAGGAATCTGATATAAACAGTTTAGAACTTGATCATTCGGGTGTGTTGTGTAAAGGAAGGATTGCTGAGAAGAAGGTGAGTTTTAAGTTTATTCCTTAAACACAAACAACAAAACTGACAGTCAACTTCCTTGTACCAGAATGCCCCGACCTAACTATGCCCCCAGTCTGTAGTCCCATGGGGTGAGAGGCCACATTGTGAAGTTCAGCAGCTTCTGATCCACAAAAGCCATGTAGGAGTGGCCTTCCAGCAGGAACCAGAAATGATGCGTCGCCAGATGCAGGGCCAACAACTCCCTGTCAAAAGAGCTGTACTTCCGCTGCTATCCCGTAGGTTGCGGCTAAAAAAATGCAAGGGGCTGCCACGCATTCGCCCCACGCTGTTCAACCACAGCCCCAACAGGAATGTCTGATGTATCAGTCGTCAACGCTATGGGTGCCATAGGTGCGGGATGGTCGAGAAGGGTCGTGTTAGCCGGGTTGCGCTTAGCCGCATTAAAATCCTGGATCCGTTCAGGAGTCCAGTTGATTCCGTCACTCGCCTTCTTGAGCTGCAAAGCCCAATAAAGTTGCTGAAGCAGGTTGGTAGCATGAGGGATGAAATGATTATAGAAATTAACCATGCCCAAGAACTCCTGCAAGGCCCTGACAGAGCCTGGTTGAGGAAACTCGGCAACTGGCTGCACCTTCAAAGGCAATGGGGTCGCGCCTTCCGGCAAAATGTGATGCCCCAGGAATTCAATCACCAGCAGTCCGAACTGATACTTAGCCGGGTTTACTATGTAGCCGTGTTCGTCTAAACAATGGAAAACCTATGTCAGGTGCTCCAGGTGTTCATCAGCCGATTGTCTGGCTACCAGTATGTCATCAAGGTAGACGAACACGAAAGTAAGGTCCCGCAGCACTGAGTCCATGAGCCTCTGGAAGGTTTGAGCGGCTCCCTTCAAGCCAAAAGGCATGCGCAGAAATTCAAAAAGCCACAATGGGGTGATCACTGCGGTCTTGGGCACATCCTTCGCGTGCACGGGCACCTGGTGATAACCATGCACCAGATCAACCTTAAAGAAGACGGTTGCGCCCAACAGCCTTATCATCCTCGATGTGGGGAATTGGGAACTGGTCATTCGCGGTGGCATGGTTCAAACACCAAAAGTCGCTGCAAGGACGCCATGACCCATCGGCCTTGAGCACCATGTGGAGCGGGGAGGCCCACAGGCTTTTGGACTGCGTCACGATCCCCAGAGGCTCCATGGTTGCGAACTCCTCCTTCGCTGCGGCCAGCTTATCCGCGTCAAGGTGCCGCGCCTGCGCAAAAAATGGAGGCTCCACCATGGGGATGAAATCCTCCACACCGTGTTTAGTAGAAAAGGTGGGTGTAGTGAGCAATGGGAAATCCGCTAGCAAACGTTGAAAAACATCGCCAGATGCAAAGAAGTTAGCATGTGCTACCAGCCCAGCACCCCCTGTCACACACGGAAAAATGGCAAAATACACAGCATCAATTAACGGTAGTTTGTGATGTCCACGAGCAGACCATTCGCGCACAGGAAGTCCATGGCAATGATGGGAACCAGGATAGAGGCGATCACGAAATCTACTCAAAATGGCAGCTGTGAAAAAAGAACAACTAAGACTTTGAGCCAAATGTTACAATGGACGAGTGGTTAGCCGTGCTAAGTCGTGGGCCCCCGCCCCTGGCCTGTATGTCCGCTCTTGTTGGGGGGAGCAGGCTCTTCTTCGAGCCGGAGTCCATCAGGAACCGTGTGCCTGACCTCAAGTCCCTGATGAACAGCAGTTTGGTGTGTCCGCAGGCGTCCACAGTTGTCACTTGAGCACCAGCCTTGGATCTTCCAGGTAACACGAAGGAGCAGGGTGGGATTCAGCGCCGCGCCTTGCTGCCAAACCGCTAGTGGAAAAAGCAGAGGCCAGTCCCGCATCGCCTCTCGACGGCTAGCCACCTGGCACTTAACAAGACACGGTCGGCCCCCTCCGCCAAACCCTGGCAGTCACCATCGCTATTCGAGGGCGTCTTATTTAGTTGTGGTGAGTCACACAACAGCTGCAAAACTCGCCTCGTTCACAACTGGTCCAGCGCAGTGACAATGAGGATGTGCCTGGCCCTGACAGTCCGAGACAGTTCCACGCAGATGGAAAAGAGCCTCGAAATGCTGGAAGCAGGAGGCTGGGTCACTCCGCCAGAACTTGGGGAGCACCGAAGCCACAATGGGAACGGCTGGCTGTGGGAGTCGGGGCAACATGGCTGAAGTGTGGTCGCACACTCAGTCCGAGTCAGACATGTTCAGAACGGGGTCACCAATGTCGTGTTTGAAGGAAGGACTCTCGGAGACGATGGCAAGTTGTAACTTTATTCCTTAAACACCAATAACAAACTGACAGTCAACTTCCTTGTCCCAGAATCCCGGACCCAAACCATGCCCCCAGCTTGTAGTCCAGTGGGGTGGACAGAGCCCCTCCTTGAGCTGCCACCTTACCGTGGTAGAGTGGTTTGCATATCCCAGTGATCCTGAGAGCATTGTTTTTTCGGGGGCTATATGCCCCCTGGAAGAGGCTCAGGTGAGGGACCAGACAAAGCACGGCTCAGAAGAATAACATTTTTGAACCCACTCAATGGTGACTGCCTGGTGGCTGGGCCTGAACCCATGGGGCCTGAAGGAATGACATGGGTCTTCCCCTGGGCTCACCACCCACAGGAAGGGCCAAGGGGGATCGGGCGCAGTGTCAGCCGGGCGGTGGCCTTGGCGGTGTGACCCCCCAGCTGTAGAAGCTGGCTTTTGGGACATGGAAATTCACCTCTCTTGCAGGGAAGGAGCCCGAACTGGTGCTGGAGGCTGAGAGATTCTGACTAGATATCTTCAGACTCACCTCAAAGCACAGTGTGGGGTCTGGAGCCAGGTCTGGAGTTGCCCCCGGTGAGAGGCACCAGGGGTGGCCAGGGCCTGTATGTTGGGGTACAAGAATGCCCCCGACCGAACCATGCCCCCAGCCTGTAGTATCGTGTGGTGAGAGACCACGCCCCTTCATGTCCACCACAGGGGAAACAATATGTAGTTCTTATTGTTGGCATTTCAGCAGTATAGTACAACTGACAAAAGAAAATGTGATAGAGAAGTTCAAATTATGTTTTTAACGAGAGTAGTATTCAATAGTATTTTGTAACGATATGCATTGGTCTGTAAGGATGATGAGCTGCATTTTCAACATAGTAATTTCCAAAGGAATTCTTCCATATTTGATCTGTAAATTACTATCAAAAGTAAAATTGAATAATTTGTTGATATTTTATATTGGCAGTGCTGGTAACTTATATGCCACAATTAGATTAAAAAAAAGCGCAATTTTTTTTTTTTCACTGCATGTTTGTGTGTTCTGTACACATTAAAATCCCATTGAAAGAAAATGTGTCGATGCACTTCAACCAGACAATTCAACCATAATCTAATAATTTGGGCAATTCAAGGGAAAATCAGCAGGTACTCACAAAACCTATATCAAATTCTAGATGCATAGGTTTTTACATTCCAGCATTTCTTGTTGACATTGCTACCTTTCATGTACAATTCAAAACCTGTTTGTAGGATTTTATTATGTAATATAGCTTTTCATTGTTGGAATGAATATGTCATTTTTGATAGATGTAACAAATGACTTAAACTCTGACATATGGAAGCGCAACTTCCATAACTTTCTAGAATATTCCATAATGTGCACAGTTTTTAATGAAAAAAACAAGAAAAAAAACTCAAAAGCAATCAGCATATGTACATTTTCTGGAATTGAATCTGTTAAATTAGAAATTTTCACTGAAAGGGCATACAGCTTCCCCAACAGAACGGGCTGTTGTTGTACAGCTTCATGACTCACCTTTCTTCTATTGTGTATCATTTCAAAAATGTATTATTTTCAAAAACCAAGCACAAGAGAATGCATAATTGGAATACCAAAAGAATGGCAAAGTGATGAAACAAAAGAAAGATTGACATAGTAAAGATAGAAAACCCATTATTGTTCTCCTTCACGGTTCTCGCCATACCCCCTGTGTACTTGTGAATTAATTTTCAAGGGCACAGAGTTTCAGCAAATATTTCATTTCTCAAGATCGCCATCACTCAAGATATCACTTGAACAACTCAAATCTGTCATTGTGAAAGAAAAGGGGAAAAGATAGAGGTTATATAGAAAGAGGAAGATGACTGAGATTACTTTGTGCTTTTTTTCAAGTGTCAATATCAGGAGTCGGAGGTTGGAGACGCAAAGACTAGTAACCTTCAAAGGACAATGTCATCACAGACAAGATTTCCTAAACATATCTGTATGGATTGAACAGAAATGCATTCCATAGTCAAAACTGATTTTCCTACATAATTTCAAAGCCTTCAGTAAAAATGATTAATCGAACATAACTATAAAACGAAAAGAATTGACATTCTAAAAATGTTTGCTTACTTCGAATGCAATTATTTTAAATTTTGTAATTTGGATTTGCTTGCTAATTTGATATTGTGAAGAGCATATATAAAACATCAACGCAAATTAGGCTTCAAAGAATTTATTTTTAATAATCTGGACACTACTAATTCTTATTCAAATTGATTATGTCTACACACAAAGACCTCCCCAAAAAGTTTTTGAAAATGTTGCCATCAGGAGGCATACTGAATCCATGCATTTCAATCCCTTTACACATGTTGGATTCTTTATGCAGAATGACTCAGCAAGGTCCTTGTAACTCGTGGTTAGTCCTGCACATGAACAAAGGAACAGTCATTCTTTCCAAATTACTTTGGCCAGGGTTTGAAAATTTGTCATTTCATGTAAATTCCCATTTTTTAATTTTTTTTTACCACAAACATTTTCTTTCATTATACTTAAGAGAGGAGAACAGAAGTGTATTTTGAATATGTGCCAGCGTTTTTGAGTAGTAAGAAAAAGGCTCAAAAGGTCTCTGTCTTGCTCCAACTTCATTCACAATGTTGAAGCAAGATGTCAGATTTCCAAGACCAGGATATGAAAAGAGAAAACAATGCATCAGGCAGTCTTTATTCCACCAAAATCTGTCTTTTCCCAATGGAGCTTTGGTTTATTGTCCATAGGGTGTTAATGTGTTGATGGCTTTTGTGGTTAAAAGGCATCTACTTTCAGGCCAACATTTGCAACTATTGAAACTGTAAGAAATCTGTGAGCGGCAACTGTTACTTCACTGACTAAGTACAGTGTTATTTATGGAATCTATGTAGACACCATACCTTGCCGAGACAACTTGATGGACTGTAATGAATACCTAATACACACTTCTTAGGACCCTTCTTGATCCCGTAATCACTTTCTTTGTTTCATTATTTTGATTACCCATGACGTATAGAGCTAAAATGTCAGCCAATTCACTTGCAAAACAGATTTTTATATGTCTCGCCTTTCTTAGTACCGTTGCTTCATATCACTCCAACTGAAATAAAGATTTGCACCCTCAGCTGTCCTGCCCTTGTGACAATTCAGACAGATATTTGTGAAGCCATCTTAGTGTCTGAAGTAATGGTCACATTGAAGGTTCCTTCCCCCATAACAAATTGTCAAACATGGCAATAGAGTTTATGCACTATAATGTTAAATTTTCACTTGGACCTATCACTTGCTTATTGCGATATTGAAACTTGTATCGATCAATCAAATATGAAACTTTTGCTGATCAATCAAGCAAACTATGTGTGTGAAAATTCTCATTTTATGCTCAAGGTGTTTAGTTGATGGAGGAAACATTATTCATTTGTACAGTGATATTACCAGGCACTCTACTGGCAAAATAAAAAAAAAAAAGCACACACACACAAAACAAAACAGGTAGTATAGTGCTTGAAATAAAAGGTTCATGTTGGCAAACTGATATTGAACAATTGTATTTGAACATTTTGTTATAGAATTAATTTTACAATTTCAAAAGTTACTTTAACATGTCCCTTCTTGTTTAAACACAATGATAACATAATCCAAATCTGATTGAGGCGGGGTTCAGTAACTGTTTTACTGAAGATTTTCCATTAGCTCCAGTGTCCGTCACAGTTAAGTCCACGACTGTCATTGGATTTCTGTATCATTATTGAGTCACTGACAAGTGAAATCAGGCATTGACCAATGGCCTGATATACAGTGGTCAAAAAATTAGAGGAATACTTCAAAAACACATCACATCTAAATTGGGGGAAAATAATCTTGAATATCTTTCCTGATAATAAGTAGTTGATGGATTAGTAACAAAGGGATGCCATATAATTTGATGGAAGTTCAAATGATCACCCTATAGAGGGGGGAAATCAAAGATATCTAAAAATCAAAAGTGAAATAACAAGCCGGCAGACTCGTCAATTTTGTCAAAATGTCATTGTGGCAACTCAAAATGATACTCAGTTGTCTGTGTATCACCCCCAGGGATGCCTATCCCTAGAAGGACTCACAGTGTAAGATAATGGCACTCTGACTGCTTTAAGGTATCGGGATGAAATCCAAACTTATTGTCAGAACCTAAACTGGTGCAGTGGGACCTGGGTTCCTCCTGGTATACGACAATGTCCGACCTCATGTGGCTAGAATATGCATGCAGTTCCTGGAAGATGAAGTAATTGATACCATTGACTGGTCCCCACTTTCACCTGACCTAAACCCAATAGAACACCTCTGGGACATTATGTTTTGGTCTGTGCGGCGCCAACAGCTTGCTCCTAAGACTGTCCGGGGCTCAGTGATGCCATGGTCCAGATCTGGGAGAAGATCTCACAGGACACTATCCATCATCTAATTTGGACCATGCCATGACATTGTCAGCTGCACAATGTCACATATGTAAGGGTTGATAAAACGTTTTGATATAAAAGTCTATTTCAACACCCATGATAAGGGGAAAATGTCCATTTATTTAACTGTACTCAACCCAAAAGTTCTTATTTTTACCCTTTTCCATCACAAGTGATATAATACATGTTTCACTTAGCAAGGAATAAATCTTTGAAATTAACTGAACATTCATTATGAGATATGAGGACAACATGTTTTGGTATGGAAGAAACAGGGAAATGTCTTAGCCTCTGAACCATCTCTATCTTTTGAACCCATACATAAAGATAATCACTTGAATAACCCAGATGCAGACTAAATGTTGGTGTCAACACTGACATCCCTGTCATAGGTCATTGTGACAAAAACTGCATTGTTAAAAATGTAGAGGGCTACATTCTATTGGTTTTCTGTTCCAAAAGCATCACACATTAAAACAGGTTATTGCATGGGTGAAGTTATATTCAAACACTCAGTAAGATTCCTTTCTTGTTTCTTTCCTTGAGGCCAGAGGTATCCAAGTAACTGTTTAGATGAATATACATTAGAACAGCTCATTCCCCACCGAGCAGCAGTACATTATAAACAACATCCCATAAAGTACTCATGATGAATAATAGCCCCTGGAATTTTAGCACCTTACCTCCCTCCTTTGCTTGTAGAGGGATTGCTGTCAACCTACAGGCGTTATCCACACTACTTCTAAATTGTGCTTTTATTCCTTTTATATAGGATTCTGAGTCAATGCAATTTCCCTTTCACATGCAGATAAAGCATGCTCTTTCCTTGGTCTTGCCTCGTTGATTCAGGCCTCACAACAAGGATGCATCTCAACCAACTTTAGTCCAGACATGGTAACAATGACAATTGACAAGGTTTAATTATGACTGACATCAGTATGTCAAAATACACCAATAGGAAAATCATTTTAATGTAAAAATCAATGTTTTTCAGGTGAAAACAAGGTTCAGGTAGTATTATCAATTTCTGAATGAACAGATTGTAGGTGATCATCATCTTTAAACAGTCTTCAGCTTGACTGGGTAGCTTATAGTCAAAACAGTAAAAATGAATCAAAGGAAATTTGGTAATATCAAAATAAAACACTACAAATACTTCTTGTTTGGCATTCTTATTGCACTTCAGAAAAGAAGTGTAATCATGTTGCATGAAGGTGAACCATTTCATTTTATGCAGCTCTCTGGTAATTGAACTGCATGTCACTATTTTCATTATCAGTGTTTATTCTTCCTCGCGACACACCAGTACAACATGTGTGTGTTATGCTGCAGTATGCTGCAGTTTAAAAATCAATGATGTGAGTAAATATTGGATCTCATCCACAGGTTTAGCATTCTCATTTCCTTTTAGTTGTCCCTTCACTCCTGCATTAAATCATGAGGTGCATAAAAGGGGGAGGGAGGAAAGAAAGAGCAACAGATGTAGGATATCATATAGGTAACATTGATCAATTAGTGACTAATTATTGTCCAATGGCCCAGGAATGTACTGCATCCTAAACAGTTATTTAATGGTGTTCCAAAGTTCCTTTTTGATTTGGTGAAAGGGTGAATTTTTTTTTCCAATTATACACCTAACTAACTCCATGCTCTGTCATGGAACCAGATAGGATAACCCAAATTAGTGTCAAATATGAAGAAAGACCCCCCACCCCCCCCCCACCCCCAACAAAACAAAGCAACACTAATTACGGTTGGAGTTTCTAAAACTCATGCACAGATTAGTGTGTATTATAAAGATACACATCTCAATAGAGTATCAAAATATTTATAATTCGTATAGCCCTCAGACTAGATGTACCCTCTATTGCTCTCTAGACTTTGTATTTTGTCTTTCACAAGAGTAACAATCGAACCAGCTTAATGCTGGTGGGTAATTAGTCGGAAAGCAACAGTTGATTGATGCTCCTTCATCTGCTGTCAAATGGTCACCCCTTAAGTTGCATGGTGACAGAGAATATCATATCCCTGTGGTAGAACCAGCATTTAAGATGGTTATAAACCATTTACAAATATATATACATATTGTGGGGAAGCTCGGTTTTGCAGTGGGCAATCAGAGTTGGCGAATAATGCTCAGGATAATGCTCTTTAACAGAAGGTCATTGAATACCACAACATGCAGGAAAACTTTGGGAGTAATTCACAATACAAACAATTAGGTTTATGGTGTCTCCACATTCTGTCCCCCATTATGCCAAAATACCGAACGGATTAGTGCATTGCAACACTGACGTGGAACTTAAATGGAACATCCTACACAAAAAAAATTTGCTTATTAACATTAGACTATCGCAGGCTCACAAGGTTCTAACTGTTACAGCATCAAAAGGATGCTGGAAAGGTTCCTCCGGCCAGTCTCCCCACAACACATTACTATTCATATATCTACATATATTTGTGTGTGCGTATGCATATATAAATATATATATGTATATATTTATGTATGTTGACTTCATGAAATTCTTGAAAGGGTATCCAATTGAATTGGAAAAAAAATATCATCTATTACAGTATTCCTCAATGGCCAGAAAATAAAACTGAACTCCTGAACCTTCTCTACAGCACCTCGCGGTCCCTCTCCCCTCCTTGTCCTCGTCAAGCTATTTTCAAAATTGTATTTTATGTGGAGTTCACCTTCAATGAAGGGACTGATGTTATTTTTTAGTTATATAGTTCTAATAGTTCTGGTAGACCTGCACTGTTGACAGCAAAAATTGGTCAAAAGCAATAACACTTCTTTCCAGTGTTTTAACTCTGCAGATTTTCATTTGTCATCAATATTTGAAATGCAAGTTTTATTTATTTGTTTCTTTGTTAATGTTAAAGACTTCCGACATTATATTTTTATGTCTTACTCTTAGCGGAGGCAAAAACAAAAAGCACCTTAACGAAAATCTAATTTTCCCAGATTACATTTTTGAAATCATGTAAATGTATTTGATGTTTCCTGTAGGAAGTTTAACATATTGTTCCATAAATGCTGAGCTTTCATTTTGACAACTTTTGAGATGGCTTTTATCTAAGGTTCCAGAACCATCAAAGTTTAGTGAATGGTGTGCTTGACATGTCAAAGGTAATTAAGTCATTAACAGTGAAAGTGGAATCAAACTTTTTTTTTTTTGTCATTGGCAACATAATTATGCCAGTTATAATTACAGAATTCTGGTTGGATGAAGGTTATAGATCACATACATACTATATATCTAAAATATGATGTCTACGTAAAACACACATCAGAAACACTGATGCTATAAGGTCTGCTTTGGCTCTACTGTTAACGTTTTGATGACATTCGTTTATCATTCAGAAAGCATGGTCATGTTGCTGCAGAACTTTTAAATTACAATTTTCAATACTTAATATCTTTTCTTTCAGACAAAGCCATTATGAAAAGACATTTTAGGGTCACTTCTTTTACGGCCAAATATCTATTCTTTGGTTAGATTTGATGATTAAGACATAACCAAAAAAGTAATGTCATGTAGATCCTTGAGCTTTCAATATTAGATTGTAATTTCATAACATGCAGTTTGGATTAGTTAACACCTTAGCTATGTAAATAATATGTACTTAGAATTGTTCACCACTTGTTCTGTATGAGACAGCAAAAGTTGCATTTACCTTGGCAGTTGTAAAGTCCTTTGAAATTGAGTTTGTTGCGATTTGAGCAGTATCTTGTTTTTTTTATTAAATGTCTCATTGAATGGGTGCAGATGACTTTTGTATTGAAATCTTTAATTATTTGACTAATTGATGTATTTATTAATTCTGTCCCCAGTGATATCTAATTTAAATCTGCTCTTTGATGGCTTGCAGACAAATTCAGATCAGCAAACCTTGTATCCATTATCGAAAAGACAAAAACAAAAACCACAGTGATTCATTGGGCAAATTTTATCTCCGTATAAAGAGAATTGAAAGAATTGCCCATTCCTCAGTGATTGAATGTTTCAAGGATCATAAGAAAACACTTGGAGTCTGCAACCAGGCGGTAACCGAGTTAATCCCTTCACACAGATACTTTTTAGCTGTTTTTAATTAAAGCGCCAAGCATTTATTTTTTCTGAGACCTGGATTTCCCCTCTGTCATAACTGTCAGAAGCTTTAGATGATACTGATGAGAACTATCCAATCCATCATCTATCGACCACACAACTATCATAATGAGAGAGAGATGTGGTCAAAATCTTCTCTTCATCAGACTTTATTGTCTTATTCTCTTCTACTTCCTAATCACCTTGTTTTATCCTGCATATAGCTGGGTCAATCATTTGGTCTGTGGTGTGAGTAGCACAGCTGTGAAGTTGCTTTTCCAGTTAGAGGATCATGATAAGGCAATAATGTGCTCATATGCTATATATCTTGTTTGGCAAGAGAATAATTTAAGTCAAGAATAAACACAAATGACAAATTCAATTGTTTCTTCTAAATAAAATTGTAACATTGTTATACTATAGATAATAATGCGTAATAATCAATCTGTTGTGAAGAAAAAAATCAAAAATTTGGGGCGAGAGCACATGGAGTTTGCCACACTCTTAATTTGACATGTACAGTAGATATGAGGGATTCACTTTTTTCCTCCCTTTGATGATTTCAGTATCTCCAATAGCCAAAATCTCCTCAGTGTTTTTATCCTGAGCATGCAAGTGTTTTAACCCTTACCTCAATGGCATTTCAAAGAGGTAGAAAAAATTATCAGATGCATTTTTATGTCTATTGGTCAGTCACTCCTGTCTTGGGCTGGCCCAACCTGGGTTCCATCCAAAGCAGCTTGATAAACCAGCGATCTGCGATGGAGAACTCTCTGTCTGACATCAAAACGATACATATTGTACATATTGCATTTACAAAAATTTCTGGGTTGGCATTGACTTATTGCTTGATTCAAAACTTCTTCATAACTTCTAATGTTTCATGTGTTATCTTTTTACTGGCTTCCCCAGTAACTCTTGATGTTCTATGTACTGTAAGGGTTTTGAAAATGTCAACACACCCACCTGAGGTGGCAATGGCAAGTAAAATAGTTTGGAGGATTGACACAATGTGTTGTTATTGCGATAGTAGAATGTGTTATTCAAAAAATTACGTGATGCGTGTATCTTTAATTTGTGGTTAGCTTTGTTTTCTCAGTGACATTTTCCCCTTGTATTCTCTCTTTGATTAAAATAAATTGTGCGTAGTATACAGTATACATAAACATCCTTTTGGCGTTTCATGTCGTTTTCAGTATTTTTCAGTCTGTAGATATCGCCTCCTAATTATAAAATGTTTGCACAATGACTTATTCACTTGCTTCCTCAAAATAATTAGTAAAGGACTGATGTGCTTGAGAGGTTCGATGACTCAGCATAACCTGATTAAAAGGGAAATCTTCTCGCAAAAGTTAATTTCTTTGTTAAATGATGAGTGCCCTGTGTGCACACAACTAAATCTTCAATCTGATCAGTCAGATAGCTTCAACAAAAAGACAAGAGTGAATACTTTGACAATAAAATGCAATTGTGCTTACTTACCAAAAAGTATTTATTACAGTGCAGTGCAGTGAAAAAACAGTACCTGTATTAAATTACTCAGTGACCTTACCCAGCAGTAAAAAAGCAGTCTCTACCAGCCCTTGAATATACATACATTTATTAAAAGACAAAATTAATATTGTATTGTACTTTTCAACTTCCACTGCCTCATCGCAAAAAGGTCTTCAGGCCACATGGAACTTTTCTTTATGGATTTGTCATCTCTGTTTGCATGGGGTATTTCAAATTATTGTTGGTATGTCCCGCAGGCCAAAAAATCATAGTGAGGCCAATTGAATTGGCCCAGAATTGTGGCACACTCCTCCACATCCCTGAAAGCATCATGACTGGTATCTAAAATGGCTGGATAAATTAATACTTGCCTGTGTTGATGTTTGATTGATTTTTTCACCGCTTGTCTCAGAGAACCTTATCTGAATAAGCTGTATTATGAATCCTAAATCAATTAAATCTTTGATTTTTCTTTGTCAAATCTAGTGCTTGAACAATTTTGACCTGGTAGTCATCAATTTATGAAATCAAATTACCCTTCGTATCAAAAATAACCATGCAAAGTATAAAACATAGTATATTTCTCAATGACATTTACTCACTTCTCTTTCTGGTTGTGAGACAGTGGTGAAGTGTGCTGTAGGTGAGACAGAGAAGTTCAAGGTGGGGGTGGGACTTCATCAGGGATCAGCTCTGAGCCCCTTCTTGTTTGCAGTGGTGATGGACAGGCTGACAGATGAGGTTAGACAGGAATCTCCATGGATCATGATGTTAGATCATGCAGATGATATTGTGATCTGTAGTGAGAGCAGGGAATAGGTTGAGGAAAATCTTGAGAGGTGGAGGTTTGCTCTGGAAAGGAGAGGAATGAAGGTTAGTCGCAGCAAGACAGAATATATGTGTGTGAATGAGAGTAACCCAGGTGGAACGGTGAGGCTACAAGGAGTGGAGATCAAGAAGTTGGAGGATTTCAGGTACTTAGGGTCAACAGTCCAGAGCAACGGACAGTGTGGAAAAGAGGTTAAGAAACGGGTTCAAGCAGGTTGGAATGGGTGGAGAAAAGTTTCAGGGGTTCTTTGTGAGAGAAGAATTTCACCTAGAATGAAAGGAAAGGTTTACAAAACAGTGGTGAGACCACCAATGCTGTATGGTTTGGAGACAGTGGCACTGAACAAAGGACAGGAGGCAGAGCTGGAGGTAGCAGAGATGAAGATGTTGAGGTTCTCTTTAGGAGTGACGAGGATGGATAGGATCAGAAATGAGTCCATCAGGGGCACAGCTCATGTTAGATGTTTTGAAGAGAAGGTCAGAGAAGCCAGACTGAAATGGTTGGGTCATGTACTGAGGAGGGATAGGGACTATATTGGAAGACGGATGATTGAATTGGAGGTGCCAGGCAGGAGGGCTAGAGAAAGACCGAAGAGAAGATTTATGGACGTAGTGAAAGAAGATATGAAGGTAGTTGGTGTGAGAGAGGAGCATACAGAGAATAGGGTTAGATGGAGGAGGTTGATTTGCTGTGCCCCTGAAAAGGGAAAAGCCGAAAGGAAAAGAAGAAGAAGAAGAATTTACTTACTTCTCTTTGTGAAAGTACATATGACTGTGAATTACCCATATTTAAAAAATGTTTCTTCACCAGTGCAGAATCAACATATATTAACACAATTAAAATATGTACTTTTGTCCTTTGACTTATTTTCTTGATGTTACATGTGTGGTGAAAACAGTTTTTCCAAAGTTTTATCAAATTGCTACTGATTAAATTTTCCAATTGTACCCAAATGGTTATGCTCAATTTGTCACACTGTATTAAAAAGAAAGAAGACTTGCAGACTGTTCGACCAAATCAAAGTTAAAGGCAGGTGACGTTAAGTTGATCATGTCCAATGTTCTATTCTATAACAACAATCCCTTTTTGGCTTGATAGCCACTGTGCACTTCTTTTCAGTCATTATTGAAACAATTGTATTTCATTTTAACAAATAAGTGGTCCACAGCAAATCCAGTTTAAAAGGCCCAGATTGTAAAAAAGAAATGTCCAAATTAATTGCATTGTTATACACATTTTGGTACTTTACAACAATTCAGCCAAAATATGATGAACAAAATTCCTATTTTTTGGTGCACTGAACAATCAATAGTAATAAAATATTAATACAAATCTTTTGTGCCTTTTGCAACGAATCACATAACAATTGCAGTGACTGTGCTACCATCTCTTATTTCTTCGAAGTTATTCGGTTACCCTTGATTTCCTGTAATTTCACAGTTACCACTTTGTCTGGGCCTTTCCCTTGAGACAGCTGCCATGAGGGATTGGGCCTAGATGACTGAAATTAAAGCTTGGAACAAAGCACAAGGTCCCCTGCAAGCTGAAAAGAGTATGTGAGATTAAGACTCTTGTGACAGCTCTCTAGGCTTTCAAAAGTGATTATTCTTGAAAACATTTAAAGAACGAAAAGAGAATATTAAAAGACGTAACAGTTATATTGATGGTAAATTTACACCCATCTCTGTATATCCCATAGACCTGCATCAAAATTTAAGGTAGCTGTTTTACTGAGGGCTCTGTCATCAACTGGTCCAGGGTGCATCTGACCTCTCCGCCAGTGTCAGGATTGTGCAAGCTCTGGCTCCAATTAAGTCATAATAATCCTGTACATTAGTGCATGTAACAGAGAATAGACATATATATTAATGGGTATAAAAACCCATATAACTCCACAAACTACATTGGTTGAAAGAGCCTGTTGGACATTTATTTTATTTTGTCCCTCCAGATATTCACAGGAAGTGAAAATAAGTCCTTGCAGTGCACAATACTGTTCTACACACAGGTTTAACATTAAGGCCATTCCTAGATTATTTATGAACTGTCTAATTTGGAGGGAGAGTGTAGGGTTTGGGTTTGTTGAGTTCAATATAAAGCATAATGTGCATGCCAGGATACCAAGGGAATGTACTGCTGTCATGTATCTTTTACCTTTGAGTTAGTCTGATTAAGTTATTTATTAAATTCTACATCTAAAGATTTGTTTGCATTTAAATATGATAAAAATATTTAGGGTTATTGTATCATAACATTTCAAAAATATAGATCCACTTAGATACACTATTTTTACAATTTCTGGTGAGACAGTGCCATGAGACAATGCCAATCTTCTGTTCACTTTGATGACCTGGTGGCTTTCCTGCTGATCATGATAATATCTTATTGTAGAGGAATATGACATGTGAAACTTTGAATGCAAGTTTCAATCATACAAATCTAAAGAACTCTGAAGTTTTAGTTATAGCTATAACTATAATATAGTTATGGTAAAGGTGAAACGCAGAATACAACAGCATGGACGACAGTAGGGCAGTAGGGAGTGTTTCTGACCGCCCATCAGTCTGGTAGTTCGATGGCAGAACATTCCTTCCATCAGGCCATTTGTTTGTCTTTGTGTTTTGCTTTAGTTAATGGCAGGGAAAACATTTTAAGTTTGGCAATCTCACCGAATATTAGTTTTTAGTATCAGTTTTATGTTTAGGTATCCAACTGAAGACTCACACTTCATGAATCAGTATTTTGTTGTTTTGGTGACAACAGTTAATTTTCATGATGTATTTTATTCCTGCTACTTTTAGTTGATGTTCAGCGCGTTTATGTAATACTTCATTTTGTTTTGGTTACAGTGTTTTGTGTTCCGAGGACAAAAAACAATAAAGTATTATCTTATCTTATCTTATCTTATCTTATCTTATCTTATCTTATCTTATCTTATCTTATCTTATCTTATCTTATCTTATCTTATCTTATCTTATCTTATCTTATCTTAATCCACAACATTTCAGCAGACCAGTAAGAAATTGAGATGAAAACCATCTTTTTGTCTAGTCTTGATTTGTTGTTCATTTACATTACCAGATTTTTTGACAATTGTTGATTCACTTAAAAGGTTCTATAAACTGTTTTTCAAAAGTTAGGATGGGGATATATCAATAAAGCATCGGCAGCAGCTTTTTGAAATATCCACAATGTGGAGTCTGTTTTTATTTCCTTTTTTTTTCCGACAGGGATGTTCATATTCTCTTTTGCCTTTTGTTGAAAAAGTTAGATTCGGCCCTTAGTTTGACCATGCTCTGAGAGGGACTTGAAACTAACAAGTCGTGGTGACACATGCATGAAACCATAATGCTGCTCATAAGAAATGCTCACTTCCTGCTCTCAGTCTAGTTTCCACTACTCTTTACCATGATATCATTGTATGGCTCATCAAATTTATTCCTCTGTATTTACAACAATTCTGCAGATCTCCCTTGTTGTAAATCTGAACCAGCACCCTTCTCCTCCACTCCTCAGGTGTTCACCAACACTCGAAGATACTGTTAAGTGATATTGTCAAAAACTGTACAGCCATCTCTCCTGGCTACTTTCATAAGTATATCATCAGGACTTATCTCTTTCTCTGTATTCCACCTTACAAGTCATTGTTTGGCCTTTGTTTAGCCTTTGCCACCTCTACCTTACCCTTGTGCTGCATCTCCCTGTACTCCTGTCCTGCCTCCTCAGTCCCCTCAGTGTCCCACTTATTTTTTGCTAAGCTCTTTCTCTGAATATACTACTGCTATTCCTCAATCTGCCACTAAATCTCCGTATCGACTTTCTTCCAGACAACACACCAAGTACTTACTTTCCCTTCTCAATGATCACATTTGCTGCTGTTGTCCAGTACCTCGAAGCTCCTCCTTACCACCCAGAGCCTGTCTCAACGTCTCCCCAAAAAGCACACAAAACTCCTTTCCTTCTCCATCACTTTGTTCTATGCTTTGCTTTTCTCCTCTTTGTCTTCCTTTCCACTGCAGTCATCCTACAAACCGCCATCCTATGCTGTATGATGACACTCTCACCCACAACTATTTTGCTGTCACTGACAGCCTTCATATTAAGTTGTCGATACAAAATGTAGTCTATCCATGATGCCCTACCTCCGTTCTGACAGGTAACCCTCTATTTCTGCTTCCTCTGGAAGAAAGTATTCAATGCAACCATATCCATCCTTTTTGCAAAGTCTACCACTACCTGTATTGGACACCAAACCTGCCCATCACGTCTTACCTCAGGTGCCTTCAACAACACTTCCATTGAAGTCTCCATCAATATCCACTGTCTCACCTCTTGGGATATTCTGCATCACTTAGTCCAATTTACTTGAGAATTTATCCCTCTCCTCTAACTCACATCCCACCTTGATTATTACACCTTCAATTTCTAGTGTCTATTTGACAATCTTTTTACCTGCCAAAAATTCCCAGCAAACTCCTCCTTCAAGATTCCTACTACTTTTGCTTAGAAAGCAGCTGATGATTGCATGATAAAACCATTAGCATTTTGAATTGTTCACCCACCATAAATACCCCTGAGACAATCAGGGGCTTGATTTATAGGGGGATATAAACAGACACAGCGATAATATGAAGTAATTATCCATAATCTGTCTTTTGATTTTCAAACAAACGTGTTTATTATTCATATATCTTCTTCTTCTTCTTCTTCTTTTCCTATCTGCTTTTCTCTTTCAGGGGTCGCCACAGCAAATCAACCTCCTTAGAAAATTTAATCAGTAGCAATTTGATAAAACTTTGGAAAAACTGTTTTCACCACACATGTAACATCAAGAAAATAAGTCAAAGGACAAAAGTACATATTTTACTTGTGTTAATATATGTTGATTCTGCACTGGTGAAGAA
>CAAKHD010013427.1:128116-141200 GCA_901007705.1 Fistularia tabacaria | reverse complement strand
GAGTACTGTCAGCTGCCGTGGATCTGTTGGAGTCTAGAAATGATACACAGTTTATATATATATATATGTGTGTGTGTGTGTGTGTGTGTGTGTGTGTGTGTGTGTGTGTGTGTATATACATATGTATACATACGCATATACATATATACATATATATACATATATATACACACACACACACACACACACACACACACACACACACACACACACACACACACACACATATATATATATATATATATATATATATATATATATATATATATATAAAAGAGAGAGCACACAAAAGAACATTTAACCATTGAAATCAACTGCACAAGCTCACAAGCTATCTTAATTAGACTGTCTTGCTGTCAGGAATAGATTGTCACAAAAGATCACAGAATATCTTCCTGTGGAGCTGTCTGTGTCAGTCCATCAGTCACATTAGCAATCGAATTTGGGCTCAATCAATTGCAGTCCTGTTTTGGGGAATCTGTCTGTCCTCTGAATGTGTCCAACAGAAGAAAAATGTTGAGTATTGATTTCACGTCTGCTGAGCCCACAGACTGCAGATGGAAGTGACAGTTTGTGACTCAGCTCTATTCTTGTGACAAACCGAATGCTGAAATAGAAGCAGCTTTGAAGGTGCACAGAGAAACCATCAAGACGCTGTTTATTAAGATCGAAAATTATTTCTTTTTGTCAAAATCAAAGAGCATTGAACATCAACTACCTGGCTGAAGCATCAGTGATCTCATAACTGTTTTCTATTTTCTATTTTTTTTTGTTTTTCTGAACAGCAGCCCTCATTTTTGGCAGAGTGACAATGATAGCTGTTGAGATATTCAGTGCATCTGCATTAATCCTCTTTCTAGGAAATATAATAAATAACTATGATTTATGATTTATTGAATAATATTTTCATACTTCCTTTCCTCGTCTTTTGAAGCACTCCATGTATATTTGTTAGAGACTGCTATTTTTCTTTTAGTTTCATTGTTTTGAATGCCCTGACTGGTCACACTTACCATCAGGGTCATGGTGTAGGGTTAAGTAGTAATAAACAAAGCCCTTTCAATATATTTTTGCATTTGCTTTGCTTGTTACATTACATGTATATATGTGTGCATATATATACACACAGTCAATGTCAAAGTGTGAAAATAAAATTATGATGCTAAGAATGTATTTTTTGGAAGAAAGGGCTGCAGATTATTAGAGATAATGGTATCTCTAATGGTATGATGGTAAGATAATGGTATGATGTCTTTGAGTCTTATGAAAAATGAGAAATACAAATTCAGTATGGATTATCATAATTCTCAGATCATTTTTTAAATTCTTGTTTACGGATACGGATATCTGATTTTACGTCTTTATTATTATTATTACCTGACTGCTTTTCCCTGCATGAATGCATTAGATAGATTAATGTATCCTACTTAAAAACAATCACTATCTGCTGGAGAAAGACAATAGTAATATATGCTTTATTACCACTAGGAAACTAAGAAAAAGAACAGGGTGGATAAGGGGGACATATTCCTTTTTTTGTTTTGTTTTAACGATTTTCATCAAGAAGTACTTTCTAGAGACAACAATTTATTTCAGAGTCAACCACTAAGAAAGAGTTTGTTTAGGAAGGCAGAGTGCCCAAAACAAAAAAATAATATTTTAAAAGCTTATGACACAACTTGCCAACTTTGCCAAATCTTCAAACATTCAAATGAATGAATAATGACATACAGTTCACAGAATTTTAAAGCACACAGAACACACTCTTGAAGTCTCTCCAAATAATTCCCTGTCAAGAATAATATAATACCCATCAGTTCTATTATCTTAAGAGTGAAACAATTGCGTTTGAAGCGTCTTATTTATTTACTTTTCTATTATCATTTAAAATACAAATTTGACTCTTAACCATGGCTTCACATTTTGATGCCACAGTATTTACATAAAAAGCCCACAGTCTGGAAAGTTTTGAACAGATTCTGTGGAAAAAGTAGACTAAGGATGAGCGACAAAATGAAAGCCTTGAGGAATGGCGGATGGGGGTGTTGTGAGTGTGTCGGGGGGATGGGGATGGAGGCAGAGAAAGAGACAGAGATGCTGGAGGGGGTTGCTGGGTAGCTGAGCTTTAGCCTGGCTGGGTATGAGAGCAGCAAATCCGACTTGGTTGGTAAACAGAGGCTCCAGGGACACTTCTTTTGCATGCAGACTGCTGTGGACTACATGGAAGCCCTCTGTGATTCTAATAGAGTAAGCTCATAGAAATCACCATAGAAAATTCCAATAAGGCTGTCAGCCACTACAGCAGAACAGACTGAATCAAACATGCATACCAGCTCCGAAACACACAGACATGCACAAGCACATAAACATCTACCCATGTGTGATCTTTTTGGCTCTTTCACGCTGGTGTATTCATTCCTCTCTGAAGCAGCAACTTGTTCTTAGCTCAGTTTCAGAAGGGTTTCGTGTCTGTTTCATTTGCATTTCTGTTTAATTTGACCCCCATCGGCTTCAGCTAGGGTAGTATGAAGTACTCACAGCTAACAAACTAATTTTATGGTTGTGATTCTGTTCTTTGCCCTTGGATGCCAAGATCAAAAGCGGACTTTGAATTGAATGCAAGCTTTTGGTACAAGTGTTTATGTCTTGTTTCTTTAAGTTTCCTCTGAAAATATGTTTTTCTTCTTGTTCCTATAGTTCTGTGTTTTTGATATTCTCCCGATTATAATGGCATGTGTTCTGAGTTTGGCAATAGGGGCCCCATTTAAGTGATCTGCGGCATATAGTCAAGGGTACACAATGCAGCTGCCTTTGGGAGCATGCCAGATTCTTTGATTTTTTGTTTTATAATAAATAAACTGGGTCAGATCACAATGTAAGGTGGTTTTTGATCAGTTCCTGACTTAGCCATTTGTGTAATTTAAGGCAAATTTAAATACATAGCCAACCAGACTGTAATTTCCTGTTGCCTCAAAGAGACAGGTTTTCCTAGTGCTTGAACCATTATAGTTTGAATCTTAGAGATCTCAGAGACAAACAGTCTCCTGCTGGGTAAACAACAATAGTCTTGCCTGTGTGTTTCGACAAGTCTTTCTGAAATTATATCTGATTTCATGAAAAAGATTTGTAACAATTCAAACAAAACATGACATAATTACATTTTGTGTAGAGATGACGAATTAGAAAGTATTGCCCATTATCACATTATTTCCTTTAACACTACCATGGTCATTTTAGAAAACATCATCCTTTTGAGGATGTGAACGGGCAAAATAGTTCTGTAATGCAGAAGGCATTGGACATGCTGTATATTTTCACAAATAAATGACTGATTGATTTTGCACCAATATTCAAAAAATCCCCCTTTAACTTTTGAGAAACTGCTGAAAATTACACTGTTTTTATATTTCATCTGCAGAGTTAAATCTGTCTGGCTTTTTTTTAAATGACATAGTTTAGTTTTGCTGCTTTAATGGTACATAGTATTTGCACTAGACATGTCACGATACACAGTGTAGATTAAATCAGTGAAAAAGATCCTTTTTTTGTTGAAATAACATGAAAGTATCCAAAAATGCAAGAGTAAAAACAACAACTATGATGATAAAAAAATATTGGAAGACTCCCGACACACTTCCTGTAATAGATAGAAATAATAAAAGGTTTTGCCACTTCTTTTTCTCATACTTAATTATGCAAAGTGTCTGTTAATTTACCCCCAACTGAGTAGGCATATCTCACTCTAATAGACAATTTAAATAGCAGCAATGCAAATATGTTACATGCCTACAAGCAGGAATTGCGAAAATCCCAAATAGTTTTCAAGAAAGGAGCAGGGGACATCTAGGTTACAAAAGTTCATTTTGTTGCACAGTGATTAGCGCGGCCGCCTTTCTGTGTGGAGTCTGCATGTTCTCTCCATGCCGTAGGGGACTTGCTCCGGGGGTTTCAGTTTCCTCCCACAATGTAAAAGCACTCAATTGACTTAGACTTGTGAATGGGAGCATAACTGGTTTCCAACTGACAACTGATCCAGGTTAAACTCCACCTCTGGCCCAATGTCAGCTCTTTGTGATTGATAAGCATTATAGACAATTAGAGAATTGATTCAGTGTACGTGTGTATTTGTGTGTGAGAAATAGAGAGAGAGAGAGGGAGAGAGACAGAGACAGAGAAAGAGAGAGAGAAAGAGAGAGAGAGAGAGAGAGGGAGAGAGAGAGAGGCAGAGAAAAGCGAAAGACAGTGGAGTGTATGCGTAACATTGTCTGGATCTATTATTATAGACTTCTTCTGCAACAAAACAAAAACCAATGCTGAAAAGCATCAAATCAAGGAGACTTTTTTTCTGAAAATGGCAGATCCAATTTTATACATGTCCCTGAGGCTTCTCACTAACTGTTAGTGTGCTGGCCCTTCACTCATTTGACACTCCTCTTACAACCTTCCAGCAGCTTATCAAGATTTCTTCTCCCCCTTGCAACTTGTGAGATTGGCCTCTATTATGGCATTGCTATCAGGATGTCTGAGTGATGTTCAATACCGTATCTGGAAAACATCCAAACACACCCAGCCAAATTGCAAATATTATACATGGGGCACAAGAGATGCAGAATAATTTCATTTGACATCTGGCAACTTTACATTGTCTTCAATGTCATTCTCTATAATGTGTACTGGGGAGAACAGCTTTGATGTTGATTTAAATTTCTGGAGGATTTAGAATGTTATTTTAACTGCAGTTTTTCATGAAGATGCTTTAGATAATAAGTTACTATGTTTAAGCTGTTTATTAGACAAATAAAATGGGTACAAGTCATTCAAATATCGAATTTTCAACCCAAACGTTATGGCGATATGTGATTGATAGGTGTGAGATTAAGAGTTTCAATATCAAATTTTGGTTTCACCTGAACTTTGAGCTGTCTTTTGGTCCATCACAAATATTTTGGGAATAACTTTGACAGTCTGTGCTAAGTTAGTGCCTATAATGGAAATGATGCCTTTTAAACTAATTGCTTCTTTTTATTTAGACTGGTAATGAGATTAATATTTCATGTCTTTTCAGGAAAAAAAAACTAAGTAACAAAATTTGCTTTTGCAGACAAATGTAAGTTTTTTTGAATAGTTAAGATGTACAGATTTCAATTAATTTATCAGGCCACAGTGCACTTTTTTCATGTTGATGGAACCTTATTTGTAATTCTCCATTTAGTTTCCTATAATCTCTGTCTGGAAATCTTATATTGTGTTTTTGCTTCACAGTAAAATAACATTAATAGCTTTCATTGGAATACTTCATAGGTTACTGCCAGGAGTGGCATCAAATGGTATGGATTAGCTCCACCCAGCATACAGAATACTGTCAGGTTCAAATGATAAAACCAGAATAAAATTGGCCAGTGTGCAAAGGATTGCTGGGGGCAAGGATTATAAAGGTTTTTCATCCACTACCTTGCCTCGTATTGATTTAAGCACAGCTAAGAGATTTATCAACACACGATGTTTGACAGGGACGTCAGTAACACTTAGAATTCAGCTGCAACTACAAGTGAGGAATAAAAATGCCACAGCAGCAGTAATTTAGAACAGAGCAGTTGGCTGATGTGGACCTTTGGCCTCTCAATGCACATCTCCTACCTAAATTTTGTCGAAGGTGTGAACATCTTGCGGTGATTCCCTCATTTCACACCAGGTGAATTTGGCAGGTATAAGAAACAAGCATTTCTTTTTTTTATCGAAGATAAAGGTTTTTCCGACGGAAGGCTGCAAAGGCTTATGATTACACACAGATTACCAAACACAGATACATTTGACAAACAGCAACGGTTGCCAACAATGCAACGAAACTCGTATCCTTGTACCCCAGTGCTTTTCAGCTTTATTCATTAAATGGTCAGTCCATCTTATCAGCATGTTTCCTGCTTTGTGTCTCTGATTAAGTATGGATTCTATTCATCAATCGCATCATCCACCGGAGTAATTGTGTTTGAATTTTGATGTCAATCCAACATAAATTTATGAATGAGCTGTAGATTCACAAGGCCAGACTTCACATGTACTGCTTTGCCTTATTTTTGTAGCTGTGAATGTTTCCACTTTCACTCCTAAAATATAATGAATCCTTGTTTGTACACATGGACCAGCTTTGATATGGTCTGAGTTGAATACAGTTTAGGCTAAAGGGAGAGATGAATTATAATTGAAGAAAAACACTTTTCTTGCTCAAAATGTGATAAAATGTGACACTGCACTGGGGAGCTGGTGTGTTTGAGACATCAAATGTCCTGTCTGACTTATTCTGACACTGTTCCTTTGAGTATAGAAAATTTCAGGACTGCAGTGCATCTGTGACAGAAGCTTATGCACGTGTCTTTACAGTGGTCCTTCATGTTTAAGGCTGTACCCGAACTGAGGCTAGATGCATATAGTGTGTCTGCACTGTTACCTACCCAGTCATTGGTTGTACTCAAGATTTCATGTTTATATTGAAAAATCAAGATAGTATGAATAATCTGTTATTATCTTTTGGTGTATCTACACCAATACTTATCATTGAAAGAACATTTATGCCCCATCTGTTTTACTCAGCAATGTTATCTTTATGAAAAGCAGGCTGTGAGCTTTGCATTGCCTGGAAGCATATGTGGGGTGAGATAGGAGATGGATACAAGAAGATGGGAGACAACACAGTTCACAGAGCATTGAAGCAAAAAAGCAGCAAGGGAATATGTCAAGATATCAAAGCTCAGACAAGTTGAGGGGGAGAGGATTTAGATGCACAAACATAAACTGCATTTTTCTTCAACCAGGAGGTGGAAGAGCGCAGCTCGGATCAAATTCCACTTAGTTTGTTTCAAGATGGGTCTGCTCTCAATAAAAGAATAAATAAATAAGCACAAAATCATAACACCTTGTTTTGCCTCAAAGTGAAACAGACGAGCCTTTAATGGACCCACCTGTTAAACTCTATGATGTTAAATCTATAGCTCTGCCCCTCCCATGCAGATAAAATACAGCATCAAGGCATTCATTTTTAATTCAAACCAACATCAAACCATCATTTTTTCCTTTCGGGTTATTTTTAAATATTTGAAAGACATTTGTTAAAAATGAATACCGTTGTCCCTATTTAGAAAAAACCTATACCTTGTAATGTCCCCCACTTCTTAATCCATTTTACAATTGCTCTAGTTGAAAAATCAGTCATCTCTTTGTGTCTCACAGTAACTTTATACATCACCCCAGCTTCTTTCTGCTGACCATGATTGACCTTAACTATCGTTGTCTACCTTATCTTTACATACTATTTCAGCCTAGTTAAATCATCTGGTTCTGTCCATCTGCTATATCTGGATTACACCTCATGAGTATTGCAAATAATGTGTGACTTACATATGCATTTACTTATTATATATTGGGGATCTTTTTTTCTTTGTTTTGTCTTTTTCTTCTCTTTCCCTTTAAAAGTGTAATATACTGCTCTGTTGAAAAAATGGTCTGTCATATAACTAGGTGGGAGATCATTTAAGAAAACAAATGTGATTTTCACTCTTACAAAAGATGCAAATCATAAAAAGTTCAGTGCTTATTGTCTTCCAAGAATGCTTGCCAGCATGGCAAGAATGTCTCTTCTCATATCTATGTCAATTAACTGGCTCCGACTGACAATGTGGTGCACAAATGTGTTTAGATTTTAAAGCCATCCTTAAACACAGCAAACCAACATACAAACAAAAAATGGTAGAATTATTAAAACAAAAGAGTAGGTGAGTTTGGCCTACAGACAACATAAAGAGTTCATTTATAAATCTGGCCAACATTGAAATTATACAGAGTGGTTGAAAATCCTTAATGTTCACCCGAAAATGAAACTTAATATTGGAATCATAATTTACTTGCTTAACCTTGAGAGTACTGGCACATGGAAGTCGGGAGGAACTGTAAAACAGAATGGCATGTGTAAGTTCTTGTTATGTGCTTCCTCACTTCAAAAATTAGCTTCAGGTATGCCTTTAAAGGTCAGAAATCCAACAAAATATTATCATACCTTACACTGAAAATTGTACTGGGCAGTATGCTTGCATGTTTGGAGAAAAAGAAAGCACACCTTCCCTAAAAATTACATATAATAGAAATAAGTATATTTTCACATTCACTATATTGATATTGAATTAAATGACAAACCTGCAAGCACCTTAATTAAGCCAAATTGATTTGAACTCACACAGATATACCCACACACATATGTGTGTCTTTAGATATTTAGATATACTGTGTATAAATGAAAATAAAATACATATATATGTGATTGTATATGTATTTGCATATACATGTATATGTGTGCATTTTTCATCCTTTACACTATGCTTTTATAATCTTTTTTAAGAACATATATTCCAAATTAATGCAAAATTCCATAATGCTGCAGACCAAAGGGTTTAGCATAAACTAGCAATCTGTCAAGGAACTGCAGAGCTCCCGCTGTGACCCAGATGTGCAATGGCACTATTTTATAGGATAGCTGGTGGAGCACTCCCCGAGGCACTCGTCCTACAGCTGAGACAATGGCTACACAGTGTATGTGTAATATACAAGTCCAATCTTTTCCTGCTGTTTACCCACAAATGTGCAAAAGCACGTCTCAAAGAATGAAGTGTACAGCTCACGGTGAGGATGTCAGTCACATTTCCCAATACACAGCAGCATTGTATTTAATAAAAATGAGTTATATTCTCACCACTTTCCATGTTTTAGTAAAATGGCAGACAAAAAAACAAAATCTCATGGAAGAAAGAATCATTGGTGTGAAAAGATGGAAAGAGTTGATAGAAGTAATTATTCTTTTCCAATTGGTATTCTTATTTGTTTTTACTTTGACATTATCTCTCTCATCAAATGTGTCCTGTCAAAAAAAATAATCAATTGTAGATACATATGCATACAGACACACATACATACATACTGGTATCTATGTTTGCATTTTCTTTTATGTGCTTCAATGTGTTCCAAATCAAAACACATTTTCCATAAGAAATTATGGAAAATAGATTAATCTTGTCTTGATGCCCCCAAAATGAAGGTTTATTCATTCATTCATCTTTTTTCTAACTATTTAAACCATCTATCCATCTATCTATACACTTAAAATGCACTGTACACTGTATACCGTCTACATATATTATTGTTTGAAAAGCAAACTTTGTCAACTCTTTGGAATATAGATGATCCACAATCTAACACACGGAAACTCATGGCCTCAAAGTGCAGAAACAACCAAGGGCTGTCATTTGTCAAGTATCTTGCCAGCAGCAGCCCAGAGGCTAAGCCTGTGTTAAACAGACATTTGCCCAGAGGCTTTTTCACTTTTTGCCTTTCTTTGATATGTATATAGATAGATAGATAGATAGATAGATAGATAGATAGATAGATAGATAGATAGATAGATAGATAGATAGATAGATAGATAGATAGATAGATAGATAGATAGATATAGATATATACGTGTGTGTGTTTATGTGTGTGTATATGTATATATATCATGTATATTTATATTTTTTTATTTTATTTTATTTTTTTCTGTATACTGGAATTTGCCAATACCTGCACACCTGCAACACAGATTTCAATTCTGCCTTTTCAGAAACCAGGGCAGAGTAAGAGCAGAAGAAAGATGACCTCAGGATGTGCAATGCTGATGAGTGAAAGTTTACATGAATCTAGCTTTGCACATTTTATTGAAAGTAGTTGAGACATCCTTAAAAATGAAAGCGGAAGGTACACCTTTTCTTTTTGGTGTACATGGCATTGCATATGCAAAACAAATGATGCTCAGCAAAGTGGTCCACCAAGATTCTGAAGTGTATGCAGCAAGGCAAAAAAAATGTGAAAAACCTACTGTGCATAGAGATTAACATCTGCAGTACAACAGTTTTGCAGATCAATAAAAGCATCATGGGATTTTCAAGACAAGAAAAGCTGCACTGCAGGAGCATCCAGTGAAGTACAATGACAACTTTGTTTTGCTTTGAAATCAGTTAGGGGTAAGTTCACAAGTATTTGTCTCCGGGGTGGCTGCCATGACACATTTGAGTGATTGTACTGCCTTGGTCTTCATAGCTTGGATTCTGTGAAGCAACTCATCTTTCTTGTCAAAATGCAAATGCATAGATATACGGTATAAGTATTATTTTTATTTATTCCATTATCAAAGTATCATGTTTTTTTCATTTTTTTTTTTAAAGTAACACAATTTATTTTGCAAACTTGTTTATGGAATTATAAATTTAATATTTTTTTGTTGAAATTTCATCTTCAAATCAAATAGAATTTAATTTAATCAAAGTATCACCATAGCAATATTTTGAAAACTCCCAAGAAAAATAACAGTGACTTCAGGTGATAAAGTACCTGTAAATTAGTAGAAATGCATGATACTATCATCCTGACAGTTGAAGTGGCACCTTATCAATGTCCAGGGAAGGCATCCAATTGAATTACATTTATTCACTAAGAAAATAAGAATTTTTGCATCCATTTTTGTGTACCAGATCTGACTATTTATCAATCTACAGTGTCTGTGTTAATCTGTCAATCCGCCTGTCCATCCGCCCGCCTGCCTCCATCATCATATGCATAAAATGCCTTATTGACTGGTTGAATTCACAAGATATATATCGCCTGCGATAACTAAGAAAACAAATATGTTGAAGAGCTGTTCCTTATGGTTTAAAATGTGCTGTAGTGAATTCTGAAATGTAATGAAGACATTAAAAAACATAGAGGAAAGAAATAAATAATGCTTGAAACACATTCCTGTTATCTTCAGCTTGTTTTCAAATGATTTGAGAGGCTCAAAATCTGTACCCTCTGTTTTTACTTTCATTGCAAATTCACAGGGAACTTTACCATCAACCGTAGAGGAGAAGAAATAACATAAAAGTGAAAGCACATCCCTTTGACAGGATGCTGCTGTTGTGGGTTTACTGACGGATATGGTTTCTGCTGTTTTGAATGCTGGAATCTTCCATCATTATAGATGACATGCACTATCAAACGAGCAAAATAACTTCAACTTGCTTTTGTTTAGTGTGTTGGGAATAAAAACAATAAATAAATAAATATATATTAAAAGTATACTTGGATAAAGGTGATGGCTAGGATCCCATTTTCATAATTGCTTTATGCTTAGGCAGTCTGTGAAAATGCAATGAGATGTTTATTAGATATAAGGATGAAAAAACAAACAAAAAAAACCCACTACCATCATCATGGACAAAACCCTTTAGCAAACAACTAAGATTTTGATGTCTATTTTTAAGGATATTTGGAAAGTATAAAACATAAAATGAGAGAATAATATTACAATGATGCAAAATTGTTTGTTTCAGTACAAAACCCTATGCCAAGGACTTATGTTTCATTTATAGATTCAACTGAAATCTATCAGAATGTAACATCAAAAGTCATGAGGACTATCATAATTAAATCTTATTATTATAAAGTTCAGGATAAAATGTCAATGAGCATTAGCTAATTTCATCAGTGATGGCTTTTATTTCATTTTTTAAAAGCCATTCCTGTTTCCATGCCAAAGATATCATATTAATCTAAGCTCAGAGACCTTGAAATGGGATAACCCAATTCACAGATTAACATGGTTAGTATGTAGTATATTCTATAGCAATCACAATTATACATATTAAAAAACGTTGCCTTTAACAGACAAACACCTACTAGTGGCATAATAGCAGTCTTTTGAAGTTAGAATTCTCAAGATCATTATTTCATGTTAGAAGGGAATCTAATGTCCAAAAAAGATAAATTTATACATCTCTCTGGTAGCTAAGAACCTGGGGCATAGCATGTTAATAGCTTCGGCTAGAAAACATAATGCAAGTGCCTGTGTATTTTTATAATCCCATAATTGTCAGCCTTCACAATGACCACCTGTTTTGCACTGTGCTCAGGATTGTCAGATTTTCTGGATGTTTTGCACAACATTTGCTCAGCAACACTGCAGAAAAGCCTTAACATCAGTCAATTGTACCATATTTGTGAGATGAGGCTTTGTGTAGTGTACTACTGTGAGATAAACAACACTGACATACACACATAGACACATAATGAGTATAAACTGTTTTGCTGTCTTGATTTGCGTGATTTACTTTTGCAAAAATCTGAGAGAAATATCTGGGTTTTTATTCAAAGATGGTCATAGTACAATTCAGCAATCAACTACTCAAGTTCCCATAACTAGATCCACAGTTAGTTAATAATTTCTGACATTTAGAATTACATAAATTGTACATAGACTGAAATTCAGTGTCATGTTCAGTATATCGATGATCCTCATCTATTTATGTATCTTATACTAAGTTTAAGTGTATTGCAGTGATTCATCAATACCACAGACACTGAAGTGAAAAAGTAATATATTTAAGGATGATAAATAAACAGATTTATGATGGCAGATTTATAATTGGGTAACGTGATGGCTAACGTGATCAAAGCACATAAATGGCACAGAGTTTAAATTACAGGGCTTGTTTAAAAAATGTTTGATATGATTGTATTATAGAAGTCTGAACTTACATATGCTTTCATTATAATTTGAGAAAAAATTCTCTATTGCACAAGTATTATAGTGAAAGAGCTTATGCTGGCTGCTGAGAAATGCCATCCTCAGAGTTCATCATTTAAGCCCACCACAAGATAGTGAGTGTATTTGTATAATATTACCAGCATAGGATTATTCGAACTATTAGTATGATTATTGTAAATGCGCTTGCTGTGGATGTTATTGTTGTTGCTTCTGTTGTTACGGTTAGGGGCAAAAAGATGAACTGATGAGTAACAGTGATATAAAACATCATTATGAAGAAATATGATGGGGTTTGCGAGAGTTTTTCCAGCACCAGGTTACTGGCAGTTTCTTACACACACACACACACACACACACACACACACACACACACACACACACACACACACACACACACACACACACAAAAAAACACACACTCAATTACCTTCACACACTGTGAAAGATACTCTGAGTTACTTTCGCTGTGTCTATCTGTTACAC
>CAAKHD010013427.1:47403-128096 GCA_901007705.1 Fistularia tabacaria | reverse complement strand
CAGCACCAGGTTACTGGCAGTTTCTTACACACACACACACACACACACACACACACACACACACACACACACACACACACACACACACACACATATATAAAAAAAATCTATATAAAAAAAACAAAATAAAAATAAAAAAAAACAAAAAAAAAAATATATAAAAAAAGATAGAAATAAATAAATCTAAAACACACTCACACACACACACACACACCACACACACACACACACACACACACACACACACACACACACACACACACACACACACACACACACAGACACACACACACACAAACACACAGACACACAAACATGTTACATGGATGATACATTTCCCCTTCAAAGTACAGTAATATGACTTCCCTGTGGGTTTTCATCATACTCTATTGTGCAACCCCAATCATGTCAGTGTCATGTCAGTATAGTCTAGGGCCACACTGTGTGGATGAGCAGGGGTTTAAAGGGCAGAAACAGATAACTGACAAACTTGTGATATGTAACTTAACCCTAAAGTCAAGCTGGGTTTTGTTAGACAGAGCAGTAAAAAAAGAAAATAGGCTGCAGTGCAACACAATTTTCATAAAGGAGCTGCAGAAATCAATTATCATAGTGTTTATATAAGAACATACTCTATTCAGAAGTTTTAGACCACAGCCCAATAAATTGATTTTAAATAATTGCTAGAAAAGCACTTCATTGTTATTCCCTGTTGGTTTCACCACAATATTATACCAGAATTTTAAACTGTAGTATTCTGGTTTGATGTGCACTTAGAGAATATGTTTAGAATCCACAGCAGTGTTCTTAATGGTCAATACAGTTATTGGTTCACTCAACAGCAAGACTATACTCAGGTTGAGACAGCCTGGCTATTTCTCCCTACTTTCTTGAGTTTCTTGTTACTCTATATAAAAAGACCTGGAAACTGCAAAACCACAAGATATCCTCATGTACAATCATTTTTGGTCCTGTACATATTTATATATACATGCACAAATATGTATATACATAGCGTATACACAAAACATTGGATCTCTTTCCATGATATATGTATCATTGTGAGAAAGCAATCCTTGTTGCTCTACCAGGGACAAGGATGTATCCCTGCACCCACCTGTCACCTTTGAACCTGGAAAATTGAGTTAAGACTGGACGTCCAATGCCCTAATACATAGTTAAGATAAACAATTTGCATTGAGATGAAGCCATCCATCTGTAACTGCTACCTTTTATACCAGATATAGATGATAATCCTAGAAGTGTGTTGATAAAACAAGAGCACCCTTCACTGCATTTCTATTGCTAATTAGCCAGTAATATTCATGTTACCAAGAGATTAAACCATACAGATAAAATGAAATGTGATACTTTACAAATTTCATATGTGGCAAATGTTTGAAGAATAACAATTAAATGAATGAAATCATACATATTAGTACAATATCTAACACATAATCGCTGTAATAGCCATGAATCTGAATTGATGGGGTAGGTTTGATAAAATTAATTCCATTTAATTTATTAATTCTGTTAAAACAAGTAAGATTGAAAGTAAGTAAGATAAGCAAGTAAGATAGGATTGTGAGGCATGGCTCTCTCACACACCTGGATATTGTGTAAAAGACAAAACCAGCATGCTTAATGGCCTAAAATAGCATGGGGGGTTGGGTGTGGGGGGGTCCTTTTCTTCCTGCCAATTTTCCCTAATTGTTTTTTAATTACAGCTCAAAGTGTAACATCTGCAGTAATTTGAGGGAACAGGTCAATTTCCTGATACAGTGATCAAACAGTAAATTTATTTTGAATTGTCCCCATGGCTTTTAGTTCCAAGACATATATCACCCAAATGCAATTTCAAATTAAAAAATGGTAGTGGATTTATCTTGTTACAAGTACAACTTGATGGATTCTTGCAGATTTGTCTTTCTATTCTAATTATCACAGCACTTGAAAATCTATACAAACGTAGGATACTGCATCTCATTAAATAAAAAACAGATGTGAAAAAATGCTGTTTATCAGTGTGATAGACAGTGTTCACCACAAAAAATAAATAAATGAATACATGAACAGAGGACTCAGTATAACAATGGATAGAAATGTTCATGAAAGAATAATGATAATAATCATGGCCTTGTCTTTCTATAATAATAACCTGGAAACATTGCTTGCATTATGGATGGAATGCACAGATTGCAGAGTTACTGGATTTCTCAGATATGTCAAGACTTCTAATGTGCACACACGACAGAGTGCTGTTGCAACATGGGAGCTGCAGTGGTTTCCATGCCAGCAGTATCATAGGTAGCGACCATGTTAGTGTACTCTGAAGTAAACAAATGAGCTGACTGAGTGCTAAAAGCAGAGGGATCAGGAGGCTTTGCTGAAACATCTACATGAGAGCCCTGGGCCAAAACTGGTGGTAGGATGATTCCATTGAGAATGGGGGGGTTGTCTGGCATAGTCATTGAAAACTAAAACATGCATTGTGCATTTTCCCATAAAGAAGACTCTCCCACATCAAAAAGATATTACATCTGCTCTACAGTAGTCTATCCAGTGAATGTAAACTCCCCTTGAGGTAGCAGATGGCGCTTGTCGGATTACAGTGTCTGTCTTCTATTTTGACGGCTAGGCAGAATGAAAACTGAAGGTTGATGAAGAACTCTCCTTCAGCGCAAACAGTTCTCTATCTGACCTAAGAGGAGCAGAGCCCTTTCATTGTTTCTCCAGTAAAATATCTCTCAAAGATTTTGAGAGGTCTTCTTCTTCTCCTCCATTCCATGATATTTCCACATCCAAAATCAGTTAGATGGAACCAAAATCCACTGCTCAAGTGGTTTTATGTTTTGGGTCTACAATTGATAGCTCATCAAAATGTCAGCTGACCTGAAATTAATGTATCTGTTAATAGAGCAAGATTCTAAATATGTAAAATTCAATTTGATTTTCATTGTTTGATGGCCGTAAAAAATATATATATTGTATGGTATAGTTTTTATATTATTATTATAATTTTATTTTTGTTGTTTTTGTTGTTGTTATAATTTGGTGTAAGGAATAACATGAAAAAATATGAATCATTTTATCTCTGTTCTCCCTTTCTGTTTTTCCTTGAGCTCTGAGAGTTCTTTTTATTCTTTTCTAGTCATCTCTTGATAAGGCATAATTGTCTATCATGCTAGCGAAAGGACTGCAAAGGCTGCTGAACTACAACATATAGCCATTTCAAATAAGCTTCAACATCCATTTCTTCATGGGTAATCTGCTTAGCCAGGTGGTGTGGAGCTTTCTGAGAGTTGACACACCTGTTCTGTGGTGCACTTATTGTTTGAGGCCAGTTCATACATCTTGCAGCCACATTCTTGGACTCATCCAATAATCATTGTGCTTCTTTGTAAAATCCAGAAACTCACCAGTGAAATGATCCAGCTCCATGTGGTACTCATTTACCATGTGCTTGTGGCTTAGTTGGCATTAAGACATTCACCGTCCAAAGGTGCCCCTCCTTCAAGTAGCCGGCAGGATGAGTACAAGCCTGTTGTGAAGGGAGCCTGATGTGCCTCATGTGGGTCTGTCCTTGCCTACTGCAAGGCATTTACTCTCAAGATTGGACTTGGATTTGATAGACAGGCTTCATTTGATAGATTTATGTATATGATTTTTTAACTTTTAGACAGACTGATACTGTAGAAGAACTGGAAGCAAAGGTCAGGTCACACTGTGGCGCTCGGCGAGGAATAATCGATGACGAAGCCTTGGAGTCTTGAATGAAAAGATTGAGTTTATTATCGAGCACCACCATACTGCTAACCAACCACGAACACTTCCGGGGCGCGCATATATAAGCCCACTGGGTGAGAGGCCACGCCCCTCCGTGTCTGCCACACAGCCGCCCTCCGAACACCCAGAGGGGACACTGAAACCCAACTAGTGCCTGATGGGAGGCCTGATCAGCCTGCAATAACGGCTGCGGACCACGAAAACTGATGGTCCCACTATGGGGATGTAGTGTTCCACGCCGTGCATCGTACACGCAGTCGAAAACATTGGCATCGCTAGTGAGGGGAATTTTGGCAGCAAACTTTGATGTCCATCCCCTAACAACAAAAAGTTAGTGTGGGCTCGCAGCCCAACCCCACTGTCTCGCACGGATAGGTGGCGAATGACGCGGCTTCAATTGAGCTGCGGTTCGAAGCGACCACGAGCAGGCTCTTGGCGCACAACCAAAAAGTACCTGGTGTCATCTGCAAAAATTCACTGCAGGTGGAAAAGTGCCTCCACATGCTGAAACCAGGTGTCGGGGTCGCTCTGCCAGAAGTCTGGTAGCCAGACGGTCATGGCGGGCGCGGATGGCCGAGTGTGTTGCGGCGATGTAGCCCAGATGGAATCACACACCTCCTCCGACTTGGTTCTGCAATCTGGCGTCTGGCCAACGTGCTTGGTTTGCCCGTGGTTTGCGCCCCATGTAGCAGTACAAGCACCGGTATATGACAATGATGTCGCGCAGGTACTTGCGTTCATTTGCTGGGTTCCGGGGGCCGAGCGAGTAGCGGACCAACTTCAGATATCTCCGAGGCTTCATCACGTCAGAGTCACCAGATGTGGTGCTCGGCGAGGAATAATCGATGAAGAAGCCTTGGAGTCTTGAATGAAAAGATTGAGTTTATTATCGAGCACCAACATACTGCTAGCCAACCACAAAACACTGCTGGGGCGCGCATGTATATATAAGCTCACCGGCCTAAGCCACTGCCCCCAGCCACTAGTACCGTGGGGTGTGACGCCACGCCCCTCCGTGTCCAACACAACTCACTCATTTTACATTGTGGGCTACAGAACTGGTGAAAGCAGAAAACAGGGCAGACTAACACATTTCTGTTCTTTTCCATCTCACTTACAGAGGGGAACACCTCCCCCATATCTTGTTTTTTCCTTTAGTATTAGATGCCTTTTAAAATGATCATGTATTTTTTTCTAATGAAGCACAATTTAATTACAAATATTGTTACCGCCATTTTTTGCAACACAATTTTATTGAGTCAAATCAAGTCAATTTACCAAACAGCTTAGCTACACCATCACAGAAACCACTAACGATCACAGTACAACCCCACTGTATGCAATCACATTGCAAAGTCATTAAACTGTTAAGTTGTACAGTGGAGAAGAAAAACAAAACAAAAAACATGGAACCTATTACATTATTTTGCTTGTTTCTCATCACTATATTGATCTTGATATTTCAATTATCATATTGTTTTCTATAATAATTGTTCTGTAAAGCAGTGTGATAGAAATAGAAAGAAAAATGCCTTATAGCCTCAAACAGAAGAATTTTATAGAAAAATATAAAGCTTACAAAAAGGAATAATCCAAGGATTTGGTCTTTTAACTAAAAGTAAGCTCATTGCGAAGCAAGCTTTGATTGAAAAAATACACTGCAGACATAGGTTCACCCCTTCGGTATTCAGAGCAGAAGCAACATTGGCTTGCTTCATTTTTCTGTTTGTCTTTTAAACAGGTATGATGGTAATATTTAAGTATGAAGAAGGGATACATGTGATTTGATGCAGACAGTTCACAGACAAGATGATGATTTGCTGTTGGACCTCTTTTTAAAACAACATGACCATTGGCCACAACCAGTTATCACAACACATTCACACCTACAACAAAGAGAGTAAGAAGAAGTAGTTATAGCTTTGGATATTATCGAATAGTTTGTGTTGCAGCTTTCCCCATTTCTCTGCCCTGCTTTGCTTTCATTATGTCTCATTCTCAACTAACTCCAATGAAGTGGAAGAAGTCAATATCGCCTTGCACGGTACTATGCCTACTAATCGTAGGCGGTATTGGATGAATTTATCCTCCAATGGGTGACTCATCTTGCCAATGAAATGTGATGAAGCAGAACAAACAAGAGTAGTAATTGCTTTTAAAATACTTTGGAATCTACTGTTTAAAATAGAGTAAAGGGTCTGAAGTCAGACACAATTCTTGATTACCGATTTCTGTCTCGTGTAGGTGTCTGTGATGCAAAGCAACGTTATACAAGCTCACATTGTGACTGATAACAAGGTCAAATACTATATATACACACAGAATTTGCACTTAGTTTATTTGTTTTTGTTGCTCTTTTTACATTTTTTATTTAAACTTAATAAAGACAGCGAACCATATCATATGACTGTAATCTTTTTTAATTTTTTTTTTCTATTTCTGAAATGTGTTTGATTGTAATTACCACATTAAGGACCAAATCCAAGTACACTTCAGCAACTGTTGAAGGCATTCTTTCCTAGCAATATGCTCCTTAAACTATGGAATGGAATTAATTGCTGAAAACAGTCATTCAAAATAATGGAAGGCAATGCAAAGGACCACAGATTATGTGCTCCATTGCATTTAAGAAAACATGATAGAATCTTTTTTCTCTATTGTTGCTGCTGCAATACCCGAATTTCCCCTATGGGGATCAATAAAGTATTATCTTATCTTATATTAAAAACATACACATTCATTTTGCAGTGAATGTCTACAAGCTGCATCAAGCCGTTGTATTAAACCCCTGTTTCTGCAGGTTACAGAGTGAATTGAGCAGCGTTATTCTGTCTGACTTTGACCTGGAAATTAATCAAACTTTCTATCCAAACAATCTAATGAGTTGTAAACAGACAAGTCCAAATGACAACTGAGTTTGTTTGCTATAGATGCCTAAGTCTGAATTGTTTCCTACAATAATGTTATTATAATGACCATATAATATGTTGTTATGAGCTCTTGTCTGATGATAGGGAGACTTATTGGCTTATATATCTTATCTTATCATGTCCCACTTGCCAAATATTAGTTGGTGGGTGATTACCTCATTCAATTAAACCATAAAATTCTTGAAGCCATATATTAAGGTTAGAGGCCAGTGACATCTGGTGATTATGTGATCAGTTACAGATTCAGCACAACCGGTATAAATATGGACAGACACAGCGAGTGCTCTTTGATCTCAGCATTTACACTAGGCTTGCCAATGTTGGTACATCTACCCCTACGTATTCTGTTTGGGGCACAAGTTTGACAGCAGTAGTCTACCCAAGTAAAGCAGCATACTGGGGTAGAGCCACAAAAGCACGCCCATTAGAATACACTGTTGAATGTAATAACCAAATGATGGTTGCTGCTGGTGGTAATAGTGCCTTAAGGTTATAGCTGTCAGTGATAATCTCCAGCAATGAGTATTACAGGCTAAGTCCTACCCACACCCATCCTCCAGGATCCATAAAGGCCACCCTGTGCTTTTGTTCAAGCAATCAAGATATGCACAGACATTAGTTTCGAAAGCCAAATGGTGCAATTCAACCCTGACCTGCCTTCAGCATAAAATGAATTGAGACTGAATTATTCTCCCCCAGTTACTTTCCTGAACATCACCATCATAAAGAGCAGTCGCTCTAATATCCTCTGACAAATCATTAAAAGAGCTCTGGCACAAATGTGTCAATTCATCCATTCAGGCTATTTTATTGGAGACCAACACATTGGTAAAATATTAATTGCAACACAATATGCTTTTGAAGCAATAAATTATCATTAAACTACTACCAAACATTTTAAAACATATCTTTTTGGACGTGTGATACCTCAATAAAAAGAAGATAAAAAGTGAGTAGATAAATAATAATCACCAAAACACAGACCCTGCCTGCGCACAATACATCTTAATAATTATAGTATTATTATCCAAACAATAACATATATAAAAATAATTGAGCGGTTTTATTGTTATTTTTGTTAATAAAAATAAAAATATTATTAGTAGTAGTAATAATAATATTGTATTTGTAAAATTACAATTGTGCCCCATGTCCAACTCTCATGTCAGATGTCTATTGTCTATTGACTTGCTATGGGTTTACATAATAAGGCACCACATCTTAGTGTGGAATATACAAAAATGAAAACTGAATTGGCTATTCCATGTGACTTCAGCAAACAGAAACTGTCTTTCTATGTGATGCATCTTTGATCAATTGAAAAATGAAACAATAGGGGACATTTTAAGGAGGAACCTTTTGCGTGTGTTTTAAAATGTTGAGATTTGGGATTTTTCTGCCCTTTGAAATAAAAGAAAATAAAAGGAAAAACACAGATGGGAGAAGGAAGGATTGGGAAGACAAAGACGAGTTCTAATTTTCTTCCTCGAACACCAACACAAAACTAACAACGAACTTCTGTAGATCAAAATGCCTGGGACCTAAACCACGCCCGAGCCCCCAGTCCCATGGGGTGAGAGGCCATGCCCCTTTGTGTCCACCACACAGCCCACAATCCCCAAACACCCAGAAGGGACTCCTGAAAACAAACTAGTCTAGCCTAACGACTGCGTCATCCCTTGTTCGAAACCCTGGGAGGTACCGGATATTGGACTTGTGGAGGCATTGCTGGGGTCCTGGAAGGAGGGCGACCTCCATGGGGAACCTGGAAAGGAAATACAACTTCACCAGTCACCCTGTGTGCTTTCAGACGATTCAGCGTGACCCACTCCCTATGCCCACCCATATGCATCACAAAAGGTTTTAATGCCTGTCTCAATATTCCAAAATGGCCCACTGTAAGAGGCTTGAAGAGGCAAGTCGTGAGCATTGTGTTGCACAAATACAAACCAGGCCGACATGAGATCTGCAGGCATGAAAGACCGCGGAAAACAGTGGTGACTTGCTCCTCGAATCTGAGAGGGTGGAGGAGCTGATCTCTCAGGCAAAAATTCCTCTGGGACTCAGAGCAGCTGACCGAGAAACAGCTTGGCAGTCGAAGCGTTGAGGTCATCTTTAGGAGCTGTACGCAACCCCAGCATAACCCACGGTAAACGGTCCACCCAGTTGCTATCCGAGAGCGCAGCACGCAGTGCTGCCTTGAGGGACCGGTGGAACCATTCACAAGAGTCGTTAGCGTTAGCCCGAGGGTGGTACGCTGTAGGACAATGCAACTTCAATCCCAATGACCCTGCCAGTGCCGACCAAAGCGCCACCACGACATGTAGACCCCTGTCCGAAGTGATGTCTGACTGGGTGCTGAAATGGGTGACCTGGGAGGAAAGAATCGCCCGTACCATGTCCAAGGTCATCGTGTGGGAAAGCAGGACAGCCTCCGGCCACCTGGTGGTTCGACCAACCATGGTGAGCAGGTGTGTAGATCCCTGCAAAGGAGGTAGAGGGCTCACCAAGTCGACATGCACATGGTCAAAGCGCCAGCCATTTCAAGGGGCGCCCTGATGTGCTGGTGGATCTTAACACACTGGCATGCCAACATGCAGCTGCCCGCTCTATGATGTCCTCACAGATGCCAGGCGAGATGAACTTTGATCTCACACACATTATCGATGCCCATACGGGTGTGAGAGGGAGTGAACCGAGTCAAAAATAGGACAATGCCAGGTCACTGGAACTACTGGGCGGGAACGGCTGGTGCAGACATCACAGAGGAGGGCAGGACCACCTTCCTTCACAACCACATAGGCCACTTTGAGGCCAGTGCACGTTGCTTTCAAGGCGGGGACATGTGGGTTGCTGGGCTGGTCAGCGGTCATAGCCGAGAAATCCAACCCGATGTGCATGGGGCATTGAAGCACACGTAACAGGCAAGCAGCAACGGGGTTGGAGTGCCCAGCCACATGCTGAATGTCCATCGTGAACTCTGACATGGCTGCAAGGTGGCGCTGCTGGCGAGCGGACCATGGCTCAGTCACTTTGGACATGGCAAAAGTCAGTGGCTTTTAATCCACATAGGCCATGAAGGAGCAGCCCTCCAGCAGGAGTGTAGCACTGAGAGCCCAAACGGGATGATCAGTGCAGTCTTGTGCACATCCTCTACGCACACGGGCACTTGGCAATAACCGCACACCAGGTCCACATTGGAGAAAATGGTGGCTCCAACCAGCCGCATTGAGAAGCCTTGAATGTCGAGGTGGGGTAGTGGTCATTCGCAGTAACGTTGTTCAACGCCACAACCCATCTCCCTTGGGGACCATGTGGAGTGGTCCACAGGGCTGTTGGATTGCCGCACTCTCCCCAGCTGCTCCATGGTGGCAAACTCCTCCTTAGCCGTGGCCAGTTTAATTGCGTCAAGGCGCTGCACCCACAAAAAAAATGGTAGTCCAACCGTGGGGGTGAAATCCTCCAAATCATGTTTCTTAAACATTGTGGAAAAGATGGGTGTAAAGAGCAACAAAAAATCTGCTTGCAAAGATTGAAAAACATCCCCCGATGTTAAAAAGTTAGCATATGCTAGTGGCCCAGCTCACCCTCATCACACACAAAAGACAGCGTCAATTAAAAGGCAGTTAGTCACATCCATGAGGGGACGATTCAAGCACAGAAAGTGATAGGGAATGATGGGGACAGATGGAACCAATCACAAAATCCTTCTTAGAATGGAGGCTGTGGAAAAAAACAGACATCAACCTCAAGTCAAATGTAGCAATTGATGAACCGTGAGCCATGCTCAGTCACGGGCTGCTGCCTCTGGCCTTTATGTCTGCTTGCGTCAGAGGGAGCAGGCTTTTCTGCGAGCCAGAGTCCACCAGAGCCTTCTTCCTGACCTCGAGTCCTTGATGAAGAGTAACTTGGTGTGTCCGCCAGCATCTACAGGTGCCACTCGAGTGCCAGCCTTGGATCTCCTTGGCACCATGAAGGAGCACATCAGGATGCACCGCCACGCCTTGCTGCTGAACCACTGACGGAAAAAGCAGAGGCATGTCCCGCATTGTCTGTGGATGGTTGCTCCGGCCACCACGGCTGGATCAATGTCCCCTTGCACTGTCTGTAGGGGCTCTAACGCCACCCTCTGGCCGGCTTGCTGCCTGGTAGTGATGCGGTTGGCCTCCTCTGCTAGACCCTGGCAGTTATTGGCAGCCAGAAACCTGGAGTTAGCCAAGGCAACTCCCACCTCCGGTGTGAGCTGGCTGCAGACCTGTGGGTAAAGGAAACCACCCCCGTCTGATCTACGCAGCGACAACATGCTGTCCATCAAGTCCACGGCGGTCCCGTCGCCCAAAACGTACAGGGATAGGCATCTGCTCTGCAGCAGACAGACTGTACCGTAATGCACGCAACAACTGCAAGACTTGTGGACTGCTTGTCCGGGTCAGTGACTACAAGGAAGTACCGATCATTGTCGGAGATAATTCCACACAGATGGAAAAGCACCTAAACTGCTGACGGAACTCAGGGAGCGTCAAGGCCGCAGTGACAATGACCGTCTGTCGAAGTTGGAGTGATGTGGCTGATGTGTTGTCCAACAATTGGTCAGAGTCAGACATGTCCAGAATGGGGTCACCATTGTTGTTTAAGAAGGAAGGATTGCGGAGACAAAGGCGAGTTCCAACTTTATTCCTCAAACACCTGCACAAAACTAATGGCAAACTTCTGTAGACTAAAATGCCGCAACCTAAACCATGCACCTGCCCCCAGTTCAGTGCGGGGAGAGGCCACACCCCCTAGTTTTTGCACAACATGTTTGTTTCAAAGCAAATGTTCAATCACTCCTGCCATGATCACATGTTGTAGGTTGTTAGTTGTCCCTTAAAATATGGATTTTTCTATTCAGAAGGAATTTAGGAAAAGAGATTCCTCGTTTACAGTGAAACACTGTCACTGTCAGTATGTTTGTCCATGTTTTTGTTATTTTTCACATTAACGTCAACAAAGTGAGGGATTTTTTCAACCTTTATGTTTGTTTGTATGTATGTATGTATGTATTGGTTATCAAAATCATGGCTACTGGATGTAATTTGAGAGGTTAAATAACTGACCTTGTTGTAACGATTTAAACAGGGATTAACCAAGACTGGGAAGCTCCAAAGAAACATATATTAGTTCATTTATTTATTCATTTAATACAATTTGTGATGGACATCACAACAAGATATTAAGTGAAGTTTCCTTATAGGTAGTACGGAACCTAAACTAATTTTAACATACCGCTCTCCCATTCCCTGAATTTGGTTCATATTCTCAAATGATGATTTAAATCTAAAAATTACCTCCCACAGACAAACCTAGTAAAGTCTCTAAATGACAGCAAATGCTTTTTTTAATTTTTACAAGCCATACTGTCAGAATGCAACTGAAGGACTGATAAGTTAAATCCCCCTCATATACTGTAATTACTTCCAATGAAAGCATCTATATTTGTGAGACTGATAGCCACCAAGGCCACTTCTGTCAGATAACTCTGTCTCTGGCCTGCATGTAATTGAAACAGTAACATCTGTCAGGGTCAAAGATTGCATGAACTTCACAATAGTCCTCATTAATCAATCTAATGTACGGTCTGGGACATATCTGAGGGGTGAAATCATCCCACCATGTGGATAATGTGATACAGGAAATGCTCAGAGAGTTTTACAAGAATGTGTGGGCTGATACATCATTCAACCATCTTTCCCTGATGCTCGAGATTCAAATGCATTGGCAATCGAATGAATGACATGGAAGGATGATATCCAGCCATGAATAGTATTTTTTCCTTTGGGTGAATTTTAGTCCACTACAGACAAAACATTTTGTGTCAAATATATGTCTTAGGGCAAGCCACAGAGACAATCAAACAATAAAGGGGAATTGGTGACAACAGCAACATTATAGAAAGCAATGGAAGAGGGAAAAAAAACAAAATATATGGAGATTTGTAAATATAGATATATAAAGAAAGAGGAACAGAGATAGATGGATGGATGCATAGATAGATAGATGCATGGATAGATAGATAGATAGATAGATAGATAGATAGATAGATAGATAGATAGATAGATAGATAGATAGATAGATAGATAGATAGATAGATAGATAGATAGATAGATAGATAGATAGATAGATAGATAGATAGATAGATAGAATATATGTGCCATCAGACAAGCAGAGGATTCCCCCAAATTAAACTCAGTCTGCTAGAAATTGGTGCCTGCTAATCAAATAGGACAGTATAGAACTTTATTGGTCCCTTGGGAAATATGTTTCTTATGTATGTATGTATGTATGTATGTATGTATGTATGTATGTATGCATGCATGTATGTATGTATGTATGTATGTATGTATGTATGTATGTATGTATGTATGTATGTATGAATGTATGTATGTATGTATGTATCTATTGTTACAGGGGTTGATTATTTTGACATTGCCATACGTCAATGTCCCATATTCATTGGAACTTATTATTCAATGAATAAAGAATTGGCACTTGCCAAACACGCTCCCTGTCATGAAAGAGAAATAAAGCAAAGGGAAAAATCTTAATTCATGTAGTGAAAAAAAATGTTTTGTGGTACCACTAAAAAGTTCTATCACAGGCAATAACTTGGTTATTGTGTCATATGGAAACTAAGAAATGTTTATTAATTTGTCTATCATCTTTTTTAGCAGAAAACTTTGTAAACATTTCCTGGGTGTTTCTTCCGTGGCCATTTCATCACTATTCGTTTGAAGAATGTGGCATATGCATGCTGCACTTACTGCTCTGATACATCTTGCTACCAAAATCATGTCAAGGTTCTCCATCACAGGAATAAAGTCAATATTTTGCCTAACCATCATCTTACACAGATACCAATAAAAACTCGCACACCAAGAGCAAAGAGGAATATCCTATATACCTTCATCCAAAATCAATGTGGTGACATGCGGCAAAAGCTACAAAACTGTAACTGAAGATTACATACACCCATAGACAGAAACACACACACACACACAGCATTGAGGGAACAAAACAGCTGTGGCCATGGCAACTTTTTTAAAACAGTTGACAACGTGGTCTGCGGATTACTCTGGCTGGTAGATTGGGCTGCATTGTGAATCTTACTGCTGAATATTTCACATAAGCTTTTCCAATGGTTTGAGCGCCACAAAGCCAACTTGGCCAACCCCACTAGTAGAGTAGCTGCAGTTCAATAACAGATATATTACTGTCAGAAAGTATATTTTTAGAGTATACATATATCTTCCAAGATTCATGCAAAATTTCCCAAGAATGCAAAAATCTTGAGACATGAGTCAGTATATCATTGATATGTTAATGCAATTTAGCTGATCAAGACCAACTGATTTATTGATATTTCTATCACACTATGTGTTTCATTATTCCCTGTAAATTAGAACGGTAGTGATAGTCTCATTCGCAGTATGGAATGACCACATCAGCTAGAGAAAGTCCAATACCCTTATGAGAGAAGGGCAGTCTTTTTTTATCATCATTAATACTCTTCAGCAAGTAAACTGATTAGTCTGCACCCCAATCAGTTATCTGTCAAAAAAATAGTAAATGCAGCATTTTTTTATCAAGTTGTCTGCCTTATTTCCTTGTTTCCAAAAATATCCTAAACCCTTAATGAATAATGCCGACACCTCTATGAATCCACTTTTGCAAAGACACTATGCCTTTCACTATGAACTAGGTCACAACTCGACAGCACTCATGCACCCTGTTTTCAGTCATCCTTTCACTATTGGCTGCATTGTGAAAGTGGTTTGGGGCTTTTCTTCAGCTCCATCCAGGGTATTAGAAGAAGCCAGTATGCAGAATGTAAAATAAGCATTTTGTGGAATTCAGTATATGCAGCATGGGTTGCTTGAATTGTTTAAATTTGTGTCATGCTATACACAGTGGAAGATATGCCTTTAGAATATGTCACACAAAATTTTAATTTGAACCTTCATGTCATTAGTAAACATATTTCAGGAAAAGACAGAAAACAAAAATCATTATTGTCAAGAAACCGTCTTCAAATATTAATTATTCTTCCCTTTGAATAATTTTCAATGACAGAAAGACTTGTATTAAGTTAGAAAAATAAATATGTCTGCTACATTCGTTGATGAGAAATCCTTTTTTCTACTTTTACTTTAGACATTTTTTTTTAAATCAATTTATTAAATCATTTGTTTATCTAATTTCTTTGTTAAACATTTACATATTTTATCAAGAACTGGAAACTCCCTTTTTTTATGCATTTAATATAGATTCATTCTTGGAAAGGTGGCAGGATTGCTCGACCAATACCAGCGGCCAACTGAGACCAGTTTTTTTCTGGGATCTCTGATCTCCACCGACAAAGCAAAAACATTGAAAATGATAACCAAGGTCTGAATTGTCCTTACCAGTGGATGATTGAATGGTCATATGGTCTGTATATGTGGCCCTGCGATTGACTGCTGACCAGCCCAGAAGGTATACCTCCGTGAGCTTAGTGTCAGCTGGGTTTGGCCCCAGCAGCTCACCAGACCCTGCTTGCAGGATCAGTGGTATAGATAAAGAATGGATGAATTAATATTCTTGGAACTTGATACTTTGTGGGTATTTAAATAAACAGCAGTTAGGACATTGAGGGCAGGGAAAGAGTTTCAAGAAACCAGAAGCACATTTCTTTCACATAAGGCACAGCAACATAATTTCATTGATTAATTGAATCTTTAAACATTGAAGCAATCAAAGTCTAATGACCTATTACTGTTCTACACATTCAAAGGGTCACATGCAGTCGGTGTTTATGTAATGTTTGTTTTTTTTCCAGAAAAGGGGCTTTCTTGATCCATCCTGAGGCTTTCGGATTATTTCTTTAATATGTGTTGTATTGATATAACACTGTTTGGGAATGGGACAGACAGATTAAAGAGGCTCATGTTTTAAAAACAAGAAGAGTGGGACATAAAATTACCAAAACAGAAAACTTAGAAACTTGACAAGAAAGGGTAAAGTTTCTTTAAGATACAGAATCAAATGCCATGCTTCTTTGAAAAACAAATTCATGCCAAATAAACTAACAAGCAACCTAAACGAAAACATCCTGGTCACTACAGGATGGCATGGCACATTGACCTGACACTTGTGGAAAAAGCCATTCATACACAATCCTCTTGCCCCATTCAAGGTTCCTCCACACTGCTCAGAAAAGACAAAGAAACAAACAAACTAACTAAATATCTAACTGACTGTCTGACAATATATGTCACATATATCTTACTCATTTGTTGCAAACATATAGAACAAAGCATGTTTTAATGCACTGTTTCTCTGAATTTACTATGTTGTAACAATAGATATGATGCTAGAAAAAAAATCTCACTGCTGGTCAGTTCCGGAATAGTAGTGTATTGTAAAGCAAAAGTAGCATTTCTAGTTATTTCTCAATTATTCTAGTAATAATAATAATAATAATAATAATAATAATAATAATAATAATAATAATAATAATAATAATAATAATACATAAAAGAAGCATGATTAATGCATTTATTACTCTTACTATTAGTAATAGAATTATTATTATTATCATTATACATTGAAGTGAAATGCAGAAATAAACTAAATATAAGGCCCCAACCCCTTCACCTCTTAAGGATGCAGTTCAATTAATATAAAATGCATTATATACAAAATGTTAAACACAGTCAGGCAATACAGGTGCTATATGCAAGCTCTTCTCTGATGATATTCATACCAGCTGTTTTCTATAGCTGTGTTTTCCTTCGTTTTAACTCTGCATAGGAGGGTCTGTCAGCAAGCCTTGGGATGCTGTCAAAATTCCATGTTAAGTAATATTGCATTCAGTCCATGTACACAGAACCAAGGGAAATCTGATTTGGTCCACTGGTGTGATTGATCCAGAGTCAAAGTTTGCGCTCCTGTGGACAAAACTGAAAATTTCCTCTTGGTTGTAAAATAGGCCAAGGGTAGAATCACATTCTCAAATACTCGAATTTCTCTATCCCTAAAGCTACTGTTCAGTCCTAATTGGCTTTTGTGATTTGCTTGTTATATAGCCAGGGCCCTATCCTGAATTCCCATTCAACTGTGTGGGCCATTCATTTTTACCATGAGCCACTGAGTTTAACAAGATGTCCGGTGCTGCTAGCAAGCTGCTGTGATCCTCCTGAGGGCAATCAGTAGTCTCTTTCTCCCCTCCTGTGTCTTACAGATGGTCTCCCTCAGGTGATGGCGATGGTAAGGGATCAAGGAGCATGTCACGACATCGTATTTAGTCTTAAACACAAGTCCATTCCTTGCCTCTAGCCCACAGACTTAATTAATCCGGATGCTCAAGAAAAAGTCTGTCTGGAGTCATCTATAGTAACCTTAGTGATAATTTGGGCTAGTGCAGAGGCACAATATTATGCAGAGAATTTTGTTTACCTGTGTGTCACAAACCTAATATTGGTTTTGAAGGTGGTCAGAGGGGTACCTTAGCTTTATATTTTATATTTTAAGAAACAAAAAAACTTAGAAAAACTATTCAGTCAGAAATCTTCCATGGCACAAAAGCTCTGTTTCAGCTAATTCAACATTGAGTAATGAATTTGAATGGTGAACACATCTATTGATCATATTGTGTTTTATTGTTGCTATACTAAAGAATATGTGTAGCATATATGTTTTTGTCTTGATAAATTCAAAATAAATAAATGATAATAATAGTAAATGAATATCTTGGACCATGTTTGGGTGTTTTGTCTTTGTATCAAATGCTTGGATAAAAAAATTGTCTTACTCCCAGTAATGGCACTACACTTAATAATGTAGAGCATAGGTCCTTTGGGCAATTGCATCCAATAGAAAGTTGTTCTAGGTGAGAAAGAGAGATTTAAACAGACACTATTGATATAAGGTTAGGCCGAGGTTAATTAAGATCAGGTGCCTTTTAACCAGGGTGGCAAAGAGATGTGTTGCTCGTGTGCATTGATGATGATCAAAATATTGTCATGTTTATGATTAGCCTAAAATCATTCAAAAATCAAATCAATAAGAAATGTTAAAGGCTAGCAATATTTTTTTCAGTTCTTTATCATAAACATAATCATTACTAATGATGAATCAGTGAAGGGAAGGAAGGTGTTGTAAGGTTTCCAGGGAGGAGTTGGACAGAAGGAGCTTCCATATGACTAGAAAACTGCTAATGTGATGATGGAGACAGGAAGGAGAGTACTTGGTCTTTCAACTGGAAAATAAGTAGATAAGAAGACTTTGTGGTAGAATGAGGAATAGCAGGAGTGTATACAGAGAAAGTGGACAGCTATTGAGAAGTGGAATATTGAGGGCACTGAAGTAACAGGAATACAAGGGGAACAGCGTAAGGTGGAAGTAGAGATGGCAAAAGCCAAACAAAGGGCGCAGAATGACTTGTATGCTAGATTGGACAGTGAAGAGGGAGAGACTGAATTATGGGGATTAGCGAAGTGGAAAGATTGGGATTGGAAAGACGTGCAGCAGATTCAGGTGATTAAGAATAGAAAGGGCAATGTATCAACAAGTACTGGATGTGCAATGGGGAGATGGAAGGAGTACATCGAAGAAAAGATGAACCAGGAAAATGAGAGTGAACGAAAAGTAAAAGAGGTGGCCATTTTGGACCATGAAATAGTAAAGATTAGTAAATGTGAAGGGAGGGAAACATTGGAGGGAATGAAGAGTGGAAAGGCAAGTAGTCCTGATACAGAGGTTATAGAGTGGTGGCTGTAAAACTTTTGACTAGATTATCTAACAGGATCTCAGACACTAAGGGGATGCCCGAGGAATGGAAGAGAGGTTGTCTGATGCTGATTTTTAAGAGCAAGGGAGATGTGAAAGTGTTATAGCAACCACAGAGAAATAAAATTGATGAGCCATACAATGAAGTTGTTGGAAAGAGTCATGGAAGGTAGACTGAGGGCAGAAGTGAGCATTTGTGAAAAGCAGTATGGCTCATTCCGAAGAAGAATCCTGCAGATGCAGTGTTTGCTTTGAGAATGTTGATGGATAAGTACAGAGAGGGCCAGGGGGCTGGGGTAGGTGCATTGGGCCTTTGTAGATCCAGATAAAGCATATGACGGGATGCCGAGAGGTAGGGTTGATTTATATGAGGAAGTCTCGAGTGGCAAAGAAGTTGGTTAGACTGGTGCAGAACATGTACGAGAGCTGTGAGACAGTGATGAGACGTGCTTTAAGTGTGACAGAGGAGTTCAGGGTGGAGGTGGGACTATATCAAGGATCAGCTCCGAGCCCCTTCTTACTTACTATGGAGATCAACAAGATGGAAGATATTTTAATGTTAGACAGGAATTTCTACGGACAATGATATTTTCCGATTACATTGTGATTGCAGGGAGCAAAGAGCAGGTGGAGGAAAATCCAAAGAGATGGAGGTATGGAATGGATGGAGGACAGCTAGCAAAACAGAATCTATGTGTGTGAATGAGAGAGATCGAAGTAGAACAGTGAGGCTACAGGGTGTATAGATGGAGAAGGCGGGAAGGTGGATGTGAAGTGCCGAGGGTCAACAGTCAAGAGCAACAAAGCGTTGTGGTGAGGAGTAGAGACTCGAGCAAGCAGGTTGGAATGGGTGGAGAAAAGTGTCAAATTTAGGTGTACAAGTGAGTGGTGAGACCAATCATGTTGTCTAGTTTAGAGACAATAGCAATGCGGAAAAGACAGGAATCAGAGCTGGAGGTGGCAGAGAGGAAGATGCTGAGATTCTCTTTTACAGTGACAGGGGTGGATTAGATCAGGATGAGTCCATCAAAGGAACAGAACATATCTGTTAGAAGTTTTGGAGCGAAATGCAGAGAGGACAGACTGAGATAGCTTAGGGAACAGAGGAGGTATAGTGAATACATGGGTAGAGGGATGCTGAAGTTGGAGATGCCAGGCAGGAAGCTGAGAGGAAGACCAAAGAAGAGATAAATGATGGAGTGGAAGAGGGCATGAAATTAAACTGTGTGAGAGAAGAGGATGGAGAAGATAATTAGATGGAGGCAGGTCATTTGCTTTATGTATGTATGTGTGATGTTGTAGTGCTGTTACTTTTTTTTTAATTTGTTTGACAATGAAATGATCAAACTTTGTTGCTTTTTTCCTCTCACTTCTCCCAACTGTATGACTATGACCATCCATCCATCCATCTTCAACCGCGCATCCGTGGTCGGGTCGCAGGGGCAGCAGTCGGAGCAGGGAGGCCCAGACTTCCCTGTCGTTGATATGTTTGTGCTCAAACTTACCCTAACCTAAAAGCATTCATAAACACAGCATTCATAACTCTTTTATATATGAATAGAGATGTATATTATGGCATTAAAATAGCATGCCACTACATGGAGAATCAATTAGCAATAAAGATCAACCCTAGAATTCCAGGTAACTGCATAAATGTTTTATTTTCTTAATTGTTTCGCAGGTCAGCTGTTTGATGTATGTGCTCTCTTTCTTGTAATATTTCTTTATGAAAAACACATGCATACAAAAGCAGAGATCTCGCATACCGTATCAAAATACATAGAAATAAGACTCATGCTGAAGATTGAAACAACAGTGTCTCCTGCTTTATGTTTCTCATCTTTTTTCTTACTGTTCTGTTCACATTTCCAGCTGCATGTTCTAAAGAGACTGTTGATCATTAACATTTCTCCCACAATGTGCAGTATCTGGCATCAATCCCTGCTCTGGTATCGGCACATTCTCCCATCTTATGTTTTAAATTGTAGGTGGCAAAGAATGGTGCTGTGTGGGGCCTGTTTGTTAACGACACAGCCCTCGTGAGTTAGTGCTGGCAGCATGCCTAGTTACCATAACTGTGGCACACTGCACTACAAAACTGGAAGTCAACCCACTTTCATTTTTGAATTGTGCATACTTATTTAGTCATTTAATCAGCAGTCATTAGAGCTGTTTTGTGTGTGTGTGTGTGTGTGAGTGCGCATGTGAGTGTATGTGTGTGTGTGTGTGTGTGTGTGTGTGTGTGTGTTTGTGTGCGTGTGTGTGTGTGTGTGTGCGTGTGTGTGTGTGAGAGGGAGAGAACATGTGCATCTCAAACATGTGTGGTTGCTACTCAGAATAATAACATCAAACGTGTTGTATGAGTTGTATTTATTTAGGATGGGAGACAAAATAAATGATATAAACAGCTCACAGCAATCCATCTGATGGTATAGTGGTCCGTGCAACTAACTCACAACCTTTTCAGTGTCAGCCTCTTACTCAATTTCAGTAGAATATTGAATTATAATTGCCAAATAAAATTGATGGATTTTTGCTTTTTCTTTAGTCAACCTTAAACAGCATATCACCTCATCTACCTTTAACTGACCTAGAATGGAAGTTAAATATTTTCACTCACTGGCTTTTTCAGTTTTCACAGCACTCAGACATAAATGATGCACATATTTCAGGTGGCTGTTACCAAGGATTTTCAGGATGTGTTTTATACATTTAGCTCAATATTTCAAATCCTTGGGGCATCAGATGAGCACCCGCAACTCTGTAGAGAAGCTGAAAGGCTTGGCTTATTGCTCCATTGTATTGTTTAAATAATCCATGATAGCTCTTGAAATGGCCACAGACAACTATTATAGACTCGTAAAGTTTTAATGATGAGCACAATTATAGTGTATTGTTATGCTGGCTTACTGGAATTAAACATTGATAATTAGGTTTTAGTGTTTTTCTGAACCCTTTTCCTGTGGCTGAGTGAGATTTTTCACTTAACCTAGAAAATTTGAAATTATAATCCAAATTGTCTTTCAGATTATGCTTGACTTAAGAGCATGATGATCAAAGCTAACACAAAGAAACCTCATTTCCTCATTGGATTGGTGTTTGAATTGTACAGAGTAAGTGGGTTTTCCACTCTCATAAATCCCTCAAACGATCAAAATTCTGTTGACAGTAGAATATGCCTGTGTACAAGTTTAGCAGTGGGGGTGGAAAACCATTGTTGGTTGTCAGGAATGTTTGAATGAATATAATGAAGGCCCTTAATTATTTAATGGGTGGTTTGGGAAACACATCACTGGAAATACATGAGAGCTCAGTGGGGGGGGACTGAACTCCCACCACCATCAGAGGGAGAGTGACAGATACTGTATTGGAGCTATCAGGTGTTCCAATTGTTTATTTCTGTATTTTGCATCTCATTGAAACTGAATATTTCGAGCCACTCAATAACTACAAAGAACTTCTGCTCACTCTTACTACTCATATTGTTTATTCTTGTGTTTGCATTCGGAGGGCCTCCTTCTTCTTCTTCTTCTTTTCCTTTCGGCTTTTCCCTTTCAGGGGTCGCCACAGCGAATCAACCTCCTCCATCTAACCCTATTCTCTGTATCGTCCTCTCTCACACCAAATGCCTTCATATCTTCTCTCACTAACTTCCAAAAATCTTCTCTTCGGTCTTCCTCTAGACCTCCTGCCTGGCATCTCCCATTCCAGCATCCGTCTACCAATATAGTCCCTATCCCTCCTCTGTACATGGCCGAACCATCTCAGTCTGGCTTCTCTGACCTTCTCTCCAAAACATCTAACATGAGCTGTCCCCCTGATGGACTCATTTCTGATCCTATCAATCCTCGTCATTCCTAAAGAGAACCTCAACATCTTCATCTCCACTACCTCCAGCTCTGCCTCCTGTCTTTTGTTCTGTGCCACTGTCTCCAAACCATAAAGCATCGCTGGTCTCACCACTGTTTTCTACACCTTTCCTTTCATTCTAGATGAAATTCTTCGATCACACCCATCTCCACCCATTCCAACCTGCATTAACCTGTTTCTTAATCTCTTTTCCACACTCTCCGTTTCTCTGGACCGTTGACCCTAAGTACCTGAAATCCTCTAACTCCTTGATCGCCATTCCCTGTAGCCTCACCGTTCCACCCGGGTACCTTTCATTTACACACATATATTCTGTCTTGCTAACCTATCCTCCCCTTTCCAGAGCATACTTCCACCTCTCAAGATTATCCTCAACCTGTTCCCTACTCTCACTACAGATCACAATATCATCTGCAAACATCATGGTCCATGGAGATTCCTGTCTAACCTCATCTGTCAGCCTGTCCATCACCACTGCAAACAAGAAGGGGCTCAGAGCTGATCCCTGATGAAGTCCCAACCCCACCTTGAACTTCTCTGTTTCAACATCAGCACACTTCACCACTGTCTCACAACCATCATACATGTCCTTGACCTGTCTAACATACATCTCTGTTACTCCAGACTTCCTCATACAATACCAGCGTTCTTCTCTCGGCACCCTGTCATATGGTTTTTCTAGGTCTACAAAAGCACAATGCCGTTCCCTCTGACCTTCTCTGTACTACTCTATTAGCATTCTCAAAGCGAGTACTGCATCTGTTGTACTCTTTTTAGGCATGAAGACATACTGCTGCTCACAAATACTGACTTCTGCTCTCAGTCTAGTTTCCACTACTCTCTCCCAGAACTTCACTGTATGGCTCATCAATTTTATCCCTCTATAGTTACTGCAATTCTGCACATCCTCTTTATTCTTAAAAGTGGGCACCATCACACCTCTTCTCCACTCTTCAGACATCTTCTCTTTCTCTAAGATCCTGTTGAATAATCTAGCCAGAAACTCTACCGCTGCCTCTCCTAGACATTTCCATACCTCCACAGGTATATCATCTGGGCTAACTGCCTTTCCATTCTTCATCCTCTTCAATGCCCTCCTTACTTCACTTTTACTTATCTCTGCTGCTCTGTGGTCTACAATAGTCACCTCTTCTTCCCTTCCCTCTCTTTCATTTTCCTCATTCATCAATTCTTCAAAGTACTCTTTCCATCTTGCCGACACACTTCTAGCATCTGTCAATACATTTCCCTCTCTATTGTTAATCACCCGGACCTGCTGTACATCCTTACCGTCTCTATCTCTCTGTTTTGCCAACCTGTATAAATCATTCTCTCCCTCCTTACTGTCCAACCGGGCATACAAGTCATCGTATGTCCTTTGTTTTGCCTTTGCTTCCTCTTTCTTTACCTCACGCTGTATCTTCTTGTACTCCTGTCGGTTTTCTTCATTTCCCTCGGTGTCCCACGTCTTCTTTGCTAACCTCTTTCTCTGGATACATTCTTGCACTTTCTCATTCCACTACCAGGTGTCCTTATCTACTTTACTTCCAGAAGACACACCGAGTACTCTCCTACCTGTCTCCCTGATCACATTAGCTGTAGTTGTCCAGTCATCTGGAAGCCCTCCCTGACCACCAAGAGCCTTTCTCATCACCTCCTTGAAAACCATACAGCACTCCTCCCCTTTCAGCTTCCACCACTTTGTCCTCTGCTCTACATTCTTCCTCTTCAAACTCCTTGTCACCAGAGTCATCCTACAGACCACCATCCTATGCTGTCTGGCTACACTCTCACCTACCACTATTTTGCAGTCACTGATCTCTTTCAGATGACCTCGTCTATACAAGATGTAGTCTATCTGCGTGCTCCTACCTCCGCTCTTCTAGGTTACCCTATGTTCCTGTCTTCTCTGGAAAAAAGTATTCACAACAGCCATTTCCATTTGTTATTTATTTTTTCACTGAATGTTCCTTGAAATTATATGTTTCTGTGGATTATCTTCCTTAAGGGGCCATGTTTGTTTTTCGCCAGCTGCACAACTGAGTGGCAACATCAGTGAGTGTGGCGAGAAGTCGCAGCTCCTCATCAGGCACAGTTGAGAGACTTGGTCAAATTAAGGACTTGGCTGAATTGGGAGATGACATCAAGCCACTTTTTGAATCTGATGTTGGACAACATCCATCCAGAGATGATGAGAATGTTGGAGGGGAAAGAAATGAGAAAACAGAGGCAACATTTTTAGCCATAAATGGTTTTATAAGGAGATTTAGGAGCTATATCCTCCATTTATTTTCTCACTAACATGCACTCAGTGAGTATTTGATTGAGATGGACCCACTCATAGTAGCCTAATTTTGTGTGGCATCCTTATTATTTTTCACAGAATGCTGGGTACAACTCTGAAATTGTTCTGCGATTCTGATGGAAAAAAAGGATGAAGCATTTGTCTATAGACGCATGCTCTAAATTGCTGGCCATTTAAAAGGAGAGATAGAATGACAGTAGCATCTCTTATGTCACGAGTATACATCAGCATTGAAAACAGATCCATCATCTTCATGGCTATGCCATATACCGTCTTGATCGAGTAGTATTATACAAGATGGGCTTCGTGAGAAAATCTAATTGGCACAAAGCTAGAGCCCAACAACAACTGATCGACAGGGCAATAAATTCTTCAGCTGGACTGATTCAGGATTTATCCATCTTGAATACAGTTAACTTCTCATGTCACTGTTATTTGTTTTCATTTGTTTGTTTTTGGCTGGAAACATCATCACAATTTCTTGCACCAGAAATAGTGTTATTGTATGTGTATACTTTGATATTAAAGGGATAATACAAATGTCGACCTTTCCCCAGTTTTCCACACATTAAAAACACAGATTTAAGTATCAAAGATGTCAACAAGCCATTCTGTTTACATTTATAAGAAGGCATGTTACATCAGTTACAGAATCAATTACCTTCTCTGATCATTCTTGAAACGTTGTCAGTTCCATGTCCTGTAGTAGTGTTTTCTGCAGGAAACCATTTGGAATGAAGGAAAACATCTAATTTCTCAGGAGAAAACATTATCAGCTACATTCCTGAATGGCTTAATCATTCAGTCCATAAAAATGAAATTTTGGAGCCACTGGACGTGCAAGGCAACACTCCATTGTTTCACCGATAATTTCACCAGACACGTACTTAACAATTTTTACTTTGGGACAGGGAGCTCAGGATCAGTTATCGTTGTATAATTCATGTAGCCATTTCCTTTCTGATAATGCTAATGCAGATTAATACCTGATGAGATGATTGGTGAAGAAACATATGAAGGGCTATTTTTCAGTATAAACAAATATGCCATTTCTAAACTATGCTCACAGAGAGTTGACTTAACACAGAACTCCCTATTGATTTTGCATGCCTGCAGCTCTTTCACACTCTAATCAGACTAACAAAACAACGGGACAGGTGCTCCTTGAAGATACTAGCAGGACCATTAAGTATTTAACAACAATTGTGCACCGCAGAGGATGTGTTCCTATTCTTGGCTAACCTACTTATCACCACATGAATGCAAATTGTGATGTTTATTACAGTGTGCCTTTATGTTTAAAACATTAGTTGAAATTCACACTTCTGTTCCTAATACCAGACCTCTGTTTAGAGAATTGTCTGAGGTTACTCATGTGGCAATTGTTTTTGTCTGTCTTGATTTCTATACACTATCTATCTATCTATCTATCTATCTATCTATCTATCTATCTATCTATCTATCTATCTATCTATCTATCTATCTATCTATCTATCTATCTATCTATCTATCTATCTATCTATCTATCTATCTATCTATCTATCTAGCCATCCAGCCATCCAGCCATCCAGCCATCCAGCCATCCAGCCATCTACATGTACCAAAAAGGATTCTAATATAGTCTATGAAATGAAAACCAGTGCTGTCAAGTAACTTGAATTTTTGAACTGCTGTCTGCGGTTCCACAACAACATGATCCCGCCTCACATTGAAATGCTCTATAACCAATTTTAGTTGGACTGCAGTACCTCAGGGTGTGATAGTGAGGGTTGTCCCATTTGGCTGTCAAAAATGCATTTTTACTTTTTTTTGTCTTCCCAATGCCCGGGGAGATATTATAATTGAGAAATCAGCAGCATCCTCTCCTCCTCAAAGTTATTTGCTTACATACTGTGTTGCCAAACCAATCATCTGCTTAGCAGTTCAACTGTATTAGTATTCAAAGATTGTATAGCAATCAGCAATTTCTCTGTCAGTAACAATGAGGGAGAGCAGATTTTCTTTTGCACACCCATATCACTGATCCATCTGACACAAAATGCGTAAGATATCTCATAGAGGTTAACATAGGTTAATCTGCAGACTTTGATACAGGAGTGCTCCGGGTGCAGTTACCAGGTCTGTCCCTTTACAGTTAAAAATGTCAGTATATACCCCAGGATGAATTTAACAGCAAGAGATTGAGTCCTTCCCACTAGGACGATACCCATGTTAGGGTAACGCCCACCGCATCAGGTTATGGGGAACCAGGATTTCCTCATGAGAAGTTGACTACTGGAACAAGCCACAGAAGGAGCACAACAGAAATCGGGACACTGCTGGAATGGTAATATGCAAGCAACCCCTGTGAGAGGGGAATTCTTAAAATGAATGTGGGAAAAATTGAGGCTCTGAAACCCAACATCTAAGATGATGGCGAAACAACTCATCACTAAGTGTTGTAATCTCGGCAAGAACAAGCAACTGTCTCAAGCTCCGAGGCCTCTGGTAGAGGACCCTGAGCTTGAAAAGAGACACAATACCAGCCTGATTGGGCGAGAAGGGGATTTTTTATGTATATTCACCAAACAAACACCCCGATCAAAATAAAGGTGTTTGGGTACATAAAGAACAGTTTGTTATATTTCAGAGTAATGGCACAACACAGTAGAATGGCGCTTCCTCTTTTTGTCATGTATTGTTATTTTTAAGGATCCATTCCTCCAATAGTGTCAAACTGTGAGAGGCCGCTACGAAAAATGCTGACGTATGGATATTGTATAGAGTCTTGTGTCATAATTTTTGGAGGTTACAGTTTGTGGTCAAATCAATGGAGATGTGATCATTTCCCCTCCTTATAGTGAGAAATTTGTCTTCTAAAATGAATTCAGTCTTTGCCAGCTACGCCTGGTTGAGGCTAAAATTCAGATTGTTGAATTTTTCTGCTGATAGTTTGGATTCCCTATGATCCTGAACAGCAGAATTGATGGCCAAATATTGTATAGAATGCAGCTACAGAGAAGTAATGGTTCCTGAAAAAAAAATACAATACATGGATTCAAAAAGAGATAAATTTAAAGAAAAGTAATAATCTTTCATTATATATCCATTGTTATGAATGAAGGTTTGGAATTACATTTTACTGCCCTTTTATCCGACACCCATCTGAAATATGATTCAGCTGTCATGATTTCAAAATGTGGGCTTTGGACTAACCTTTGTAAATTAATAAGAAACATCATATCAGAGCACCTTGGACTAAGAGAGATGACTAATTAAATTGGCAAAGGGAAAAAAAAATGTTTCTTGTCAGCAGCTGATGAATAATTATCAGACTGGCAAGACTAATTGCATCCATGGGTAGAACAATGTGTCACAACATGAATAGAAAATCAACACACATATACACACAAAAAAAGAAAGCACATCTAATAATACTACAGTACATTTGGTTTTAAGTTTTGATTTGAGACATATTTGAATGGTTACGCACATGGATAAAAGAGTTGTTTCACAGGCTTATGCATTTCTAAAAGTTGCTGCCACATTATTCACTGCCAAGTTCAGAACCAACTGCTCGAAACCATCTGTTCATTACACATCTGTTCAATCGCTCTGTCTTTCCATGGTGTTTGAATATATATATTTTTTTATGACTCATTCATAAATGTATTTATAAATTAACTTTTTAATTTTTTGAAATCTCCATCTTCTTGAGGGGCACCAATTTACCCCATTTTAGCCAGGGAAATCACCCAAAACAAGGTGGAAAATCATAACATCTATTAACCTGATATCTTAAGATTTGCTCTGCTAAAAAGTTCATGAAATATGATTACTCTTAATTAATCAACATAAAGATGATGCATAAATTATTGTTTTTTTGCGGGGTTCAGAAGCCATATATATTTTTTAATCTTGATTTTATCCTGGTTTTAACTCTGCAGGTTGCAAAACAAGAGATTTATGTGTTCTCCTATAGCATACAAATGAGTATTTTACTCTTGAAGTTGCCAATGATGTATCTGCCCACAAATCGTTTATATTATGGACATTATCTCACCTTACCAATTAAAAATCCTAGATATGCTCTTTATGAATTCATTTTATAAAATGGATTTCGTGTCTGGGTTAATCCTCGTCGTACAGGAGTGTGCTTGAAGGCCCTATTCAGCCAGGGGTAGATTTCTGCCTCATCCTTAAAGTCCTGAACTTTATTCTTAATTGTCTTTTTAATTGAATTAACAAGATGACAAGATGTTCTTTGTCATGTAAATCAATACAACTATATATTTTGGTGCTTGTAACTTCTTTATCATAAGGAGGAGAAAAAGGTAAATAGATAACCAAGCCAACAAGCAAACCATAAATTTCTTCATGTTATTTTGATAATAAGATAATAACAATCCCCTAATAAAACTGAAAAAAATGACCAAACACACATCTGTGGTTTGGAAAGTAATTAAATTGTTGAATGATATTTAATTAATAATTAAATTAAGAAACAATTCATAGAGGGGCATATTTTTCATATATTTTCAAATAACATCTTGTTTGATAAAGACTGTTAATGTCATACCCCGTATTAAATAATCAAGAACAACAAAGCTTGGCAAGCATCAATTTGCTAAATTGTTATTTTGACTATTTGATGGAGAGGTAATAAATCCAAAAGCTCATGTTTCAATAGGGCAATGTTTAATATCAAGAAAAACTGCAATATCTTATTTTTGGTAAAAATAAAGGTATCACTTTCCATGACTTTCAAAAATATTTAAACTTGAATGCCTCTGTAAACACTTTTTAAATTTTTGAGGCTGAAGCCTAACCCCCAGCCTGCAGCAACAGAGATTATAACAGACACTTTTTCTGCCTCCTTTCAGTTAACCTGTCGAGTTTGTCTCAAACTGCTTGTTGTTGTACAACACTTCTCTGACATGATCATTTAATTATATAAACCTCAGCACTGTGCCAAGGCTGGAGTCCAGTACGGACAAACAGTCTGATGAAGCCAGCCTTAAAATAAAATAAAGTAAAATGAAATAAAATAAAATAAAATAAAATAAAATAAAATAAAATAAAATAAAATAAAATAAAATAAAATAAAATAAAATAAAATAAAATAAAATAAAATAAATAATGAAAGAAAAACATACATAAATAATCAAACCAATAAAGGAAACCTCTGTACTTTTTCTTTTGTCTCTTGTTTTTTTTTTGTTTTCATTCAAATCCTGCATTTAAAGGGAATTGCAATGTACTCAAATGGCTGTAGACAGCAACTGCTGATGGAGCACTGACTGTAATCCTCAGGCATTAACACACTAATCTTTCAATTTGAATGGTTTGAAACATGGCATTCATTTCCTGAAGTTAAAACACAGTAGCTTAGGGGAGTAAGGAACGGTGATTCATTGCTGATTTGGATGATCACAGTAGCCCAAGGGTTTGGTGTATGGCCATGAATCTTGAACAAGATATTATCCTCACGTCAGTCTTCACTCAAAATGAAAAGCACAGATATGTGCAAGACATAAAACACCAGAACAAATAAAAGCTTGTTTTTACCTCTAAAAAAACAGGTTTGTTGGCATTATCAAAATCCACAGGTTTATCAAACATCACACAAGTAACTCCACTATTCACTTTAACAGTCATTAAAGATTGTATTTAATTTATAACTTAACAGATTATTGTTTCAAAGCCAATGTTGGATCTAAAGTTCATGATTTTTTAACTAATCTCTACAATGTTTTTTTTTTAAATCCATTTATCCATCCATCTTCTGCTGCTTATCCGAAGTCGGATCGCAGTGGGAGCAGGCAGGGCAGGGAGGCCTAGACTTCCTTTTCCCCAGCCACATGTTCCAGTTCCTCTGGGGTGGCCCAGCCTAGAGACATAGTCTCTCCAGCGTGTCCTGGGTCTTCCCTGTGGCCTCCTCCCAGATGGACATGCCCGGAATACCTCCCTCGGGAAGGGTCCAGGAGGCTTCCTGACCAGACGCCCAAGCCATCTCATCTAACTCATCTCTATGCGTATTGGCAGCGACTCTACTAAGAGATCCTCCCAGATGGCCGAATTTCTCACCTAATCTCTAAGGGAGAGTCTGTCCACCCTGTGGAGAAAAGTCATTTTGGCTGCTTATATCCGCAATCTCATTCTTTCCGTCACTACCCACAGCTCATTACCAGATTCCGCATCCCTGCAGATGCTGCACCGATCCGCCTGTCGATGTCCCGCTCCATCCTTCCCTCACTCGTGAACCAGACATCGAGATACTTAAACTCCTCCACTTGGGGCAGAACCTCTTCCCTGTCCCGGAGTGGGTACTCCACCCATTTCCGGTTGAGCACCCACCACAGGATTGCCCGCGGGACACAGTCAAATGCCTTCTCCAGATCCACAAAACACATGTAGACTGGTTGGGTAAATTCCCATGCCCCCTCGAGAACCCTGCTGAGGGTTTAGAGTTGGGCTTCTGTTCCAGGACCAGGACAAAAACCACACTACTCCTCCTGAGACTGAGGTTCAACAAACAGATGGACCCTCCTCTCCAGCATTGCTGAATAGACCTTGCCAGGGAGGCTGAGGAGTGTGATCCCCTACAGTTGGAGCACACCCTCCGATCCCCCTTTTTAAAAAGGGGATCACCATCCTAGTCTGCTAGCACTGTCTCCAACGTCCACACAATGCTGCAGAGGCGTGTCAGCCAGGACAGCCCGTCAGCATCCAGAGCTTTGAAGAACCCAGGGCGGACCTCATCCACCACTTGTGCCCCATAACTTAAGAGCTTTTTGACTGTTTCAGCAACGTCAGGCCCTGAAATAGGCGGGTCCTCTCCAGAGTCCCTTGACTCTGCTTCTTCATTGGAAGGCGTTTAAACAGGATTGAGGATGTCTGAGAAGTATTCCTACCACCGATCTACAGCGTCTCGTGTTGAGGTCAGCAGCGCCCGCTCCCACTGTATACAGTGTTGACTGAGCACGCTTCCCGCTCTTGAGCTGCTGGATGGTGGACCAGAATCTCCTCGAGGCCTACTGGAAGTCGTTCTCCATGCTCTCGCTGAACTCCTCCAACACTTCAGTTTTTGCCCTGGTGGCCACCGAAGCCACATGCCGCTTGGCCTGCTGATACCTGTCAGCTGCCTCCAGAGCCTCACAGGCCACAAGGGCCCGATAGGACTCCTTCTACAGTTTGACGACATCCCCGCTGGGGGTCCGCCAGCGGGTTTGAGGGTTGCCGCCCCGCCTTGACAATGGAAGCATGGGACATGGCCCATTCGGACTCAATCTCCCCTGCCTCCCTCGGGACGTGGTTGTAGCTCTGCCGGAGGTGGGAGTTGAAACTCCTTCTGACAAGGGACTCTGCCAGACATTCCCAGCAGACCCTCACATTATGTTTTGGTCTGCCAGGTCTGACCGGCCTCCTCCCCTACCATCGGAGCCAGCTCACCACCAGGTGGTGATCAGTTGACAGCTCCACCCCTCTATTCAGCCAAGTGTCCAGGACGTGCAGCCGCAAGTTCGTTCCCCCCAATCACGCCCTTCCAAGTCACACATGAGCATTGAAGGCTTCCAGTAGAATAAGGGAGTCCCCAGAGGGAGTGCTCTCTAGCAGCCCCTCTACGGACTGCTGTTGGCTGCATAGCCACAAACAATCGTCAGAAACGTCCCCCCACCTGAGGGCAGAGGGAGGCTACCCTCTCGTCCACCGGGTGGAACCCAAATGTACAGGCGCTGAATCGGATGGCAAATAATATGCCCATCCCTGCCCGGCACTAGTACCAGGGGGAATCTCCAGAGTAAAAAAGAGTTGAGCCTCTCTTAAGAGGCCTGGTTCCAGACCCCCCTGTCTGTTGCGGGGAGTCCAACTATATCAAGTGGGAATCTGGCAGCCTTGCGCACCAGCTCGGGCTCTTTCCCCGCTAGAGAGGCGACATTCCATGTTCAAAGAGCCAGCTTCTGCAGACGAGGATTAGACTGCCAAGGTCCCACACTCTGGCCACCGCCCGGCTCATTATGCACCCAACCCCCTTGGCCGTTCGTGTGGGTGGTGAGCCTAGGAGAAGAGGGACCCATGTCATCTTTTCAGGCTGTGCCTGGCCGAGCCCCATGGGTGCAGGCCCTGCCACAAGGCGCCCACCATTGAGCCCCACCGCTGGGTCTAGCTCCAGGGAGGGCCCCAGTGACCTTCATCCGGGCAGGGGAGAACTGGGTTCGATGCTGTTGTACCTCATAGGGAGTCTTCTGAGCAGCGCTTTGTCTGGCCCCTCACCAAATGGATAAATCCGTTTATGTATTCTGTTTTTTTTTCAATAACATGCCGACCATGCCATTAGCAGGAAAAAAAAAAAAAAGAGGGGAGAAGAGCTGATATTGGACATTACCAAACCCCCTGACCGTCCAATCTTGTAAGAGGCTTGGGGAAAGGGCCATCGCCCCACAATCCCTAGACAAACTCGAGAAGTGGAGCAGTCTCCCCCCAGGTTCAGCATAGTGGTGGGATTGGTTCATTTCGTTACCCCTAGGTTTAGTCAGTTTATTGTTTTGTTGTTTGTAAAAAAAAGGGGGGGGGGCGTTGATTTTGGGGTTATGTTTATCAGATTGTTTGTATTTTTCCATTTGAACACCAAGTTAAAAGTTAGGAGTCAGCAAAGTTAGGGGACTGTATTCTAAATAAGTGGGGAGGAGAGTTGATGTATTGGGTTGCAATTGTCTGCTCTGGTCATTTCTCCTGGGTGCTGCCAGGGGGGCGATAGTGTTTATTTGTGCTATGGTTGAGGCGGTATTGTTGGTCTTCCTCTCCAGTGCGTCATTAAGGTACTTCCTGTTTGGCAACATGGAACCACGGCTACACCACCGTTATTTTTGGATAGGTAAAATCCCGACAGTACATGTACTGAAGCACACTGGTTTATGGAACATAACAGACGGAAAGCTCACATTTAGCAGAGCTCAAACTCTAACCCTAAACCTGACTCTTCCAACAGCCAAAACCCTACCACAAGCCCTATCGCAAACCCTAACTTTCCAATCAAAAGTCAGACAAGATTGGGCTTGGTGCTGTTGTAAAGTTCACCCAAGACAATGTGGGGACATGACCATCTTCTATTATCTATTTAAAAAGGATTTTGAGCATCTCCACTCTGTGATGGAGGTAATAACCTCCCTACCCAACTTTAAACCCTAAGGAATATGATTTTTCTGTTTTTGTAAAATCCTTCAAAACTAACGTCAATCATCCAGTTAACCGACCCCAAATTTGGTAATGGTACAAATGGAAAACTCACTTTTATCAGAGCCCTAACACTGACTCTGACCCTATCTCCAGCCACAACCCGAATCCAAACCCTAACACTAAACCTGATTCTTCAACCAAAAGTCAGACAATCTTTGGAGTGGTACTGTTGGAAATGTTACTCAAGACAATTTGGGGGCAGGTAAAATTTCCATTGGTCTATGTCAAACGGTTCTTCTGGAAAAGGAATTTGAGCATCTGCACTTTGCTGATTGAGTTTATAACCCCCTTACCCAACCTTAATCCTAATAAACACGATTTTTCATTTTTTAATCAAATCCTTCGAAACCACAGTCAATCATTTAGTTAATGGATCAGAAATCTGATACCGTACCAATGGAAAGCTCATATTCATCCGAGCCCTAACCCTGTTGAGAGCCAGCTGCTCCTTAAGCAGCAGCCAAGTAATCTCCAACAGGTACAAAGCATCAAGCCTCATCAGGTAAGGATCAAGGGAGCCTGTTGCCAGTCCATCAGTGCCAGATTGTTGGTTCCCTAGTTTGTCTCGCAAGTGTCAATGTCTCGCTCATCTTCTCAAGTTTCCATGTCTTGCTCCTCTTCACAAGGTCCCACTAACTCTTTTCAATAAATTCCTGAGGCGCCTTACCTCCAGAGTGTTCTTGCATTTGGTTCTCCACCCTGGATTTAACATGACAGAACAATCTGGTCAGTCTGACCCAGTGGACACTCTCTGGAGGGCCCAAGTCAAACAGAGCTCTGTAATTTCCTCTCATAACACTGCTCTTAGGGCCCTTAGTGAACAACAAGATATCACCAATCAGCAACTGGCTTAGCTCATTCAGTTGCTAGTTGGCCTTCAGTCTGATCCACCTGCAGAGGCCCCCTCTGCTCCAGCAGTCTCCCAGGCCCTCTCCACATCCCAAGGGGTTAGCTCCCCCATTCCAGATAAATTCTCGGGAGATGTAGGTCATTGAGGGGGTTTTCTTTTGCAATGCACTCATATTTTCAACCGTTCACCAGATTGCTTCCCCCATGATGATGCCAAGATCTCGTTCATCCTTGGACTTCTCACTGACAAAGCCCTAAGATGGGCTGAGGCTCGATTCCAAGACTGTTCCAGCTTCAGGTGTACCTTCTCTAAGTTCATTCAGGAATTCAAGCAGACCTTCAGCAGAGATTCCGACCACAACGCCCGGTCCAGAAGCCTCTGGATGATTAAATAGGGTCAGAGAAACGTCTCTGAATTCTCCATTGAATTGAGAATGCTTGCGGCTGCATCTGGATAGAACCCCCCCAAACTTAAGAGCACCTTTTATCATGCTCTCAACGACTCCTTGAAGGACCAACTAGCACCCTTGGAGGAGCCTGAAACCATAGATGAACTTATGTCCTTGGCTATCCGCCTGCTGAGGGAGAGAGAAGCAAGGGGGGAACTAGACGACCGGTCGTTAGCAGGACTAATGATCCATCTCCTTCTAGCTCTTTCCCTCGTCCCGAATACAGGTCTTCCACTCTGGAACCAGACGTGATGCAGGTCGGCTGGACCTGCCTCTGCTGTGAGGAACACCAACATTAGGTCAGGAATGGCTTATGTTTTCCCGGTCACGTCATTTCCTTTTGCTCTCTGTTAGGAAGACAGCGCCCACCAATAGAGGCAGGAGTACTGTTGGGCGGGACTCTTCAACACAATCTGTATTGTTTAACTGTACCTGTAACTATTTTATGTGAGGGGGAAGCACCTGGCCTCCAAGAACTTGTGGATTCTGGGGCTGAACAGAATTTTATCGATCCCAGCATGGCCCCTGGATTAATGATGTACTTTGTGACTTTCTGTACGTTTTTGTATTTGTTTACTTGGATGATATTGTTATCTTTTCCAGGACCCTAGCTGACCACCAGAAACATGTACGCTTGGTTCTCCAGTGACTCTTGGAGATTGTATCAGACAGTGGACCACAATGAACCTCCCAGGTTTGGAAAAAGTTTTGCCTTGTACTCAGCGCCAAAGTCTCTCACCTCAGGCTTCCATCCCTAGTCCAACGGTCAGACGGAGTGGATGAACCAGGAACTTGAGGCCCCCCTCAGATGCCTCACGTCCACCAATCCTTCTGAATGGAGCCAGTTCCTTCCCTTGGTCAAGTGTGCTCACACGTCTCCGCTGCCACTGGCATGCCCCCCTTCGAAATCTCCCTGGGCTACCGACTACCAGTCTTCCCCATAGATGATAAGGACATTGTGGTTACTTCAGTCCACCATCACATCTGTCACTGCAGAGGCATCTGGTCTGATGCTCTGGCCGCGCACCTAGTAGAACGGCCTCTTTGGTGACTGGAGACGGCTTCCCGCTCCCGCCTATTCGCCTGGGTAGAAGGTTTGGCTATCATCTCACGACATCCCTTTGAAGTCCGGGGGGGGGGAGGGGGGGGGTACAATCATCTAGGTAATGGATCACAAATTTGATACTAGTACTAGTTGAAAGCTCACACTTACCATAGCCCTAACTGTAACCCAACCCAGGCTCTAGCTCCAGCCAAAACCCTTATCCTAGCCCGAACACTAAACCTAACTTTCTAACCAAAAGTCAGACAAGGTTAGGAGTGGTACCATTGGAAAGCTCAACCAAGACAATTTGGTGATATGTACAATTTCCATTGTTCTATGTCATACGCTTCAGATAAAGGGATCTAAATCCTTACCCATTTGCTCATGGAGGTAATAACCCACTTTCTCAACGTTAACCCTAATGAACATGATTTTTCTTTTTTTGGTCAAATCGTAAGAAACCACTGTCAATCATGCAGTTAATGGATCTCAAACTTGATACCGGTACCAATGGAAAGCTCCATTGTCCTGACCCTAACCGTGACCCTAGCTCCAGCCAAAACTGAAATCCTAACCCTAATGCCAAACCTAACTCTCCAACCAAAAGTCAGACAAGGTCAGGAGTGGTACAGATGGAAAGCTTACATGTACCAGAGCTCTTAACCTAACCCAAACCCTGACACTGGCACCGACCAAAACCCTAACCGTAGCCCTATCGCTAAACCAAACTTTCCACCCAGAAATCTTGCAACGCTGGGAGTGGTGCCCTTACCTAACTTTAACCCTAATGAATGTGATCTTCTGTTTTTGGTTAAATCCTCTGAAACCAGTGTCAATCATCTAGTTAATTGATCACAAACTTGGAACCAGTATTAATAGGAAGCTCACATTTACGAGAGCTAACACTAACCCCAACGCTAATCCTATCCCTAACACGAAACATTAATCTCCAACCAAACCTCGGACAAGGTGCGGACTGGTGCCTTTGGAAAGCTCAACCAAGAAAATGTTGGGGTAGGGAAAATCTCCATTGATCTATGCCAAACGGTTCTTCATATTAAGGAACATGAGCATCACCACTTTGGTGATGGAGATAATAACCGACCTACCCCACCCAAACCCTAATGAACATGATTTGTCTTTTTTTGTCAAATCCTTCGAAACCAGTGACAATCATCTAGTTAATGGATCACAAACTTGTTACTGGTACCAATGAAAAGCTCACATTTACCAGAGCCTTAACCCTAACCTTGAGTCTATCACCAGCAAAAACCACAATCCTAACCACAACACCAAACCCTAACTCTCCAACCAAAAGTCTAAAGACAATGTATAGGTAGGTACAATTTCCATTTGTCTATGACATAAGAACTTTGACCATCACGACTTTGGTGATGGAGGTTATTACCTCCTTACCCAGCCTTAACCCCAAATCACCAATTTGGTCAAAGATGTAACAAATCACTTACCCAACCTTTACCTTAATGAACATGATTTTTCTTTTTTTTGTCAAATCTTTCAAAGACCATTGTCAAGGCCACTGCTTGGGGGTCCTCTGTCTCTGGCAAGGGGGCATGCTGGTGTTTCAACTAAACCCCAGCAGTGCAGGTTGGATGGGCAGTACATCATACGGTACATCGTAGACAGCCTGGACCAAGAACTTTATGCAGTGTGGCTCTGCCTGCCAGAGCTCCGCCCACGAGATCTTCCTCTCCTTGCTCCCATCTCGTCCAGTTGTCTTGCTGTCTCATGCCTACTGCTCCACTGAATCTCTCCTCCTCGACTGCTGTTCTCAGCTCATTCTGGACTAGTTGCCAAGTTCAGTCCCCAAGCCTTAGTGAAACGGGGGGATGGGATGGTTAGTCCGGCCCTGCCTCTGGCCACTGTTCCCACCAGGATTATGTGGTACAGCCACCACTTTGGTGATGGAGGTTAAATCCTCCTCACCAAACTTTGACCCTAATGAACTTTTTTTTCTCAACATCACAAATTTGGTCACGGTGTGGCGGACATAAAGGGGTGTGGCCTCTCAACCCCACGGGACTAGGGGCTAGGGGGATGTGGTTTAAGCCAGGGATATATTATAGCTCCCTGAATTTCACAGTTAGCTGCTGAATAAGATTTTAACTCATCCATGGCTCCACCATCATTTTCTTGCCAAGCACCACTTTGGTGACACCGATGTGATAATGTCTGACTCCGAGGAAGTGTGAGACTCCACCTTGGCCATGTCGCCCCAACTCACTCAGCCAGCCCTGCCCACTGCGTCTGTCCAGCTGCTGGAATTCTGGCAGAACGACCCAGCCACCCGGTTCCAGCATGTGGAAGTGATTTTCCACCAGCAGGGAATTGTTCGGATGAAGCACAGTACTTTTTGGTGGTCGTGGCAGTGGACCAGCAGACCAGAAGGTGAGCCATGGAGCTGTTGCGCGACCCCCCACAGCATGGTAGATACACAGCTCCAAAGAACCTTCTGCTCCGGAGGTACAGTCTGTCTGCCACAGAGCGGGTGACAGGTGCATTTCCTGTCTAGTTTGGCTGATGGGTCTGCTGCGGACCTCATGGATAACATGCTGTTGCTATTGGGATCTGACGATGGCAGGTTCCTATTCCTGCATGTCTTCCTGCGCCAACTTCTTCTTCAAGTGCGCGCAATCTTGACAAACTCCCGGCGCCTGGCCGCCATCAACACCAAGGTCTGGTGGAGGAGGTCGACTGCATCCTGCTGACAACCAGGCAGTATGCATCCAGAGTGTGACTGGGAGCCCCCGTGGTCGACAGCAAGACACGTGGATTCAGCCACAGTGGCTGGGGAGGCCGCCCTGAGAAGATGAACGACCGACCTCTGTTTTTTTCACCAGAGGTTCGGCAGGAAGGCCTGGCGTTGCGTCCCCCCGTGCTCGTTCGGGGAGTCAGAAAATAACGGAGACGGTGCTCAGCAACAGCCATGGGCGCCGGTGGACACTCTTGGTTGCTTTTCGTCGCAGACTCAAAATATGCACTAAGATATCGAGTGGACTCTGGCTCGCAGAACAGCCTTTTCCTCCCAACGCAAGTAGAACGCCATTGATTCCACAATCTTCAGAGAATTATTCTACCTTTATAGCTGGGAGGACTGTGACTATCTGAACCTGAACGAGTAATTAACGTTTGACTTGACCCTTACGTAATAATAACAACTTAATGTGACCTCACTCTTCTCCTCTCTATCTATACTTGAACATGAACAAGGTCTAACATTTCACAGTCCAACCAATTTGGTTTCACCATAGCTCTCCCCGATCTGGTTTTGAGAAGTGGATGGGGTTTCTGAAGACGTCTGCTGTGGTGGTTCTCTTATGCCCCTTCACGGAACACACCCCGAGGTTGGCGGTGCTTTGTCATGCTGCTCTGGAGGGGACTCCATGGGGATGAGGTGATAGCGGTTTCATCTGACCATCCCATTGGGTCCCTCAGAGATATACAAACATGGATAATGGTGACTGTCAACCATGACACTGGTGAAACCTTGATCTCTCATCCATACTTTCCCCGGAGCAAGCTTGTAAAGACTCCTTGCCCGTTGGCGTAGGTTGTACATCACTCATCCTCATCCAACCGCCTCATTGTCAGGGAGAACAGGAGTCAGCAGAGCTGGGAGGGTTGGAACCATAGTGCGGAGCCTCCCTCCCATGAGTAGTTGTGCTGGACTGTACCTGTTTTGTAGAGGGGTTGCTCTATATGCCAGCAGTGCAAGGTACGGGTCAGCTGCTTTTTTCAAAAGAGCCTCACAGTCTTGACCGCATGCTCCACTTCCCCATTGCTCTGGGGATATTTTGGGCTGCTTTTGACATGCCTGAAGCTATAGGATTTGGCAAATGCTGCAAAGGCCATTACCGAGTTCTGTGGTCCATTTTCTGCTTTTAAAGTCTGAGGATGGCATGCAAAAATTGATTTAAAGTGGTGGATGACATTCGTTGATCTTGTGGGGGTAAGCAGAGTGAGTTCCACATATCTAGATGCAGAGACTACCAGCAGGTATTTGTCTCTTCCCATTGTGATCTGATCTGCTCCCAACTTTTGCCATGGTCGATCTGGGCATTCAGATGGCATCAGCGGTCCATGCTGTTTGGTCTTTCCTTGCTGCATGTTCTGCAGTTGAGGACCAACTTGTTTAGCTGCTGCCTCAACCCAGGCCACCACACTTACTGTTGTGCATGCTTTCTGCACTTTACCACTTCCAGATGGCCTTCATGCAATCTGGTGAGAACATAATTTCTCATTGCAGCCGGAATAACAAGCCCGCTTCCTTTCAGCAAGAGGCCATCTTGTGCAGTGAGATATGCCATTTCTGCCCGATACAGTCTGTGTCCCAGTTCATTCTTGCTGTGTGCAGGCCATCCTTCCTCACACGTCATCACTCTGCTGCAGATATTGTCTCCCTTCAGCTGCTCCCTCAGCTCGTCCAGGTAAGTAGTCCAAAGTGTCCATCAGCATGTCCACATAACTGTTTCTCTTCTGATATTACTCCTCTCTTCACAGGAGCCCTGGACAGCATGTCTGCTGTTCAGTCTTTTCCATGGAACATGTGTTATAGAGTAAGAATAACGCATCAGGCACATTCGGAAACGCAAAATCCGCAGAGTGAGAGAATCCAGTAGCTGAGAGCCTAGGAGGCTCAGGAGAGGCTGATGGTCAGTTTCATCTGGAAGTGTTTGTCGATGAGAAATTATCAAAACTTTCACATGGCCAGGTCAAGCTCAAGGCTTCCTTCTCGACCTGTGCATATCTCTGCTCCATAGGTGTGAGAGACTGTGACATGTATGCTACCGTTGTCCATCCTCCCTCCAGCTCCTGGAGATGCACCGCATCTCAGCCATAAGATGAAGCATCTGCTGAGACTCTGCACTCTTTGTTCGAATCATACATGGACGTCAGGGCATCTTTCAGTTCCTGGAACACACTGGCTTGGTCAGTGCCCCAGTGCCAGCAGTTCCTCTTTGACAGGAGGTCATGCAAGGGCTTGTCTCTCTCAGCCAGCTGTGGGATGAACTTCCCCAACTGGTTCACCATGCCAAGAAAGCTTCTTCGCTCACTCACACTCCTGGGCTCTTTCATCCCCTTCACCGCCTCAGTCTTGTTCGGATCCAGGCTAATGCTGCTAGCAGAGATTACGGGACCTAGGTCACGCTAGGTAATCGCTGGTCCCATCAGGGATTTATTTTACTTTTGGGGAGCGGGTAGAACTTTTCCCCCATAGATCTCCCTGAATATAGTGTGATGTATCACTGTGACATCAGCACCGGTATCAATTTTGAACCGGACCCGCCTGTCACTGACATCCACATCAACCATCCATGGGTCACCCACCTCTGCTGATATGGAGATCTCTCCTCATCCTCCTCTCCAAATTTGTGCACCATTCTGGCAGATCTGCACATGCGTTGATAATGATCCCTCTTGCCACATGAACGGCATTTCACCTCATTAGCAGGGCATTCTCGCTGTGGGTGGGATGGAGAGCTCCCATATTTGTAGCATTGAATCCCCTGTCCTTTCATCTGCTGCACAACCTGTGTCTTAGCCTGGCTGTCCGCATACTGAGGCTGCCTTGTACTTGCTCTGAAGCTATTTTTAAACATTCAGTCCACAACCGTAGCAACACTTGCCTCCTTAGTGATGTCCCCCTCGCAGAGTGGCCTGAGATCGGGATCCAGCTGCATTTGACAGCTTGGCATCCTGCAGCCCAACGATAAGCCTGTCGCGAATAAGCTCATCATGTAAATGTCCGTTATTGCATTGTTCCGTCAGGGCATTTAGCGATGTTAAGAAAGAATCTACAGTTTCGCTCTCACCCTGCTTGTGCATGTTGAAGTTCGCCCACTCATAGATCACATTCCTTTTAACAACAAAGAAGCTTTCCAGATTGTCCTGCATACCTGCGTGCGTGCGCCCTTGATCTGCCAGCAGAGTAAGTCCGTGCAAAATATCATCGGCTTCATCACCCATGAAATATAACAGGATGTTCAACTGAGTTTCCTCTGGGCCAGCACTAAAATTACTTGCCACCCGAAATCTCTTGAATGGCTTTATCCATCTAGACCACTCTGTGGCTTGGAAAAGTCGAACACCTCTGGCGGCTGGATACTAAACGTAGTGCTCGGTCCTGCCATTATTCTCCATTGTTCAGCGTATAGAAACTCTTCTTACTCATCTCGATCTGACATTTCTCAGTGTCACGCCACATCTATAGGACTTCTGACACAATGGAGGACATTAAGGGGCTTGGCCTCTCACCCCCACGGGAGTTGGGGCCTGGTTGAAGCTGGGGATATATAATCGATCCTCGAAGTTCACTGTAAGTTGTTGTTTGTTGATGCTTGCTGAATAAAGTTTGAACTCATCCATGGCTCCGCCATCATTTCCTCATCAACAACCACAACGGAGGTAATAACCCACTTACCCAACATTAACCCAGTTTTTCAAACATCCTCTGATGCACATTCTTGGACAAATGGGTGTTATATCCTGGAGTCACTGGGTGTTTTGGGTCTCACAACAGACGCCCTCATCCAAGCGACCCGACCAAGGCTGATCCGAGCCTGACCTGTGTCCAAGAGGCATTCCACTGCTCCCACGGCTCTCCCCTCTTCAGTCAGAGCCATCTGGATGTGTTCTCCACAGCCTCTTTATTGTTATTCATGGCTCTCTGACGCTTCCCAACTGTTATGCCTAGTGCGCCGTTGGCCTTGTTCTGGGAGTGGCTGGCAAATCCCCGACTGCTTAACCTCATCTGGCCTGCATCTGGTCCTCCACCCATTGCTTTGCCAGTCCTCCACCAGCTCCCTCTTTCTCTCTTGTGCCTCCTCCGCCCAATCCTCCCTGGGAACTGTCAGCTCCAGCAAGACCAGTTGCTTTGTCTCATCAGAGACCAAGATAATGTCCAGTCTCAACTTGGACTGGGTAATGTGTGCTGGGATTTTCAGTAGCCTTTCCAGGTCATCTGTCATCATCCAGTTATGCGCTGTGGAGAGCAAACCAGCTGTGGAGCTCTTTGAAGTTTTCTCTGGCCTCTGTCCTTCCTTGATGAAGTGGATTGTCTTGGCTATTGCATGGGTATCAACTGTCCTTTATCCCCTCACCGATTGCCTCAGTGATGGATTTAAGGACTTGGTCGTGTCTCCATCGATAACGGCCCTCACTCAGCGCCTTGAGGCAACTATTTAAGATGTGTTGTGCTCTGGGGGCATACAGTTGTCTCTATCTTGCCCTAGATACACAGAATTGAGCTTGGGAGGGCATCATAAACCCCTTGGATCACGGACCTGATCCTCTGGGGGTTCCACCGCCAGATGCCCTTCCAGGTGACGCACCGCTCCATCGCCTGCTTGCACTTCATCCAGGCACCTTGCTGCATCATGGCTACGGCTCTGCTGGTTCGCTCCTCATAGACTGAGTCTCGCACCTCCTCCTGCAGCAGTCGCTGCCTCTCTCACCCGCTGTCAGACTCGTAGCGGGTTGCTGTTAGGGTCCAAAGACCAGCTCTACCTTCTGTTTTTGTTTTTTTGCCAAATCCTTTGAAACCACCATCAATCATCTAGTTAGTGGATCACAAACATGATACCTGTACCAATGGAGAGCTCACACAAGACAATTGTGGGGTAAGTACAATTTCCATTAATCTATTCAATTTGGTTCCTCAGATGAAGGATTTTGACCATCACAACTTTGCAGATGGAGTTTACAGCCCTCTTACTCAACCTTAACTCAAATAAACAAGATTTTTCTTTTTTTGTCAAGTCCTTCAAAACCACTGTCAATCATCAGAAAAAAAAATTATTTGTCCCAGAGGGGCGATTGGGTGGCACACAGGGTAGCAGCATCAAATTGTGAACAGCAATAAATATATGGATGAATAGATATATAATATAGGTATAATATATAACTGTCGAGAACTGTGCAAATTGTAACGTTGGTAGAAGAGACTGTGATGTATACTGGATTTATATGAGAAATATATAATGCACACTATTACACTCTGCTGGTATGGCGATGAGGTGTTTGCAGAGCTGCCGAGAATTGAGGAGTTGGACAGCTCTGGGGACATAAGTTGCCCTTCTTGTCTGCGCTTTGTAGGTGGGACAGTGGAGTCTGTGACCTGAGGGGAGGCACTCGAAGGCCAGATGTAAGATGTGGGACTTAATCTTGGAGGATCCTTTTGGCTGTTTAGGATTTGACTGTCATGGAAGTGGGAGAGAGGACAGAGGAGTTGGCCAATTATTTTGGAGCAGACCAAGGCGGTGTGATCCGGGTATTTCCTGTCATGTTTGGTAATGGAATGGAACCAGCAGGTGAATAAGAAGGCCATTACATTCTCAATGAAGGTGTAGTAGAACTTGGTTAGGATTGTGCTGCTTACATCAAGTGACCTCAACTTCCTGAGAAGATACTGTCGCTGGTGACATTTCCTGAAGTTCTGCTCATTGTTAGAGGAGAACTTCAGGAGGTTGTCATGGAAGGTGCACAGGTATATATACTCCTTCACCATTTCTATTGGCTCCCCCTGTATCCCCCAGTATCCGCTGCCTGCTGGAGAATGTGATGACCATGTCCTTAGTCTTGCTCCCATTCAGCTTCAGGCATGAGGCTTCGCACCAGAGCGCAAAGTCCTGGAGGCCTGAACCGTGGTGGAATGAGAGACTGCACAATAGGGACAGGAGGACAGTGTCGTTGCAAACTTCAGCAAGTAGTTGTCCTGTTGGGTGGACCTGCAGTCGTCTGTGTAGGGCGGGGGAGACCGGATGCAGCCTTGCAGTCAGTTGGTGGAGGTGAAGAGGGTGTCGGAAAGGACATTGTTCGCCAGCACCCTCTGGGATCTGTTGGTGAGGAAGCTGATGATCCACTGGGTTAGTCGATGGTTGAGGTGGAAACAGGTCATCACCTTCTCCGCCAGTATTTATGGCTGCTGAGCGTTAAAGGCTAAGGAGAAGTCTACAAAAAGGAGCCTGTCTATGTTGTGGGTGGCTTCCAGGTTTGTATGGAGTTGGGAAGGACGATCGTAGCATCATCCACCCAGCATCAATGGAAATCTCACATTCACCAGAGCCCTAACCCTAATTCTGACCCAAGCGCCAGCCAAAATGGTAAAACTAATCCTTTTCTCGAAACCTCACTCTCTAACCAAACATCGGACAAGGTAAGGAGTGGTGCTGTTGGAAACCTCACTCCAGACAACGTACTATCTCAGGTGGTTCCCCTGACAAAGGGTTGTAAATATACCCATTTGCTGATGGAGTTTATAATTATCTTACACAAACTTAACACAACTGAACATGATATTTTTTGTCAAATCCCTTAAAACCAGTGTCAGTCATCTCGTTAATGGATCACAAAATTGATACCTGGTCAAATAGAAAGCTCGCACGAGACAATGTTTGGGTAGTTACAATTTCCATTGGCCTATCTAATTTGGTTCTTCAGATGAAGGATTTTGAGCATCACAACTTTGCTGAGGGAGTTTATAGCACCCTTTCCCAACCTTTACCCTACTGAACATGATTTGTCCTTTTTTTGTCAAGTCCTTCCAATCCAGTGACAATCATCTAGTTAATGGATCACAAACTTGATACCGGTACCAATGCAAAGTTCGCATAACCAGAGTCCTAACCCTAATCATGACGATAGCTCCAGCCAAAGCCATAATTCCAACAATAACTCTAAACTTAGCTCTCCAAGCAAAAGTCAGAAAAGGTTGGCAGTGGTGCCGTTTGAGAGCTTACCGAGGACAATGTGACGGTAGGTACAATTTCTATCGGTCAATGTCAAATGGTTCTTCAGACTAAGGAATTTGAGCATTACCACTTTTGCGATGGAGGTTATAATTCCACCTTTCCCAACCTTAGTGCGAATTAAAATGATTTTTCTTTTTTCTTATAGTGTCAATCTTCTAGTTAATGGATCACAAACTTGGTACCGCTATCAATGGAAAGCTCACATTTACAAGAACTCTGACTCAAACCCAACCCTCACTCTTGCTCCAGACAGATCCCTAATACTAACCCTGACCCTAACCCTTACTCTCCCAAAAAATTCTGACCAACTTTGGAGTTGTGCCATTGGATAACTCACCCAAGACAACATATGGGTATCAACATTGGTGTATGTTGTATGGTTCTTCAGATAAAGGATTTTAAGTATTACCACTTTGGTGATTGCGGTTAAAATCCCTGTATCCAACCTTAACCCTAATGATATGATTTGTCATTTTTTTTGTCAAATACTTTGAGACCAGTGTCAATCATCTAGTTAACAGATCACAATCTTGCTACCGGTACGAACAGAAAGCTCACATTTACCAGATTCGTAACCTTACCCCTAAGCCCAGCTCCAGTTTAACTCTAAGCCTCATGGTGAACCAAACTCTCTTGCCAAATGTCAGACAAGTTTGGGAGTCGTGCTGTTGAAAATTCAGCCCAAGACAATGTGGGGGTAGAAACAATTTCTATTGGTCTATCTCATTCAGTCCTTCAGATAAGGGATTTTGTTTATCACCCCCCCCCCCCACCTGTGATGGAGGTTATAACCCCATCACGGGGTAAACCAGTGTCAATCACCTAGTTAATGGATCACAAACTTTTACGGGCCAATGGAAAGCTGAAATTTACCAGAGCCCTCAGCCCAAACCCTAACTGACCCTAAATCCAGCCATATCCCTAACTCTAACCCTAATGCTAAATCTAATTCTCCAACGGACAGTTGGAAAAGTTGGGAGTGGTGCTGTTGGAAAGCCCGCCCAAAAACAAAGTGAGGATAGATCCACTTTCCATTGGTGTATCTCACATATTCAGCTAAAGGATTTTAAGTATCACCACTATGGTGATGGTGTGTATACCCCCTTACATAACCTCAACCCAAATGACCATCATTTTTCTTTTTTTTTTAAATCCTTTTAAATCAGTGTCAATCATCAAGTTAATGGATCACATCTATGGTACAGGTACCAACAGAAAGCATACATTTTACCAGAGGCCAAACCCTTACCTCAACCCTGATATCCGCTCTGCCCGAACTCTACTCCTAATACTAAACCTAGCTTGCCAACCAAAAACTGAACAAGCTTAGGAGCAGTGCTGTTGGAAAACCCACCCAGGACAATTTGGGTGAAGGTCAAATTACCAATGTTCTATCTCATACCTTTCTTCAGGGACTTCAAGGACTTCAACTTGGTAGATCTTTCTTACTGGCCCAAGCGGTAGTCAATGGGGTCTAGTTTCAGGGGTGAAACTTCTACAGGGTGATTTGGAGTGTCCACCCTCCAAGTCACCCAGGAAAATCCACCAAAACCAGGCCCCAGTGACTGCGGCCTGATCCTCATTCAGAGTAATCCAACAAGTGTCTCTCCTTTGTCTCACATAACCTAATTCTTAGCTGCAATTCAAATTTTGACTCAAGTCCCCAGAAGTATCACCTTTGCTCCCCCTAACGACGCTTCCTTTAACACAACAACCGCAACCAACCTAGTTTCTGAAAAACAACTCTCCCATAAAAGCTAAGAAGTCATCACTGCTTAGACCAGCTCCAACCCTGGTCGTTCTACACAGAAAAGTCTATCATAGTGTGTGTTTTGCTTTTTTGGATCAATAGTTGTCTAAATAGGTCTATTTGTCATAAACTGCCCAGAGAGCCTCTAAGAAATAGAAACAGTTTGATTAAAGGATTCAGTCACAAATGTACAAGTTGCTTAAGTTTATTTATTATTCAGGCTGTGGCGCACACTAAATGGTAGGGCCTCTCACTCAGGAAATTTCAGGAACCCTAATATATATACACTCCATAACCACGCCCCCAAGCCCTCAGTCCCTGGGTGAAAGGCCACACCCTTTAGTGTCCGCCACAAGGCCAAAATTACAAAGAAAGAACCATATCAATAACTTAAGGTGTGACATTAACAGTAGCCATTGAATTGTTGGATTAGTTTATTGTTACCTTACACACTACATTATTCATGCTTTTTGAATATTTGGTGTATCATTGGACTCAAAATTGAGGTGTACACTTACATGTGTTTTTTTTGCAAATCAATGTACAAAAAAAGAAATAAATACTTCCAGAAACCGTGAACAGCGGGATCTTTGGAGTTCATACCTGAACATGAACCTTTTTTTAACCATATACCAGTATCAAATAAGATTTATTTTGGTTTCTTTTTAGAAGAATCACAGTCATCACTTTGTGGCTCTTTAATTATCTAACTCTGATTTAGAAATAAAACAAATTACTTACTTTAGTACATCACCCAAAATTATTTAAATAAATACATAGATAGATAGATAGATAAATAAATTAAATTGAATTAAAAAAATAGACAATGTAATACCCGTATACCAGGAATGAACTTTTGCCATGCATTATTAACTCAGCACCTTGGCAGCTTGCTTCATGAGATTAAAAGAATTATTTCAAAGGTGTAAATAATCTGTGTGAGCACATATCACCTCCTCTGAAGGGCAGTGAATTATTCATTGTAATCTGGCAATGCAAGGTTGTTTATCACATATTAATGTGATACATCAGGGGAGTAATTCTCCTCTGGCTCACCACAAGCAGCTTCACTCTCTCCAAGTCAGACTAAATACTCTCTCTATGAGGATTCATGAGACTGTAATCTGAGTATGAGCTAATCTACACCTGCATCACCCTGTAAATGAATGATTATGATTAATTCCCAGTGTGACTGAGTAAAGATAAACTGCTCAGTTGATGATGCTTTCTGCACAGAATTTGACTATAAATCCCATCAAAAAGTTTTTTTCTTCAAACAATGTTCTTTTTTTGTTAGCACTGATGAGTACGTTGTATTCCAAAAGAATAGGGGATAATTAACCATTCAGCAATTTCAATCCAAATTTAGAGTACAACTATAAGTCATCAGAATAATATGTTAAAGCCATTCATCTATCGTTTGCCGCTTATCCTGCACTCAGGGGCGTGGGGGATGCTGGAGCCTATCCCAGCTGTCATCGGGCAAGGGGCACACCCTGGACTGGTCGCTTTTGGACTATGGGAGGAAACCAGAAAAACCCAGAGGTAACCCATGCAGACAAGGGGAGAAACATGCAAACTCCACACAGAAAGGTCCCCTGTCGGAATCAAACCAGGGTCCTTTGTGCTGTTAGGCTGGAAAGCTAACCACTGCGCCACCCTATATTAAAGCCTCAAAATTATATTGGTGTCTAATGGGCTGAACACATGTGAACACACAATGATTAGCTCTTTCACATTGTAAACAAAACACAGCTTTTATTTTTTTCTATATTACATTTGCAAGACATTATATTTAGAAGTACAAAAATGTTGGATAGTTTCTAGTAAAGTAAACTCAAACTGCATTCCAAGGCCAAATGAAAAATTAAAAAGTTAACTGTTTCAAAGTTCTAGTCAGGCTATGGTACCTATCTTCAGATATAATTATTTTGAACAAATTCTATAGGAAAAACGCATCGCTTGTTGTCTGAATCACACTTAAGAAGAGAGAAAATGAAAGGAATGATGCTATAAATAACCCTAATTTTCAAATGCCTTGCCCTCACTCTCAGAAGCCAAAATGTCACCAGTTACACTGGATACCAGTCTGTCTTTTGGGGCATGAGAGTTTGTGTTTCAGCTAATTAGTAACAACAGCTGGTTGTGTAATGAAGAGGAAATAGCATGTCAAGAGGTTTTGCAGACATTCCAAAAGCATACATTTCCAGAGTATAAAACTGAAAAGGAAAGAGAGTGTTGTGGTATCATCAATTTACAGAGCGACATCTGAGCGTATGTTTATGGTTTTCCATATTTTTCAGGTGATCCAGCTGTGTTATAAATATAATGAGCTAAAGTTCTTGTTCAAGTTCTTGTATGTGTACATTTTAATTCATTGTAGATTTATAAATTCACAGTCTTAATTTAGTCTTAATTACATTTTCGGCCCATCCCCTAAAGTGTTGGACTATTCCTCAAATGGAATAACCCAACAAAAGAATTACTCAAATTTGTTTGATGGACTTCTTAAGTACATTTCTATTTAAATTAATATTGACATGTCATGTCCTTGTCTCTATCTTGATTATCAGTCGTATTCTCCACATACAGTATATTTAGAACCATGTTATTTTCTGGTTTTATAAGTGTTTTTTTAACTGCACTTCACAATGTACCATCCAGGTAAATGGTGTTAGACTTCTACTCCACCTGTTCATTGTTATACCACATATGCTGAATTTGATTGAATATTCTAACTGGACAGTTCATTTGCAGCAAGCTGTGTTTACTCTATCATTGTTTTTTTTTTCTGTAATACAGTTACATTGCATTAGATTTGGAAGTTTATATGTGTTTGCCCATTGAACTATTTCCAGTAAAATTTCTCCACAAGGCAAATTGTCTTTTCTTGCTTAACCTAACAAAAGTAACAAATATTGAGAAAAACAGGCTTTATGTAACAGTGCAGTTAGGGATATGGGTGATTTGCAAATACACTCATGGCTCTGAACCACAAGTTCCCTTTGTTCAAAGGTCCAAGAGTACACAAGGAGGGAAAAAAAGACGGCATATGACGGTGCCATAGTCTGATATGTGTTCATGAAGGTTCTCCTCCATATACTATTCTTTACTACTAGATGCCTCTTAAGGAGCAGAAAAAAAAAAAAGTGAATTTCTTATCTTGGAGTGGACGTTTAATCCCATACTCCATGGCAACTAAAAGCATATTAGAGCATAAAGACATGATTGTTGAAGGTCACAGTACGCCAATGTGTAATATAATCTTTTCAATTATTATTTCCAGTTGGTATTTTCACTACAAATGCTGATTAAAAGTAAATTAACAAGTGTTATTCTGTAATGAGCTGTAGGTTTTTGCATTTTTGAGACAATGAGGCAGGAGTTTTGCTCAAATAGCCCTCTGTTTTGAACACACTGAATGTAAGAATGGACAAAGCCCAATCAACTGGCCCTCAACTTTATTCATGACTTCAGCACTAGTTAGCTGGCAAAAGTGTCATCCATGGTGATCAATTTAGGCTTTCACATTTGGCTGTATCTCACTGTCAAGAGACAGGAAAATTAACTATTTTATTTTAAGCAGATGTGTGAGCCAGTGTCTATCTGCTGAAGTATTCGAGATCACCTTTTTGAATGGCTAAGTTTATAAAACTGTTTATTGTTTGGCTATCATTTCACCTATACTAATGTGTTAATCAGAAACAAAAAAAGCTAGTGCACCTTGAAAAATAGTAAAATCTTGCATGACATAGTACATTAAAAACATGTAAGTGTTTTGATTTAGTTTCAGGAGATATCATGCACAATAAGATATTGTTCCCTCTTCTGACCAGGCAACCTTACTTTAGATAAGCGAAATAGTCGTGAAAGTTGAGATGTCTAGTGTGATGGAGTTTAAATAATATCCAGGCACCCCTGGAGTATAAGTGTCAGGATGTGTCATATGTTCCTAAAAGATAAGTATGAGGTATTATAAAATAAAATGTTTACCATTAAATTTTCTTTACTTGTCATTGTCATACCAGGGTTCTAAGGGAAAGGCCAGACGGCAGTTCTCTGTTCAATGTAGAAGGGACGTCTATTTTACTTACAGTATGTTGACGAGTGCTCAGCTGATCTTACATTTCTTATGATATGAGACTGTATCGCACTATTATTACATAATTTCCTGTATGGTAATGAAATGTTGGGTGAGCAATACTAATCAGTCTTAAATGCTACACAACTACAGTGTACAGATGTTGCACCTTCATGCCGAACCACACATTAAAAGGTACCTGCTGTGCATATAGACCCGAATTTTCAAATTCTTACATTGACTGCTGAAGAGCATTAAAGTGTAGGTGTTAATAGGTTGCAGAAATAAGTAATATGTTCAATTTGGACAGCCTGGCAGGTGCAAATGTCTACACTAACCTTTCTTGGTAGCTGTGGCCAGTGGGTTCACTATTGAATTTATAATTAACTTGTGAGGAAATGTGGGCATTTTTCTATTAAAAGAGACATCTTGTCAATTACAATCCTCACAGAGATATTCACTGAACTTCCTCTTAGAAGAAAGGTCAATTGCTGTGTGTAATGAGTAATTGACTCAAGACAGAGAGCACCTCAGACTGTGGTTCTGATCAAGTAGCAAATGTGATTTATTTTCGTATCTTTTTTGCTCTCATTTTTTTCACATGTTACAGAAAATCAGGCCTGATTGAAGTGCCATTGTTGGGGGAAATTCATCACCATGAATGAATTGAAAAATTGAGTTTAAATGGTTAGGATGATAAAAAGAACATGGGTTTTTGAATATGAGCAATGGTGCAGACCTGAAATAATGGCTCACTCGTCTGAATATCACCCTTTAAATGTGGGTCCTTTTTTGTTCCCTGGCAAAATAGAGAACAAAACCAAAAGAAAAAGGTTAATACATAGTATTCAAAGGTTCTGTATATGGCTGGAGGTATTTATAAGGCAAGACAACCTCTAAAATAGTGTGTTGCTACTTTTATTCGACAAAGGCCCACTTTCTATGAACTTCAAGTTGCAGCATTTTCAATTGTTGGGTCTAGAAACATGAATCCCGAATCTGAAAAACTAAAGGAATTGCAGTTCGGAAAAGCAATGGAATTGTACTTGCTGTTGTTAACCTGATATATATACACGCAATTTTCAACCAAACACAGAGCAGAGAAATTCGATAACATTTACAGTGTCCCTGGGTTTTTCAGATATTTAAGCTAATACAAATTAATCCACACAACATAAAATAAATACCTGATTTTTACTTTGAAATCTTTATGAGGATGTTTCCAGCTATTGTGAGTGAGTGTGATTATACACTTTACAGTTTCCGGAGACTAGATAAAAAAAGACCAAAAGACAATCCAAGACCAAGACACTCCAACAGGAGAAAGGAAGATTCAGCAAAGTTTAATCAACAGGCCAGTGCATTCCCATGATGACAATGAATATCACATAGACGTCACAAAGTAACACACTGAGACCTTAAGCTTAGATCATCCTCTCTCCGCCAAAGGCAAGATATGTAAACATATCTGGAACTGTTAATCTTGACATCCATTTAACATGGATGGATTAGGTCTGTATGATGTTGAGCCTACACTGTAGAAAACCCCCATGTTTAATGCTCTGTGAAGCATTAAAAGCCAAACCTCTAAATACATCTGACAAATCGCAGCAAGTAAAACTTTGGAGAGCTTTGGGATACGAATTTTAGCTTCTTAATTGAAGGGGGTGACACTTCATTGCACTTTGCTAATGCAAACATTCCCATATTTGTCAAAGCATGAGAGGCTATGGAACGGATACAGTCCTATGATATCCTAAAATTGTCATTATTTAAGTACTTGATACTTTGAGTTGAGAAATTTAGACCTGAACAGAGATCACCCTATGATACCACATTCATTGACTGGTTAATATTGACAATAATGTGGATTTAGCTTTTTAATTTATTTAATTTTCATCGTTGATGAACATTTTAAAGTTTTGCTGGAATCCCTTAGATATAATTTCAAAATGTAGCTAATTTCCCAAATCAACCTAAGCTAAGATAAACTCTAACCCCACCTCATTGTAAAGATTTTGCCACAGGGGAAAAAAAATGGTTTAGACAACACCTTATGTATCAAACTAAACTGAACATGAAGCATTGAACCTTTCAAATAAATGGCAGGAGTTTGGCATAGAGGAATTCAGAATGAAATGTATTAGATGAAAAGCAACTGAATAGAAAAATGAAATCCCAAAGTCAATCAAAAAGGAGTGAAGAGTGATGCAGAATACATTACTTCTGAAGCGAATTGCCTGTCTGCCCACTTAACTTTTTCATCAAGAGCCGTTTTCTTCCAGGTACTGTTCATTTGTGATGTCAGTCAGAAACCTCACAATCCTCCTTGAAGATTTAACACATGTCAACAGCAAATGTCATGACAGTCAGGCTGGTCTGGGATGTCAAAGCAATGCCTTCCAATGGGCCTTAAAAGGTCATCATATGAACAAATGAAGTGAACCTAACATGAACAACTGGAGCCATTTTCATAAATTATGATACTCTACTCGGAAGAGGATCTCTGTCATACTAAAACATGTACTGTGGAGCAGGGATAACACATACTGCAAGAGTCATGTTGCTAAAACAACACACATTTAGAAAACATGACATTTATTGAGTTTAAAGCCCCTTCCAGTTATACTCAAGTTTATTTCAAAGTAATTAAAGAAGTAAAGCTTCAGTGTAAGTACTTTGGATAATCAAATATATTTGCCACTGGTTTCTTGTTTTGAGTTCAAGGCAAGTACAAAACGACTGAAATTATGGTACACATGAAGGCTGAAGTACATGCCTGACATTCCCCACACATGCATCTTTCTCCTCTGTAAAGTATTAGCATTTTGTCAGTAAAGCCTCATTTAAGCTTGAATCTAACACAAGATAGGGGGTTCTTGCAACATTAACTCCAGCACTGCCAATCTAGTAAATAATAATCTAGTTCTGGCCTTGATACTTTGCTGGTGTGTTGGAGTGAAAGGTCAGAGTGGATTATTGAAAGGGGATCCCTGTGTATTTTACTCAAAATGTGATTTGTTTCTAAGAACTATGAGGGAATTTATGCAATAGTATCATCCATTCCTTTTGCTCATTTAGGTCATTGTAGCAGCCGGTCAATCCTCTACACATCAAAGTCTTAACATTTGAATAATTTGGTCTGAACAAGATTTCCTAGGCCTATCATTAGCATCCTTGACTGAACTCGATTATTTTTTCTTATTTTATTTTTTTCAGCATAAATCAGATGTGAGGTGACATGATCCATTAAAATAAAAATTTACCTGAAAGAAGTCAAACAAAATGCAATGAATGCAGATATATTTGTAGAGTTGCTCAGCGGAGTCAGCCACAGGAATCGATTAAAGAAGTTGTCTGCTTAAGCTAATACCCTGCACGACATTCAGTTGTGAACTGTTTATATTTCTATTGGAACTTTAGAAATGACACTAGAATTGTGTCATTTAATCAGAAACTGACGTGTTGAGCAACAGAGATGAATTTCAAGGACATGTCTGGCAAACTTTCTATCTCCTGCTACATTTCATTATACTGCTTTCTAAGTCAAACTGGCCTTATACTTCTATATCTCAGACAGTGTGAGGGAAGTTTGAATAGGAGTACAGCATTGATAACCTCAGTTATAATTGGGAAACTGTGGATTCAGCCCTCACTTTTTCCTGTCGTGATATTTCAATTACATATTTGGATGGGAAAAATATGACTGTCATTTTATCAGAAGTTATGTTTAACCATTTAGAAATGATGCACTTGAGAACCGTTCTGACCAAGCCACTGTATGGCTCTGATAGCTTCCTACCGTGCAATGAAAACTTTCCCCAGAGCTCCTCTCTTTGATTAACTGATGGATTAATTATTTTCAACACAACCACAAAAATCGCTCACTAGAATCCCCTCTAAAAAACACAAATGTATCACCATAATTGGCCATACAGAACATTACGTAATAATAATAACAAGCTTAATTTGTTATGAATTTGTTTAAATAACAACTACTTACTCACAACTCACCTGAAGGACCTCTTAGATATTATTGGGATTTTGTCATTATACATATTCATGGTGGCTGATCCAGGGAATTTGGGGTGATGATGTTGGTAAATGTCAAGGTCAAATATTATTGCTAATATTAGTGCTATACCCAATATGCCACTGATGCTGTTGCTTTAATATCGCAGCACAGGAAATTATAGCTTTGTCCTTTAATTGATATCAATGTCATTTATAGTTTTTAGTGTCTAGAGTCAGCAAATTCTCAATATTGTGTGCTTTATTTTATTTTTTGCCTGAATCAATATTGTGGAAAAGCAATTATAAATATGATTAGAGGACATCCTGAAACAGGACAGAAATTCAATTTCAGTGCCAAAATAATGGCTAGCAGGCAATTCCACAATGTGCATACCTGAACCTCAAAAGACCTTCAAATATGGATAGATCTTTCACTTTTCTTTTTATTTGTTTGTTAGTTTGTTTGTTTTTAATGTTCCAATGCCCTCCAACATCTCTCTTCATCTGTTTGTCTTGCTCCTTTTTACTTCCAATCTATTGTTCAATCTATGTGCTGAGTTGACTAAAGTGGAGTTAACGAGGATAAGTGGACCACACATAGGCAAAATAGTTCAATAAAGAAAGCCAGAGCAGATGTTAATGATTATGGATTTACAAGGATGGTGTAGAATACATAATCCCTCTTTATTGGGATCTATGGCTTCACCATGCACCTTTGAATAAACAGAAAAAAGCAAAACAAAGTTTTGGGTGAAAGAACAAATGCCTGTTTAACGTGTTTTCAAAAAACATGCCATCCAATATCAAACAGTTTAATATTTGAGCATCTCACACAATAGACTTCATCGCATTTTTCTTTTTGCGGTATAAAATTCTCCAAACAAATCACGTCACTTTATATTTGGTGACATTTTTCTTCGATCGTGGTGCCAACACATTATGGAATACTATCAGTTCCACTACCTTTACTCATATTAATTTTTCCCCTGGTTGGTTTTATATCCTTTCTCTCACCCCTAACTTTTAAGTCTCCCACATTAAAGCTGCATACCAATCATTCCAGTTTTAATACCCTGCTGAGATTAGCAGGTGCAATATTGTGGAAGGCATCCATAAGGCTGTAGTACAATGGTCAGCATATCATCAAAAAATATGTTTGGAAATTGTGCATAGAAAAGAAAAGAATCCTAAGAAAGTATCTTGAAGTGCATAATGATGTAACATTAGAATACATGTTGACATGATGACTTTCATGAATAATAATAATTGATCAAAAATGGTAGATAATTATCAATGTTTAACGGGCGGGTCACAAAAATCAGAGGTCCAACCTTTCCACAGCTGAATTACTCATTAAGTAACAAAACAGGTCATTGATTTTACAGCTTTGTCCAGGGATTTTATGGTACATAAGTGACTCTCATAAGATTTCACTATGCATCATTAAATCAGAGATGTAGACGATCCCCCAAACATTTTCCCCCTCTGTAATGACAATGAGCCAAAGTGTTTAACTTCCCCAGAAAGAGGTAAAGGGTATATAACGATTGAAGGTCACAGCTCTCCTTTATTCCTTAAGTTGACCATTGTGTGTCTAAAATTGTAGGAAGTCTAAAAGTTTTATTTATTTATTTTTTAACACATGACTTTATAACATTTCTACAATTATAATTTTTGTTTCAGTATAAATTTAGAAAAAGTAGTGAGTGTCCCCGGAAGAAAGTAATGTACGCGCATACCCCCCCACACCCCTTTTTTAATTGATTTCATAATACATGAAAAGGCTTTTAAAGCCTTGCATAACTTAATGGGTGACCTTCTTATGAGACAGTTGCAGTGAAGTGCAAAATTGTTGCTTGATCCCTGAGAGTGGAAGTAGACATGCAAATGGTGCCATCTGTCCACTTTGGAATTAATATCCAATATGGGTACAAATTAGACATAACAATATTGATGAGATGCCCTACTTTCAGTATCATGATTTTGCCATTTCTTGCAATATATGCCCGCATTGACTTAGGCTATTGGTATATGAGAACATGCTATTCATTTGTGTTGCTTTACCATAGAACAAAAGGGTAGGTGACGAATAACTTTATCAATGGTGAGACAATGTAGGAAAATAAAATGTTTTCAGGTTTTTTCAATCTGTATATAAGTTCAACTTTAAAGACTTGAGACAAACTTGAGAAAGTCAGCTCGCCGTTGTTGTTAACAGAACACAAAACGCCTCCTACTGCCAAAGTAGAAATAAAGTCCCCCAGGTTTTTTGTTCATAAAAAGAAATCATATTCCACTTTTAAATGAGTCTTATCAAGGGTGCATTTAAAATCCCTACCCGCAATGATATTTTCTTGTTGGTATGTGGAAAGTTCATTCTTGAGAGTGTGGAACATGTTCACTCTCTGCGCCGCTGATTGGCACATATACATTGACAAGGCGGAACTGGTGGGCAAAGCGGCAGCATCCCCTACCACCATTGTTCCGCCTTCAGTAACGGGATCGCCTTCCGATTCCGGTTTCCTGTGTGGGCAAGCAATCTGTTTGTGGTCCATATCCCCACATTCACAGCACTTCCATTCGCCTTGAGCTTGCATAAACCATGTAGGAGGGATCTCCGAACCTCACCCCAAAAGAGACCTCCGGGGTCTGTAACAGCGCCCCGAACAACATATACACCTGCCTCCTCAGGGCCTGGACATGCTTCAACCGAGGGTCGCTGCAACCCAGGCTTACAGTTTTGAAGCCACTGTTGAACTTTCCAAACCTCTTAAGCTCGTTTGCAAACAGTTTGTTTGGAATAAACGGCGGTACACGGGGGATGGTGATCCTTGTGGAGGTTCGTACAAAGAAGACAGACACCTGTACAAAGGTATCAGCGATACCTTTGTACAGGCACTATCTATTTGACATGGGCTTCAATTTTCAGGAATGCTACCATGGCTTTGTTAATTCTGGACGCGTATGTCAGGTTTTCAAGGCCTTCCTGGTCGCTGACCTTACAGTCAGCGACCAGGAATGAATGAGTGTTCTCTCAACCGACATCGTACTGTCCAGCGGCATTTTCCACACTCCTTGCTGGAGAGACAGAGGGGGTACCTCGGAGGATGCCTTGGATCCTGTTTGCTGGCGCTGCTGGGCAGGTGTCGGGATCACCTGATGGCTAATCGAATAAGCCAAATAATCGGTCAAATATGCAAACAGAAAGAAAAAACAGACTGTAAAAGCGACCAAAAAAAGGGGACATATATGACAAATGTGAGTGAAAAAGAGGTCCAAAAGGCCCAAAAAGCACTTTCAATCTCCTCCTCCCTCTCTAACACCTTCACCGGGAGAAAGAAAGATAGAAAGTAAGCAGGAAAGAAAGAAAGAAAGAAAGAAAGAAAGAAAGAAAGAAAGAAAGAAAGAAAGAAAGAAAAAGAAAGAAAGAAAAGAGGCAAATGTAAAATTTCTTGGTTTGGGGAATTTCAAAAAAGTGCTCATCTGAAAATTAGCTCACAGTAAATGACAAATAACCCAATATAATATTATGTTCCAAGGAGAACGTTTGTGTCGACAGTTTAAATCTTTGTATCAGCAACAAGGTCCATTAAGATACTTGGTTTTATAATTTTGCAAGCTTAAGTGTAGGTTATGTTGGTATCTTCCTCCACCTAACTACCAAAAAATAATACAATTTTTTGGTTTAAGAAAAAAAATAATGCAAATGTAAAAATTTGCAAAGGATGAATGAAATAACAGCAGAAAACAGTGGACTCATACCACAGAAATCCTCAAACTGTCATGCATCTTTCATCATAACACACACAGCCATAAAAAAATAGTAATACACACTTCAGAATCATTTAGACACTGAGTATTTCAGGAGCATACACTGTGTGCCAGCTTACAGACAACATAACATGCTTATGTGAGAGCTGAGTAAGTTATCCAAAGATTTACTGGAACTTGTGCAAAAAAGAGATTAAACACTGAAACAGTAGCAGCCAGAATAAGACAGCTGTCTTAAAATGACATCAACCTAAAAGATGAAGTGCTTTGAATTGAAGAAATACCCTTAGCGCCAAAAAGAAAAATCCCCCAATGAAGAGACAAGTTTATTTCCACGGAAGAAAAGAAAACTTAATGGAAAAGGACACATATCATTTCAACTATTATTATTACATGTTTCGTTTTTCTTAATCAATGTTTTAGAGCCTATGCTTTGGGTTCCTCTGTAGTAAGGCTTTCTCCTCAATTCTAATTTTCCTTGATTTTAGACAATCAAGTGGTCCATCTTAAATTAGGGCAAATGATGAGACTGAATCAAATGAGGCTTTTTTGAAGGAAATATATGAAACTTACTGGAGCATCACATACAGAGAGGGACAAATATGGGCTGATTCTTGGAGAGGCTTGAGGACGTTACAGTAATAAGGTGAGACATGCATGAAAGATACACTGAAAGGCAGACAAACGAGTGAGACGTTGCAACCTCTATGATCTGTACACTTGCTGACAGTGTAAACTTGGATCTTTCTTTCAAGGTTACTCTTTTATGTTTTCTTTTGCCCCATTCTGAGGAGAAAGTTGCAACCTTCAAGGACGTCATTGGCATTAGACTTCCACTTGCATGCCTGTACTGTAGATTATTTAGTACGGTTTCATCATGGTATTTACAGATAATTCTATTTTACGCTACGGAAACAACACAGGCAATCTTATGCTATAAATGTCCAAGCAATTAGGATTACACTAGGTAATCACAAAAAGTAGTCATTGAAATTTGTGTTGAAAGATAAACTAAACCATAATAATTTGTGAACAGCAATGTGGTTTCATGCCAAGCGCGCTACAGCTGCAGTATTTGCTTCAAGAATGTTGATAAAGAAGTAAAGAGACGGTCAGAGGGAGCTGCAAAGTGCCTTTCTAGCTATATAGGAATCCTATGACAGGGTGCTAAGAGAGTTACTGTGGCACTGTTTGAGGAAGTCTGGAGTGGCAGAGAAGTACACTAGACTGGTGCAGGGAATGTATGATGCCTGTGAGACAGTGGTGGGTTGTGCTGTAGGTGTGACAGAGAAGTTCAAGGTGGAGTTGCGACTACATCAGGGATCACAATTTGATCCTTAGAGAGCAGTGAGCTGGGCGAGGTAAATCTAGAGAGTTGGAGGTATGGCCTGGAACAGAAAGGACTGAAACTTTGCCATAGCAAAGCAGAATACATATGTATGAATGACAGTGATCCCAGTGCAACAGTGAGGTTATAGGGAACGGAGGTAAAGAAGATAGAGGATTTTAAGTTCTTAGTGACAACAGTCCAGAGAAATGGAGAATGTGGAAAAGAGGTCAAGAAATGTGTGCAAGCAGGTATGAAAAGGTGAAGAAAAGTGTCAGGTGTGTTGTGTTATAAAAGAGTATCAACCAGAATTAAGTGCAAGGTGTACAATATGTTGGTCAGCACAAATTATGTTTTCTGGTTTAGAGACAATGTCACTTTGGAAAACACTGGAGGCAGAGCTGAAAATCGCAGAGATGAAGATGGTTAGTTTCTCTTTTTGAGTGACAAGAATGGATAGGATGAATGAATCCATCAGATCCATTAGATTATTTGGAAATTAGGTCAGAGAGGCCAGACTGAGGTAGTTCACACATGTTCTGAGGAGGGATAGTGAGTCTGTGTCTATGGAGGTAATTCACTTCTTGTTATCCTTTAATTCTTCAATTCTTGTCAAATTCTGCCCCCAGGGGATAAATAAAGTTTTTTGAATTTGAATTTGAATTCTCCTGGCAAATTGACTTGATTTTCTTCGTTGAAATCTGAGGGCAGATTTTGAAAGGAATTATCCATGGCCTGGATGACAGATAATCTCCAGAAATCTGAGAAATGACTAAGAATCAAGTCCAGTATCTAAGAGAAGAAGATTTTGACAAGGATAGTAAATATACCGGTAAAAGGATGCTGAGGTTGTAACTGCCAGATAGAAGACCCAAATGAAGACGAAAGAGGACACTCACGGATGAAGTGAGAGGGAACATGAATTTAGTTGGTGTGAGAGATGAGAATGCAGAGGAGAGGGATAGATGGAGTCAGATGATTCAATGTGGGGACCCCTGAAAGGAACAGCCAAATGGAAAAGTATGAAGAAGAAAAAACATCAAATTGGCCCAGCAACAGACTGATGTGAGCATGAAGGTCATCAGTCATAGATTAAGCCATGAAATTGAGTGTTGAAAAGCCGTTAATTTTGAAACTCAGATCTGATCGTGTTCTAAAATTATTCAACACATTTAAATTCAACAATAACTATATTTTTAATCAATGACAATGTAATTTAACTGTGTATCATTTTCGTTACCATCATGATGGTGCACCACTTTGTCTTGGTCTATAAAGTAAAATCCCCAAATACATTCATGTTTGGGGTTTCAGTGTGGAAAATGTGTCAATGTTATATTGCAGGATACTTTTGTAAGTCACTGTGTGTGTGTAGGGTTGGGCACAGTTATTGTAAGTTTTACAATTAATTATTTACATGCAATGATATGTATGTACATATACTGCTCACTGTATACTGTATATGTATCTGAGCTCGCAGCACTCTTATAATACGATCCCAGAGCATAAAAGTAATTGACTATATTGGGGAAAATGTCCATTCCAATTAGGACCCACTCAGTTGATGTGCTGATTGGGGCCATCAATCAGCACATCCATCCATCAATCTTCTGCTGCTTATCTGGACTCTGGTCGCAGGGGCACCAGCTGGAGCAGAGAGGCCCAGGCATCCCTCTCCCCAGCCACATGGTCCAGGTCTTCTGGGGGGATCCCAAGGTGCTCCCAGGCCAGCCTAGACAAATAGTCTCTCCAGCGTGTCCTCAGTCTTCCTTGTGGCCTCCTCCAAAATGTACAGGTTCAGAATACCTTCTGTAGGCATCCAGGAGGCATCCTGACCAAATGCCCGAGCCACCTCATCTGACTCCTCTCTATGTGGTAGAGCAGCGACTCTACTGTGAGCTCCTCCCGGAAGGCCAAACTTCTTACCCTATCTCTAAGGGACAGTCTGGCCACCCTGCGGAAAGAACTCATTTCAGCCACTTGTATCCGCAGTCTCATTCTTTTGGTCACTACCAAGAGCTCGAGACCTTAGGTGAGAGTAGGAATGTAGATTGAAAATTGAGTGGTTCTCCTTCTGGCTCCTTCTTCACCAAGAGAGACTGGTATAGAGTCTGCATCACTGCAGACTCTGCGTTGATCCGCCTGGTGATCTACCGCTCCATCCTTTCCTCTCTCTTGAACAAGACCCCGAGATACTTGAACTCCACCACTCGGGGCAGGACCTCGTCCCCCATCGAGAGTGGGCACTCCAACTGTTTCCGGTTGAGTACCATGATCTTAGATTTGGAGGTGCTGATCCTCATACTGGCGGCTTCACATTCAGCCTCCAGTGAAAGCTGGAGATCATGGACCGATGATGTCAACAGAACCATTTAATCTGCAAAAAGCAGAGACTTGATCCTCTGGCCACCAAACCTGGATGCCCTGGCTGCACCTAGAAATTCTGTCGATAAAAGTTATGACCAGAATCAGTGACAAAGGGCAGCCCTGGTGGAGTCCAACTCTCACTGGAAATGACTCCGACTTACAGCCGGCAATGCGGACCAAGCTCTGACAACGGTCATACAGGGACTGAACAGCCCTTATAGCGAGGTTCAAGACTCCATATCCCCAGAGCACTCCCCACAGGATTGCCCCCGGGACACAGTCGAACGCCTTCTCCAGATCCACCAAACACATGCTCCCATGCTCCCACAAGGGCCCTGCTGAATGTAAAGAGCTAGTCCACTCTTCCACGACCAGGATGAAGCCCACGCTGCTCTTCCTGAATCCAAGGTTCAACATCCAGGTGGACCCGCTTCTCCAGCACCGTTGAATAGACCTTACCAGGAAGGCTGAGGAGTGTGATCCCCATGTAGGTGAAGCACACCCTCCGATACCCTTTTTTTTCGAAGGGGGTCACCACCCTGGTCTGCCCGTCCAGCGGCACTGTCCCCAACATCCATGCAATGCTGCAGAGGCGTGTCAGCCTACAACATCCAGAGCCTTGAGGAACCCAGGACGGACCTCATCCATCCCCGGGACCCCGCTACTGATGAACTATTTGACTGCCTCAGCAACTTCAGCCTCAGGAAAAGGTTGACCCCTCCATAGTCACCTGGCTCTGCTTCCTCATTGGAAGGCATTTCGACAGGATTGAGGAAGTATCATAAGTATTCCTTCCACCAATCAACAACGTCTCGAGTTGAGATCAGGAGCGTCCCGCTCCCACTGTAAGCAGTGTTGATGGAGCACTGCTTCCCTCTCTTGAGCCGCTGGATGGTGGACCACAATCTCCTCAAAGCCCACCAGAAGCTGTTTTCCATGGTACCCCCATCTTCTCCCACACCTTAGTTTTTGCCTTACCCACCACCGAAGCCACATGCCGCTTGGCCTGCCAGTACCTGTCAGCTGCCTCTGGAGCCCCGCAGCCCACAAAGGCCCAATAGGACTCCTTCTTCAATTGGACAGCATCCCTCACCACTGGTGTCAATTGACGGGTCTAAGGGTTTCTGCCCCAATAGCTGCTGACCGCTGGCCCATTCAGACTCAGTGTCCCCCCGCTTCCCTCGGGATGTTGTTATAGCTCTGCTGGAGGTGGGAGTTGAAACTCCTTCTGACAGGGGACTCTGCCAGACACTCCCAGCAGACCCTCACATTTCGTCGTGAGATCTGCCCCTCTCTCCACCCGATTGTCCAGGACATGCGGCTGCAAGTCCGACAACTTGACCACAAGCTCGATTGAGGCACTGTAGCCAAAGTTGCATTGGTGCCAAGTGCACATATGCACACCTTTATGCCTGAACATGGTGTTTGTTACAGACAATCCGTAATAAGCACAGAAGTCCAATAACAAAACACCGCTCTGGTTCAGATCTGGGGGGACGAGTGTTGAAGTCTTACTATAGAAAGAAGGAGTCCCCAGTAGGAGCGCTCTCTAGCAGCCCCTCTAGGGACCCCAAGAAGGGTGGGTAAACTGAACTGCTGTTCTGTGTGTAGCAGCAAACAACAGTCAGAACCTGTCCCCCCACCTGAAAGCGGAGGAGGCTACCCTGTCGTCCACCAGCTTGAACCACGACGTGCATGCGCCTCTCACTGGGGGCAACTCCAAAGTAAATAGGAGTCCAGCCCCTCTCAAGAGGCCTGGTTCCCGACCCCACGCTGTGCGTCGAGGTGAGTCTGACTAAATCTGGTCAATCTCGCGCACCAGCTCGGGCTCCCTCCCCTGCCAGAGAGGTGACATTCCATGTCTCTAGAGCCAGCTTCTGCAGCCAAGGGTCGGCCGCCAAGGTCCCCCGCTCCGGTCACTGCCTGGCTCACACTGCAACTGACCCTCTTGGCCCTTCCTATGGGTGGGGAACCCAGGGGAAAAGGGACCCATGTCATCCCATTGGACTGTGCCCGGCCGAGCTCGATGGATGCAGGCCCGGCCACCAGGCGCTTGCCATCAAGCCCCTGGACCTTACTCTCCTGCGTTTGAGCAGGGGATATCTGTGCCCAATTGTGTTGTTCTTCATGTGGGTCTTCTGAGCCATTGCTTTGTCTGGTCCCTGACCTAGAACCTGTTTGCCTGGGATGATCCTTCCAGGGGCATAAAGCCACCGAAAATATAGCTCCTCGGATTACTGGGACACGCAAACCCCTCCACCACGACATGGTGGCAGCTCAAGGAGGGGGGGGGCTATAACGTAATCCATATATTTATCAGGTTGGTAGATATGAAATATGAAAATGTTTTGTCGTAATTGCATGAAATCGGTTTTAAATCGCCTAATTATCCATGGGGAAGGACCTCTACAATTCTCATACTGCACTTTTTAACCTCAATAAAACGCTGGTTCGCCTTTACTTACACAGAGGAAGAGTGACACATACTAACATGAGCACTGCCATTAAGTTCTGAATGTAAATTTGGTACTGGAAAAGCTGAAATAAAATTGAATCTGTAAACACTTTTGTTTAATTAGAATTATGATTATAGTTTTAGGTGGACCAAGACAGTTCCCTATTCATACTCCTTATGACTTCATCGAAATTAAATATTTTAAAATGTATTCTATTAAACCCACACGTCACTGCTATTGTTTTGCCCTTTATCCGGCAGCTACTGTATGAAGGGATATATGGGCTGTTTCTTTATTTTTAATTTTTTTCAAACATAAACCCTTGGTTATTTACACATGTATGTATGTATTCAATATTTACCACCTTTGTCAATTACTTTGATTTAGGCCTGTGGTTGATGAGGTGCACTCTTGTCTAAAGGGATTACACGTTTTGCTGGTGTTGCCGGTGGCTACACTGGTGAGGCAGGAGTGGCAGCTCAATTAACTAGGAGATAGCATCTAAATGTTTGTCAGATCCATTGCCCACTCTTTAGGGCTGCAATTACTTTTATTCTGTCAGGATTGTCACTTAAGATGGGTAACTGCATCACCTCACTGTTGTCCCCTGGAGCAGAATGAATACAGAGGACTGTGTTGCCCTCAAAGATTCAGACCTTCTCTACTAAAGCTGCCTAACCAGCAGCTAGAAAGTATGGGTAATCTAACCCAGGGCAGTATTTTTCCTTTTTTTTCTCGTTTTATTATATTTTTTAATGGCAGGTATCATATAACATAAAAATATTCCTGACCCACTTTAATAGTCAACTATGCTCTACTGGAGAAAACTGAAGCAAGCAAAAAAAGGGAGAAAGTTAAAAAATTTACCGAGTGGACAACATCTTATTTTTCCAATCCATGCTTTTACTGATTATGGAAACAAGTTAACTATTTTTTATTTACCTGACTGTCAAGCATCATTATAACATATATTAATTATTCTAATCTCAACAAGACAAAATACGTTTCTATTTACTTTAACTCCCTTAAACATACCCTCCTCCATACATTTGATTTTATTGAATAATTTCATGAAAAGAAAATAGATCCTACAGCCACCATTATTATTTAGTGTTGAAAGGTGCTGTGAATGAGTTCACGCTTTTGGCAGCCTACACTGTATAACATCTGAAAAAAGAGAAAACAAACAAAAAATAAATAAAATATTTAGAATGCATTATGATGTATTGTTTATAATGTTATTTAGTAGTGTCATCCTTGTGGGGTGATACATCCCTGAAAATAATGGTGAAAATGATTTCCAAAATAAATTTTGGATGAAAGCAAAAAAAAAAAAAGTAAAAAATCTGTCCCAATGATGCTTTCACCTCTTACTTGAACAAGTGTTGTCATTTATTCATTCATTCCAAGTGAGCACGGGAACATTTAAAAATCACTTATAATGTCAGTTATATAACACTCAAAACATCAAGAAAAGAAATAGGAAAATATCTATAAGTTGCACATTTTAACAGTTATTAATTTGAAAAGTACTCCTTGCCATGGTGATGGACCTTGCTTATCACCATTCTTCTGAGACCTGTGTTGTCTGGGGCATCACACCCTGTTGGGTCTCTTGAGGCAAAGTGGTCTGTTGGTGGGACTCCAAACTAAGAAGGATTCGAAAATCCCTTGTGATGGACGACAACAGAAGGCAACAAGGTACCTTTCCCAGATTAGGGAGTTGGCACCTTTCTGGAGCCAAGCCTTGCAGAGGAGCTCAGTGGTGAGCTCCTGGTGGCTAGGCCTTGGCCCACAATACTCTGTTTGGCACAGCTTGAATATAGAATGTGGAGCCATTACCCTTTGGGCTTGCCACCCGCAAGGAGAGACATTAAGTCCTGTGCAGTGTATTTTGAGCTGCAGACAAAGGTGGGGTACTATATTTGCCACCCCTCAGCATGGTTAACTGGCTTCAGGAACATTAAATGTCACTTCTCTGATGGAAAAGGAGCCAGAGATAGTGCAAAAGATAGAACAACATCAATTAGAAATAGTTGGACTCTCCGTTATGCTCGGCATTGGATTTGGAATCAAACTCTTGAATGATTGCTTTTTTTCTGGAGTTGTTAGGGGTCAGAAGCGTATAGGCATACTCCCCAGCCCCTGGCTGAGCACTAGTAGGTTGGAGTCTTTTTGACCTCTTCCAATAACATATGGATGGAAAGAGAGCTTGGACATTTTTTTTTTTGTCTAAGAGAAGCAGACCTTTCATGTACGGCTCACTCAGGCGTCTCCTGAGACTGTTAGCAGACGCCAGAGAGCCAGAAGGGCTGAGGCCTCTGCTGTCAAAGAAATGAAAGCTGGGTAAGGGAGGAGATTGTAGAGACCATGAAGAAGCACTTTTGTTTGGGACTGGGACATCTGACCCCCCACCAAGCCCTCCTAAATGGTCTCAGGTTGTGCAACAACTGCGGTTTTGGACGTTCCACTTCCTATAGGTTCTTTACACTTAGGTTCAACCTGTGGGCCAAAGACACTGAATATTCCACTGTTTAGGAAACCATCTCATACTTTCATGTTCTCCATTAAGCCCTGGGTTGCATATTTCATCAATTATATTAGGCTGGGGCTTCATAAAGAGCACTGCTCACTTAGCAACAAAGAATGGACTGTGATTTTTCAGCTTCTTCCTTTCAAGACCTTAATATTTTTGGTTTCAATCCAAGCCAGTAATGTTATAATTTAAGTTTTAATTATTTATTTCTAATTTTGGCTCAAACTTATGTAGAAATAAATATGACTGATTTAATCAAGTAGCCTATTTGTAATTTCACTGGCTTTCAGGGGCCTGCCCCGATGGTTATTTGATGTCAATTAAATCAAATTTATCCAAATAATTTATGGTGATAGTAAAATTCATGACATTGATTTTTGAGCTTTCAGTCAAAGACCTACCACAGCATAGTGTATGAAATCGTCACAGACTGTGTTGAGTTAAGATTAAATTAATCAACAGAAATTTTTAATTGCTCTCAATAAAACCAGAAAACCTTACTATAAAATCACTAATGGGGGACCATTATTGTAAATGGTTGATTGTTAAAAGTTAGTGTTACTTTCAATGTATGATTCTGAGATCCTAACTAGATTACTCAAGCTGAAGCACTTCCACTTTCAATAAAAAAGATGCAATCTACTGTGTCTCATCAAATGAAGGGAATGTTGCAGGATCATTATTGACAAAGACGACTAGGAGTGGTGGGGATGGTTAAGGTCCTCCCCCTGACCCCTCACAGAGATATGTACATTTTTAATAAGCAAAGCTGCTTGAACTTTGCCTGAAATCTCTGTACTTCGATCCCACCCATTGGCATGGCTTTTTGATTGCCTGCCTGTAATTGACACATTCCATTGTTACTTATCAAGGTGCTGTGACACATGTACTCACAGAGATCACTGAATCTGCATTGCTGAAACACTCTCCGCTCAGCATGTCAGCAAGGTGTCCTTTGGAACCAAGCCTCTGTCTCAGGTGATTAAAGATCCTGTCATGTTACATCTTACAGGGCAAATAATTAAAACAGAAACATGAAGCAGGGTCTAATGAACTAAAGCTTCATGATAATTTCATCAATAAATATGTAGCATTCATGTCTATATTTATCCCTGAGTCAATGGCTGGCTTGCACTTTAGAGGTATAACATTATTTCATTGGCCAAATAAGTCATTAAGAACAAATTTACTAACATGCAATCCCTGCCTTCATTGCAATTTGCAGTTGTTTCTGTATATACAGTATTTATGTATTTATTCTTTATTGTTAAATCAAATAACTGTTGCACAAACACGATCAGGAATGGCAATAAGCAGATGTAAGAAATAATTTGTTTCCCATACAGCATGAGAATTGTAGGTGGTGTTATCTTGACAATGAACTTATTATACAAGAAAAAAAAAGACAAAAAAGTATTTTTTTAATGGTTAGATCTGACTCTCAGCTCTGAATTTTCGACAAGAAGGCAGATAACTTATTTTTCTCAGAAAAGAATAAATTGTAATGAGAGCTTTAAAATCTTTTTAAATGTGACTACATTAGAGAAATCTGAGTGCAAAAGAATTTGAAATGATCAACGAGTAAAAAAAAGGTAGGATTAACCATATTTATGCTTCTACATCCAAGTTCGTCTAAGGGAAATCATTGTAATTTTCTTTGCCTTACTTTTGTTCTCATCCATCCATCTTTGAATCTAGCAGTTGCACTTTGTCCATGTTGTGATCTGAGAATAAAAAGCATACATTCATTTATTATATATACCATTTAACCTGCTCACAGGGTTGAGTGGGGGACTGGAATTACTCATTGCTGTCATTTGTTGAGACTGGCAGTAAATCATATGGCATATTGAGACATACAACCATTCCCTCTCACATTTACACCTACAGATAATTTAATGTTTCAATAAACCTGCTGTGTGTGTCTGGGGAGGGGATCCAGAAAAAAAAAACCTATGCAAGCAAGGGGGACGTGCAAACTCAGCCTAAATCCAAACCCCAGTCCGCCACAATAATTGTAAGGGAATCATTCTTGGTGTGTGACTGCAATTATCCAAATAACACTGAACAAGAGTTGAAATAGGGAAAGTAACACTTTTTTGACACATGCAGAAAATCAGGTTTAAATATTGTAGTATCTATCGATTTGGATTCCTGTTAATAAATGTGCTAAACAACTTTTGATAATTTTACAGAAATTAATACGTGTACACAGCAAAATGCATCATTATTTTATGTGAAGTAATTCATCCTCTGCTGGTTAAAGCGAAAATGTGAAGGTATATAGTCAGACTGCCATTAATTTTGATTTTACTAAATATGACTCATGATTTTACATTTTTCACTAAAGAATGCATACAGATATAACTAATTTGCCTCAGAGCCTGATAATAATTAGGTGGCTGGCCATCCAGGACTCCAAGAACAGATCAGGATCTCAACAAATAAGAAATTACTCAAGGATTTTGGTTGTGGAGAATCAAGGATGTAATGACAGCAGAGGGAAATGACACATGATGCCTCTGCTACGATATGAAACAGTGTGAAAGAGTGTGATTGTGTATCAGTCTTTATCACAGAAGGAGAAGCAGGAATAGGTACATTCTCCAAGAACAGAATATAATGCGCAATTGATACGTTTCTGTTTTATTCTATTTTCCATCATAAATCCACACTATACTGGATATGCTGTATTATCATGAAATAAAAAAAAAAACAAACAATAAAAAAAAAAACATCTAAAATACAATATACATGATGATCTTTAGAAAGGAGGTGGGGAAAAATATATAAAACAGTATTTCCAGAATCATCTGAATATACTTGTGATGTCGTCAACGTGTGCGCATATTGGTTGTAGCTTTCAGTTGTAGCAGTCCCCATTTTAATTCATCTGTGACACCCAGTATGCACTGTAATAAACTGAATACAAAATGACAAATCTATAAGCAAAACAATGTAGAAATAGCAGTGATAAAATATCAGAGTAGAAAAAGTACATCACGCATCATGCACAATTGTCATGGGTTTTGTGAGAGCAAGACCAGATGTACACCTTAAAGTCCAAAAACGGGATACAATACAATAAAATTAGAATAGATTAAATTAACTTTGAGACAAAGATGTGTTTGTGAAGACATATTTTTTATGATAGCCTTGTTCATACCATAAGCACGAAACTGAAACTGTGTGAAGCAGCAAACACACATGCACATACACACCTCTATAATTTTACTATAAGGAAAACAGGAGAGTCAGTGTCCTAGCAGACAGGTTATTGTGATAGAACAATTGCAAACATGAATCTTTGGAAACATTCAGAGTTGCCTTAACCTTGGACAATTTCTTGTTGCATTCAAGTGCTAGCTAGCTATACAGCTATAGATTAATAAAGGAATGATTGCGTCTAATAACACAAAAGACCTTGACTTCTCAATGTAAAATGACCTCAAAATAGGGCATAAATATCTACTGAAAAACACTATACGAATCAAAGTACTGTGATCAATGGCAAACACCAGTGTTTCATCTTGATGGAATATTTTGGTACATACATGTACATACTCTGGCCAATGACAAATAGCTAAAATAACTAAAGCAGTTGGAATTAATAAAAAGACAAAATGGTCAGAGTTATAATTGAAATTATGCTAAAAACAAAGGAAAATCAAATAAAGAAAAATATCTTGCAAAATGAACACTGACAGGATAAAAGCCAAAATAGAAAATACACCCTGCTGATAAGCCACATTTGCAGCTTATACTACCGTAGCACCACAGACAGTAGAGAACCACTGTAGTCACAAGACAGAGGTGCTGCAGGGATGTCCAGCCAGTGCATTCATTTTGTCTGAGCAATTAAAAAGCATTGTATCTACCCCTCTAAGAGGGGTGATAAACTACGATATCTTTCTACCATGATCAGATTGTGTAGACAAGGTCAAAGTGGCCAACTGGCCAGAAAAGGCCATCTACCTTTATTATACATATGCTCCATAGTTTATATATACATTCTGAATACATTCTCATGTTTTAGTATGCTGTAAAGTTACATTCTATCTGTGGCTAAAAACATCTAACAGTTTAATACCATGGCACCCATTATTAATATGGGAGTTATTATTAGCTAGCTTGATGGTGAATTCCAGTTTCTTTCTCATATTTAAGTGAAATGATCTTACATTCCTCAGGACTGCCTCCGCGATCATGATGCACCTTATTTAATGCCCCAACCCCCAGCTCAACCCCCAAATGCAGCATTCTGCAGCTACTGCAGGATGATCAAATTTATGGCAGCAGCCCTCCTCACCAGACTTGCGTAATGGATCATACCAAAAACACTGGTGCCAGTGATGATGATGGGTTTTCTCATTGCGGCTAAGTGGGAGTAACAGGGCAAATCATTTTCCTCTGCAGAGCTATTTAATTTCAGACAGTCCTCATTTGCCTTAACTGAGCACTTTTGGGCAACATCTTAGCACACAGACACATTTTCTTAAAATTTACCCTGTGGGGTAACAACACCGCTGAGATTTGTACTTACCCTTCAAGTTTTTTTATGTGTTATGGATCCTCAGTTATAAAAACAAACAGTTCTTCAGAAGGTGAAACAATTATGATTTCCAAGCAAACATTTATGAAAATAATGAGACCATAACCTCTGCCTGTTCACTGGCATTTAAATGTTCTTTCTTTTTTCATGTTGGAGATCTCTTTAAGGTGACACGCAACACACCCAATTAGTCACTTTTAGCATGCCTGGTTGGGAAGGGTCTAAGGTTTCTGTGACACTTGACTTAATATAATATTTTACTTTGGCTGTCTAATGCCTTCCTAGTGATTTGAACATTTGAACATGGTGTTGTATACGTTACAATACCAAGGACAATTGGCGCTAAATTGCAGTCATTCTCAATTCAAAATACTGATTCTATAAGCTATTGTGATGCTGTTGTGATGCTGTTGTGGCCAACGTGGATATTCTGAGAGATAAAAAAATGAATGAATTAATTAATTAATTAATTAATTAATCATACCTCCCTTTCCTATTCTTTTCAGTCATAGAGAACATAATAACATACATACACTACCACCAACCACAACAATGTATGAAACATTTCACTAACTCTCCATCTCATCTGTGGCTCATACTGACATATTTAACATTAAGGGCTACAACGATGACTGATACAAAATAACTTGGGTGGTGTCAGGAATTTTGCATTTCTTCTTTAATTGTTTAAAAGTGTATTTTTTCTTCATATCGTTCCCCAGTATCAACTGTCATATCTAAGCAGGTCACAGTTTGCTCTTGACAAACTATGCCTCATATATTAGGACTTCATTCAGCCTCAGGCGAGAAGCTAAACATCATCATGGATGAGCATGTTAATAGCAGTGATGATATTAACTCACATTGATTTTCATATCATAGTCATGTTTTGCATATCTTTATTAATTTTCTTCTGAAGGTCAATTTTTACAATTTTATGTAAACCTTTTCAAATAGAATATCTAAATAAGTGAATTGCATTTTTGGTTTCAGATTGTGAATGATTTTTTTTTTTTTTTACAAACGTCATATTAAAAAAGGAACAGGCATTATGTAATAGTGCAGAAAACAATTTTACACAATTTCAAAATACTCAATGGGATTCAAAGCCCGACGTATTGTAGAAAACAGTGGGGTTGTCTATATTGGTGGTGATAATCACTAATTTACATTTCTGTTTTTTCACTTTTAGTGTTAAAGCACAAAATAAAGGCCAAGCAGAGAAATACAGATGAAGAAGAAGTAGTAGAAGTAGAAGAACAGTTGTCTACATAGTTGACTCCGATATGTATGCACTTCGGCTAACATGCTGGCGTGGTAAGGATAGGAAAGATAAGGGCTGTGATGTTTTCACACGGCTGAGGGCTGTGAGAATGCTCAGGAGTGATACATGGTGACAGCACTGTGCCACTGTGTGTGTTGACACAGCCTGCATCTCCTGGGCACTAAGGGCAGGACTGCTTGGGGCTTGATTATTTACAGGCCCATGTGCCTCAAAATGTTCTTTCAGGACACCCGGAGAAACCCTCCTTTGCAAGGTCTTTTAATTGGATCAGAACTATCATTTATTAATGATACTGACTATATGCAAGCCCAGCTTTTTTATCCCTATGATTATTAATGCCTGCTGGATCAAAAGTATAATTTGACCCGTATGTCTCCGGTACATCTGTCTAAAAGCAGGACTACATTTTCAATGTTAAAATGAAGGAGGTGGGAGTAAGAAACTGTGTTTTCCAGCTCTGGCTTTCTAAAAAATGTTGGGATGGCATGTATGGTGATTTCTTTGAAACTCCCATAAAATGTTTACTTTCATTGACTTGCATCATGCAGTGAGTTTGAATTGAAGTTTAGATGGATGGCATCTATAATGGAGGCCTCAATACAGTCAGTCAAACCCCAATTGTGGGATTCATTTTAATTGATAAAAAGAGGATGGGAGGGAAACAGTCGTGCAGCTTTTCATGTTTTTGCTTTGGTCTGTCTTGGACCTGTTAGTGCCAAACCTTATATAAATGACTGTGGGACAGTAACAACATTGTTATCTTTTCACAATACAGCTACATAATTTACTAAATTGCATTCCTGGATATCTAAGTTAATTGTTTTTTAAATTTGCTGTACAAAATATTCCTTTCAGTAACAATAAGTACATGAGTACATAAGTAAAATGATAGATAATAGAAACAATGAAATCATAATCTATAAACACAAACACGAACACACACATGCACAAACACATTTGAAAGTAATGTTCAAAGTGAGATCAGACACATTAAAAAATAAATAAATGAGTGAAAAAATAAAAACATAAAAATGAATTATGTCGTACGTCATTTTAAAGAGAATTCCTTACCCATCTAGGTCACCATAAAATAGGATGCCTCGAATGGCAACAATGCATTTTTATATCATCACTGCTGATCAGCACATTCAAACAGGACATGCTATTCAAATAAATGCGTATTTCTTCTAATTTACTATGTATAACTAGTTTAAAGTGTATCTGGCTGAAAATTTAATTGTCAGTGTCTCATTATATAAAGGTTATTTTCTTGTCACTCACCAGTCTGAACTGCATTGGTGTCAGGACCTTCTATGACAAGATCATTTCATAGCGCTGCCGTGATTAGTATAACATCATTTCTGAATGGTTGACAATAACTATTTTAAGTCTTTTGCAGATAATGAACTGCATTATCTCAAAAGAAATCAAAGGGAACCACTGACATCTGCACAGTACAAACTGGGGTTGGCTATGCACCAAGCATTTTCAGTTTGGACGGAATACATCAGTGTCAAACAGGCACCAACAAGGTGACAGCTTCCAGCCACGAGCTGTCCCTATTAGTTAAAAATGAAGAGTGCACTGAGACTGCCACTAGCCCTCTTCAGAATGCCATTGAGGATGATAACACCATATGTCAATCATTTTATGAAAGATGCATTATGGCGACAGTCACAATTTAAAAAGAAAAATGCAAACACTAGTTTTAAAAAGCCACCTCCGTGTTACACAAAGGTTTTACCATATCACACTGAGAATGCAAGTATATAGTTTGCCACTTCTCTCCTGAGGGTAACATTCAAATATTCAACAAATACAAGCCTGGCATCAACACATGTTTATGTGTCCCTGACTGCTCTACATCACTTTTTGTAGTGAAGTCTGAAAGGTTGTTTTGAACGTTAAAGTTCAACATTGTTGTTTGATTTATTAGATGTGAGAACATGAGTGGGTGGACTCCTGATGTTGTCCTCTCCACCTTATGCTATGACTGAGGCTGAGACTGCAGCTATTGAATTTAGTGATTTGACTGCTACAGTTTGACTGCTATGATTCAAATTGCAGTTACAAGATAATGTGAGTGTTTCTACCACTGAACTGAAATTCCCCTGTGGATTGAAGCTATTGGTCTATAGTCAGTGTACCTTTAGGGGGATAACAGCCATTTCAAACCATTTTAAAGAAATGTTTTACCATGTTCCACAATGCTGCCTCGGACAGAAGGTCGAAAGATCGTGGAATCCAGTCATCAATGCACAATAACTGAATCCTGAGTGTGCCGTGGCCTTAATGTGCTAATGAGTTCAAACATGCAGTTTAACACAAGACTGTAAATCAAGCCTTTGGCATTTTACCATCTGACGCTTGGGTCATGTGCTCCTTTGAGGGACATGAAAACTTTACCAGCATAGCACATTGCTTTTGTACACTGCTTTTGTACAGATTGCATAGTACCCTGGGGTCAAAGACTGCTAAGACTTTTTTACTCATTCATTCAATCCATTGATCCATTGATCCATGGATAGGTCCCTCCTTCCATCCATCCATCCATCCATCTACTCATCAATCAATTCATTCATCCATTAATTCAATAATGTGTTCAATCATTTATGCATTTATCCATCCATCCAACTATCTATCTATCTATCTATCTATCTATCTATCTATCTATCTATCTATCTATCTATCTATCTATCTATCTATCTATCTATCTATCTATCTATCTATCTATCTATCTATCTATCTATCTATCTATCTATCTATCTATCTTGCTGTCTTGCTGTTTGCATAAGATACCTCCAAGCCAATAAACCAGTTGATTAATTTGTATCTATGTATTGTTGAGATGTTTGCTTCTGTGTGAGTAAGTGAAGAAATGAGAATGAAAGCTGGCCCCCCATTCCCTCCAGAAATCCGGCAGCATTGAAAAGCTACTTAGACTTAGACTTAGGCAGTCTACATTGAAATATCAATGAATGATATAAAGATGCCAGGTGAAATATTCTAAATGTCAATATGAGCACAATTATTTCAGCTTATGGTACAACTTTTAATTTGAGGCATGTCTCTTCACTTAATTTTTACTCACCTCGATATCCTGTGAAAGCCCTGTGACTGGTGGATTTGTGTATCTCTGCAACTGAATTTTCTTCCTTAAACATATCACATAATCATGATCTTTCAGAGGAAAGTTTCACCTTTAAGAAGATTTCTGTTACATCTTAGACTTGTCTATGTCTGTATGGATCCTTACAGTAAGATTATGTTAACGGTTGACAGCATTGTTCTTTGATATTTCACTAACTCCACTTTTTCACTTCTTATTAATGAACACAGCATAATGATGAATATGTCTGCATCCTAAAATGCCTTTTTTCCAGAAGAGTAATAATCTAAAAAAGCAGTCATTTGTCCAACTTGCAGAAGCATATAATAGATGACAAATAACTGCAGATGGTAGAGCCAAAATTTCCTTTGAGATGAATGAATGCTGAAACATTATATATTAGGCTACTGCTATGTCCAGCTTTGTTATCAGATCATGTAGGAAGTGACAAGGCTTAACTGCAATGTTGGTCATGAAGCATTTGATCATGTTGAAATGAAAAAAAATAGTTGTTCAATACATTGTCCTGTCACAAAGGTCTTCAGAAAGTGACTGAAATAGTATTTTTGGAGTCGCCAACTTTTGACTTGTCAGATTCTTGCAACCTGTCATCATTTCAAATTTGTCTGTGAGCCTTCACTGCTACCTTAAAACTCTGACTTGAGTCCTGTATAATTTCCCTATCTTCCTAGCTCCCTCTGTGCTAAATTGCAATGGAAGATGGATTTTTGGCATCTGAGGTTGTCAGTTCTCAGCCATGGTAGACTTTATGCACTAGTGCACCCGCTAAGAAAGTGAATTCTGAGAGGGATGGATGATATAAGAGTGGGAATCAAGTACTGCCTCTCCAGTGGGTCTTTGGGCAAATTTCGTCCTTGGCTGTATATATTTAACAGTAACGAAGAGGTTGTTCTCTTCTTCGCGTTCTCCATTTCAGCTTTATGAGAAATTCAACAAAATTACTGAACAATACTACGGCTTTTGCTCTGTCTAAAATGTGTTCTATAATGATGATAAGAAATGCTTCAGTGGCAATCTGAGCTCCCATTTTATTTTCAGACTGAACTATTATCTTCATTTGTATCACATTTATTGGACAGTCCATATGCATGGAACCATATTCTACATTACATGGCTTGTCGGATGCATGGTCATTTAAAAGATGTGTTAAATTTCAATAATGACAGCTTTCCAACAAATGTAACTATCTCTTTGTGGCAAGGTGAATTAGAGGATTTCTGTACCTGGATATTTATAAAAAATAAATAAAACATTACCATCTCTGTGTCACAAGGTCACCACAAAAAAAGAGTAAGCATGCGGCTAGTACTTTCCAATACCTACTGACATTTTCTTGGCAAGGAAAAAGCATACTGTTCGTGTTGTAAAAATGGGGAAATCAAACTGGGATTTAAGAGGTCATTTTACTTTATCAAAAAGGGCAGCTGCAGTGCCCTTTTAAAGTGAATCAATTAAATTTGCTTCTGAGATACACTGACAATATATTATACCATCAGCCTGAGTACACTAAGGGTGTAACAAGATCAGATAAATTCTAAATTGTATTCCCAAATGAAGGTAGTAATGTCAATGTCCCCTTGCACAGATGCCCGTAACTGGTTAAAATGATTGCTATAATATTTTCATGATGAAATTACTTTATTAATATGCCAGAAAAACTATGTACAGAACCTGAAAGACTAATTACATGTTCAAGTCAGATAATTACAGCATTACAATTTGTAAATTGTGGTCTGAGACAAACACAAAAGAGAACAGCCGCGGCACAAAAAGAAATATAAAAAAATATGAATAATAATGATAATATTGTGGCGGACACTAAAGGGTGTGGCCTCTCACCCAGGGACTGACGGCTTGGGGGGCGTGGTTACGGAGGGTACATATACTGACGTTCTTGAATGTTAGAGAGTTAGATTATTCTGTTGGTTTGTCCATCGTTAAAGATTGAACCACTCCACAATTCCGTCGTCATATTTCCTAGTTGACATGCCACATTGGTGACCCTGACGTGATAACGTCTGCTGGCAAGGTAATATGCGATTCCACCTCGGCCACGCCGGCCCATCTCGCACAGCCGGCCCCGCCCATCACAGCCGTCCGGGTGCTGGAGTCCTGGCAGAGCGACCTGGCCGCATGGTCTCAGCACACGGAGAATCGTGTTGGAGGAGAAAGGTACTTTCCGGTTTCGGTACTTTCCGCGCTCAGGAACTTGCTGTACTGGAGATGCAGTCTGTCCGCCAAGTAGCAAGTGGACAGAGTACTTTCTCTTCCAGCTTTAGGCAACGGGTCGGCCAGAGACCTTATGGAGGACATGTTTCGCAACTAGGATCCAACGATGGCGGATTCCTTTTAAATGTGTTTTGCTGGCGGCTGTTTCCGGCAAATATGAATAATATTCATATATTATATGTATATATTCATCGTATTTCCTCGTTGACACACCACAATATATGCATTTATGAACAATTGAAATCATAATTTAAAAAAATAACAATTTCACCAGGCAATATTGTTTCAGTGTGAGCAGGAGAAGGGAGATTTTGTTTCTAGTTTTATTTCTTTCAGGTTCAAGGACAACATTTTCTCAGAATATTAACAAATCTTTGCATCCAAATCTCAAAACAATTTTGGACAAAAAGGGATTATAAACATGGATTACATTTATAAAAAAAAAATAACATTTTTTTGTTTTGTTTTACCCGTTAAAATCCTGCTTCATCAAAATCCAGTCCGTTTCATATCAAAGCATGACTCATGATGTATTACACAAAACAAATAAAACAAATGGAGATTCTTTTTGTACTATGTGTTTAAAGGCGCAGGTTCAAAAAAGCCTGTAAGTCATCCCACACTGACACTCTAAGGCCATCATTACTTGCATTTTGTCAGTCAAGGGAGTTTCTCTCCAGCACACATATAAACAAAGGGTAGAAAAACTCTATGGTTTCAGAGAGTTTCAAAGTGCTTTACACGGCATACAAATAACACACCCACTGATGGTGGTAGAGCTGCCATGCAAGGTGCTAACTGCACCTCCTGTCATCAGGAGCAACTTGGGGTTCTGTGTCTTGGCCAAGGACACTTTGGCATGTGAACATGAGGAGCTGGGAATCAAACCACCAACTTTCTGATAGCAGGGCACCTGCTCTACCAACTGAGCAATAGCTTTGCAACCTTCAGTTTTTACTTGCTTTTCTGAGTTCACCAACAGGATTCAGGATGTATCTTGATATACATATATATATATATATATATATATATATATATATATATATATATATATATATATATATATATATATATATATATATATATATATATATATATATATATATATATATATATTTTTTTTGTGTGTGAAATTTTTTTTTCTCTCGATTTTTTCTTCTTGCAAATATT